>CM045771.1:10075210-10442973 GCA_025200525.1 Camellia lanceoleosa
GAATTTATATTACACAGAAGATTAATCCAAATTCACAGAATTAAATTCTGTAAAAAATAAAAGAAACAAGAATGTAACTTTTATTTTTTAATTAATTTGGAAATAAAATAAAAATTTATTTAACCAAATTAATTCCACACAGAAAATTAAATTTCTGTAACACTTCAATAATTAAAATACTTAAATAGAATTTTAATTAATGAAAACTCAGAAAATAATTTCTAAAAACCAAAATTAATTTCTGAAAAAATTCCACAAATATATATTCTGAATTGTTAATGACACCAGTATATTACTACTAATTGTCAAAGAAAACAGACAATATATTACTACTATCTGTCAAATAGCATATAATCACTATTTGTTTTTCCAACCATAATATTATTTTGTAAATCCACATAAAATAATTTTTGTAAAAGAAGAAAGAAAAAGGGAAACAAACGAAAAATTCTGTAAACAGAATAATTCGAATCTGTCTTAAGATTGTTGGAGCAATCTTTTGTCTAAATAAAATAAATTGAAACTAATTCAAACAAAACAAAATAAAAACTTACAGAATTTATTTTGTCGAACCAAATGGAAAAATAAAAGACCAAGTCGAGTGTGTGACACTTTGTCCTTAAGACAGATTCGCCCCGCTACGGTGCTTACAGTTGAGTGGCTGTAGACACCCCATTTTTGACCGGCCTTAAGACTCAGACGTCACCGATTGAGCGCTCGGTGATGTTGCATATTGTGCTCGTTCAGAAGTCTCAGAGTCGCGGCCGTGCGCCCTGCCTCCGGACTTCCGAACCCTCTTCTCTACCTTGTCTCGGTTTGCGAACCAGACTCGATTTTCTCTGTTTTCTTTCCCGAGGGAAGGGAATGGTCTCAGACTATCTCCTGGCCGTGAGCTACTTTTAGTGGCCAGAGGCCATTTTGCCCTTGGGTTCGGGTTTTTGAGCCGTCAGGCCGTGTGCCTCGGCTCGGGACCGCCCAACCATCTCCGAGTTCTCCGGTTTTTGGCATGTGCCTCTGTTTTAATGTTCCGAGGAACACTGGGGCCCCTGACGCCCACTTCGCAGCCGAACACCACTTCCGGTGCCCGGCGACCCATTTTCGGGACCCCGAACTGCGTGATTTGGGCCCCGAGCATTCATTTCGCATCCGCTTTCTCCGGTTTCTGGCAGGAACCTCTGTTTTATCATTTCGAGAAACCCTGGGGCCCCCGATGCCCACTTCGTGGCCGTATGCCACTTTCGGTGCTCATAGCCGGTTTTCGGGACCCCAAATTGAGCGGTTTTGGTCCCGAGCATTCATTTTGCATCGGTTTTCTCTGATTTTTGGCAGGGACCTCTGCTTTGTCATTCCGAGGGACACTGGGGTCACAGATACCCACTTCGCTGCTGAATACCACTTCCGCACTGCGGCCATTTTGGATCCCGATTTGCTCGGTTTTGGCCCCGAACGTTCATTTCTCCTTAGTTTTTGTTCAAACTTGGCAGGTACCTCTGTTTCAACATCAGGAAGATCACTGGGGGGGGGGGAGAGGCCAGCAATTATCCCAGATAGCCAGTTTCGCTCCTCCGGAGCCCGTTTTTCTCACTTCCGGGCCAATGTTGAACACCCTAGGGGTATTTTCTTCCAACCAAAGCTACATATCTGTGATCAGGGGACATGGGAGGACCCTAAAAATGTATGGTCGGCCAGCAATTCCTATTTTCATTTTTGAGCCTCTTCTTCAAATGCAATGTTGTGAATCCTGCTTCAATGTTGCCAAATTCCGACCTTGGAACCTTGTTCTACACATCTTGGAGGACCCTAAAAGTTGGTGGTCGGCCAGAAAATTTGAGTTTCATTTTTGAGCCTCTCCTTCAAGCTCTATGTTGTGGCTCCTGCTTCAGTGTTGCCAAATTCCAACCTTGGATCCTTGTTCTACACACCTTGGAGGACCCTAAAAGTTGGTGGTCGGCCACTAATTCAAAACTTCATTTTTTTCACCTGGCTGGCCGGCCATGTAGGGTGGCTGGCCGGCCATGGGGGGTGGCCGGGCCACCACTTGGCAAAACTTCACCTGCCAGATTCACGCTTCACTGTTCCAATTTGTCAATTGCTTCAAAGTGTCTCCCTCATCCGGGGGATATTTTGGGAGGGAAAGATTGGGTGCTTTTCCCTCCCCTTTTACACCCTTGTTGTGCCTATTTGAAGGGCCCTCCCTCTCCTTCTTCAAGGTTGGAAAAATTGGTCTCAAGAACACTTCTCCAAATTCCTCCATTTTCATAGCTCAAAACCTCAAAAAGCTTCTAAGTCTCTAGGTCCTCTCTTCATCAACACCTAGCCTCACCATCCCTACTACCATTTCAGCAGCAAGGAGGTGTTCTTCAGAGGTCAAGAAGCAACAAATCAAAGCCAAGAATCAAAGAAAGACAAGTCTTCAAGGGTAAGTCTTCAAAACCAACTTTTAGGGCTTTTTCTTGATTCATTTCTATACTCCAATTGGTTGAGAATTGGGGCCCCGACCCCTACTGGTTTTGTGCTCATATTGAGCCCCTCTACAACTTTGTAGAAGGGCTCAACTTCATTTGAGGCTTCTATGATATACTTGCTTCAATACCTAGCTTTTATGCCATTATCTTGCATGCTAGTTTAAGCCTATTTCCTCTTGTTTTTAGGGGTCCGACCCCTACTGATTTTGTGCTCATTTTGATCCGCTCTACAACATTGTAGAAGGGCTCAACTTCATTTGGCCATTGTATATACCACCTCCTTCAAATTTCATCAAGTGTGCCATTTTTGCATGCAATTTTTGACCTATTTCTATTTGTTTTTGGGACTTCGACCCCTACTGACTTTGGTCTTATTTTGACCCCCTTTACACATTTCATGAAGAAAATTTTGTCATTTGGTGCTTGCTTTGCATGACCCTTGTTATAGCCTCTTTTGAGCTCCATTTTTGCATGGAAATGTTAGCATGATTTTATTCTGATTTTGAGGATGTCATCTTCTGCAATTGTGCTTATTTTTATCTCATCTTCAATGTTGTAGAAGAAATTTTGTCCATTTGGGGTTTGCATATATCACTTGTCTCAATACCCCTCTTTTGGCCACTAATTTTGCATGCTATTGTTGATCTATCTATGCTTGCATTTTGGCCAAGTTTGTTACTGAAAAAATGCCATATTTGGGACTGCCTTGCTACTGTTCTTTCTGCCATGATCATATTTTGCATGTATAGCATGGCTATAGGCCATTTCGGGGCTTAATTTCACATTTTCGATGAATGCATGCTTAGTGTTATTTCAATTGTTTCGGGCTGTTTTCCCTTTATTTAGGTGCTGAAATTCCATTGCCATGCTTGCATATCATTTCCCATGCCATTTGTATCATTTTTGCATTGCCTCGGTTTATGTGCCAATGGGCACGCCGAGGCACCTCATTCTTATCATTCCGGCAGCCTATGTGAGTGTGGTTGAGGCCCTCTCATGTCAGCGTAAGCCCAATTTGCATTTTCACGCTTCTACATCATGACCTCGATTTGCGCGCCTGTGGGCACGCGTTTCGAGGCACTTCGGTTTTATCCGATTTTCATCCTTCATCATCGCCTCGGTTTGCGCGCCTGTGGGCACGCATTTCGAGGCACTTCGGTTTTATCCGATTTTCATCATTTCATCATCGCCTCGATTTGCGCGCCTATGGGCACGCGTTTCGAGGCACTTCGGTCTTATCCGATTTTCTCATTGCATCTTCGCCTCGGTTTGCGTGCCCGTGTGCACGCATTTCGAGGCACTCTGTTTTATCCGCTTGGCATTGCGTATGCCTCTGCCTCGGTTTGCGTGCCCGTGTGCACGCATTTCGAGACATTTTGTTTTATCCGATTGGCATTGCGTATGCCTCCGTCTCGGTTTGCGTGCTAGTGTGCACGCATTTCGAGACACACTGTTTTATCCGGTTTGCATTTCATCATTGCCTCGGTTTGCGTGCCAGTGGGCACGCATTTCGAGGCACCTCATTCTTATCATTCCGGCATCCTATGTGAGTGTAGCTGAGGCCCCCTTCATGTTGGTATAAGCCCATCATTACATTTCGCATGTCATTCCGCATTGCCTCGGTTTGCGTGCCCGCGGGCACGCATTTCGAGGCATCTCATTTTCATAGCATTGTGCATGCTATATCACATGTTAGTTGCATTTCATGCATATCATGCATATTGCACGGGAAACGAGGTACATTCTGTACTCCGAGTGACGGAGTGTGTCTCAATTCCCTAGTCACCGACACTCCGGATTATCCATGATGGAGTTAGGTTTTGGTGTAGCATCCATATGCATTCATCCCATATTGAGTTGTGCAATTCGATTCCTCGGCCATCATGCATCGATATGCGTGATTGGTGGCACGAGGATCGAGGCATGCATATATTTGTGAAATACACTGCTGTGCCCTTTTCCTGCTCTCTGTTGCAGCAAAATTCAGAGTTTAGCAACTTTCGGAGTCGGACGCGCATTTCGAGAAATACTGCAAACAGAGGCTAATCAGGGCATTCCAGTGGATTTCCGCGCCAGGCAGCCCAACCGGCGGCATCTATCAGAAGCAAGGCAGTCCCTGGCTTGCACGCCAGTTTTACAGCTTTCTTAGTTAATTTGTCAATTAATTAGAAATTTGTATATTTATTTCCGGACTGTATATTCTTTTATTCGGACTGTATATTTATTCGGACCCTCTGCGCGAGGGCAAACTTGTAATAAAGGTGTGTGAGTGTGATGTATGTCTTCCAACCCCACGTCTTTCTCCCTTTTATTTATCCGCTTTGGATGGTTAGATATAGGGCATATTTCAATTAGCATACAGTATGACGGCATGTTTGCATCATTCATCTGTATTGCATGCATTGGGCTCGGCGCATCATACAAACTGCATCTATATTTCAATCCCAAGTTGAGTACTTGATAGCTGTTGCATCTCATACGCCATATTTAGAATAGCCGAGCCTACTATAGTTTGCATTTTTGCATGTGTTGCATTAGGCATTCTGTATATCTTAGGATCATGCATGATTTCTAATCATTTTCTGTTTTGGCTTGGAGTACTCGGTGAGTTTTATGCTTTAGCATCCTTGCATGCGTGTGAGTGTTGCCATGATAGCATGCTTACCATGAGGCTAAATGCTTATGTGATATAACTGCCTTGAATGCCTGTGGGTGGAGGTTGAGTTATCTGAATTGGAGCAATTCATCAATTGTTTGTTAAGCCCACTAGATTGTGGCAAAATCTGTATTTTAAGCCTACCTGCGGGTATCAAACCATCTTTCACAAACAAACATGAAATGTTTTGTTCCAATTCAGACGGCCCAGTCTATACTTGTTTGCTGCGAGCATCACATAGTAATCTAGGCTAATAACCAGAATAAGAACTCACAATGTTTTCAAAAACAGATATCATGGTTAGTAGAGGCCGGTCTTTGACCGGCGAGAGGGGTGCTCACGATGTGACCTTCCCTAATCGTACCTAAGTTCCCGAGCCAACTTTGGTGATGACGGACACGGCCTTCGCACCGAGTCGTGGTTTCCTAAATTTCCCATTTTAAAAATATTTAGGTGGCGACTCATATCCGCAAAGCAGTCCATATTTGGCACTTCTTTCAAAAAACTGCTTTTCTTCAAAACGCGATTTGGATTTGGACTCTTTGGTTCGAGATTTAGAACCACAACAAAATCGAGTCCGAAAGATGCGAGGCCCTCGGCGTTGTTACGCTTCTGGCGACTCATTGGGATTTAGAGAACTTGACTCGAACTCATGATATCCGGTTTTGACTACACTTGTGTGTTTCTTTGCATTGCATTTGCATTGGTGCGCTAGGACACCGTGTTTGCCATATGCCATTCTGAACGATTTCGGAGGCTTGTCTTGTCAAGTCATGTCCATAAGGCCGACGGCCTGGCTCGACAAGATGGAACACAAACCCCGGTTTTTAGGGCACCCTTTTTGACCATTCGACCTAGTGCATATTCGGATCCATAGTGACCATTCCAAACTAGGACAGGTTGCTTACCCGTTTATAGGTTGTTTGAAGCCGCTGCGTGCGTAGTGAAACCCTAGTCCCTGACAAAATAGGACAGGGAAACCCTACCCCAACATAGGGGTGTTTTGGCTGTCACTTATCTGTTATGTGCTTGTTAGAGCGTGCCTCTACAGGGAATGCATGTATCAGTTTATGAGTTTGAGCATCAGGCCCACGGGCACCAATTCAGTATTTTGGGTATCAGGCCTGCGAGCATCAGTATTTGGTGGAATCAGTTTTACCCGAGGGTATCAGCTTACAGGCGAAATTCTGGGCAGAATTCAGTAGAGGGCACACTTGTTCAATTATTCAGGTGAAATCAGCCGAGATCTTGTCATGTTTTCTTTTGCTAGGTAGTCTCTAACTATAGCTTCGTAAGGCTGATATCCCCTGTACATTGGACTAGTGTTGATAGACTTTGTTAGGTCGAAATTCAATTCAAGGGCAACCAGGTTCTTTTCACGAGGCAAGGCAAAGAAAGGCTCGTGGCTCTCTGTTCATCTGATCCCGATCACCAACACATCACCTTTGTTCGACTCAACAGACCGCGTGATGGCACAAGGTTCGAAGAATTTGTGGCCGTGGTAACGTTGAATCGTGGAATCGCCATGCAGTTGAGACCAAGATTGAAACGCAACGCCCATCTGGGCGTCGCCTCACATCCAGCTTTGGGTCCCCCACCGTACTTTGACCCAATTCCGCCAACTGAAAATTTGCAATGTCCAAGTCCTCGAGAAGGGTTGACTCAAGCCCAAGTTTTCAGACCCTTGGTGCAGCCTAATAAGAGGCGTTATCCCCTTGATGCTAATGACCTCGATCTGACCGCAGTGAAAATTGCGAACCTTGAGAAGCAATTCAAAAGGGCACATGGCCTTAACTCCATTCCCGACATTGAGGATGGGCACACCGAGTCTGTCAGCATACCCCAGACGGATTCAAAATGCCATATATTGACCGTTTCGACGGGTCTGGGGATCCAATGATACATATCCGACTTTTCTTGGATGTCCTAAAGCCGATGGGTCTGACTAAGCCACAAAAACTCTCTCTGTATGGAAGAACCCTGTCGGGTGTAGCAGCCACTTGGTACACTAGGTTGGAGGACAAAGTGAAGCAAAACTGGGAAGAATTAGCTGAGGCCTTTGTCGATCAATATTCCTACAATACCCAGGTTGAAATGACTATCCAAGAGCTTGAAGCAACCCGCCAGAACCCAACAGAGTCTTTTGTGAAATTTGTTGCGAGATGGAGAGCAAAGGCAAAGACAGATGATGACGCCGCCTCTTCGAGAGGGATCAAGTGCGATGATGGTGCGGAACCTCGAGCATGATATGTTGCGTAAATTGATAGTCGCTCCCAGATTCACTTTCAAAGTTTGCATGAACTGGGGTTCAGTTGAGAATGCGTTCAACAATGGATCATTCCCGAACAAGTGAACCAACAAGGAGGGTGATTTCAAGGAGTACCAATGTCGAAGTAGCACTATTCGAACGCATCAAATCAATACATCACCACAGCCCAACCCTTTTGCCAATTCAAGCTTGCAAATAGCCGACCCAAATTCGAGCTCAGGCGTAACTTTCACCCTCTATATGAGCTTGACTAGCGCACTAAAAGGCTTGATGGAAAAAGGGCATCTCAAACCCTCAATCCTCAACCTCTTCCCAACCCACTCCCACCAGACATAACCCTCCAAGCATCAGATGTACCATCGCCAGCCCATGTCATGGCACCGATTGCTACCGTCATGAGGTCCAAAATCTCATCGATAACCGGACGATAGCTCCACCTTCGCACCCCAATGACCAAACATCTCTCGCCACCTCAATCTCATCCATATATCGCCACCCACTTATGACCCCAAAGATATACATCACCCCCCACCTACCCAAGCCCGAGGTGTTTATCCCTGAAAGCATGGACATATGCATGATGGATGCACCAATCCCAATCATCTCAAACCCGAGAACCCACTACTTCCGAAATGATGGGAATGATAAAAGATCTTCAAAGAATCAGGACTGTCGGCCTCCAGGACATTGGCACCATCATCGACCAGATCGCCTACCAGGGAGTTCAACTGGAAAGGCTCCCCAAGCTTGGGGCGGGCTACATCCGAGGAAGGCCAATCCCGTAGCAAAGTGCAAGCAAGTGGAAAGAATAAGGTAGGGGCATGGATCCCCATGAGCATCTTCTGTTGGCTGTTGAGGCTTTGAAAGCCGAGGGACTGAATAAAGAGCAAGTCCTCACAGTTGTTGCAAAAGCTGTGGATGACACTTTCGCTACTCAAGTTGGGGGTAGTTTGAATCAAAGGGAAAACCGGGAGAAGGGCCGTTATACCAGAGGCAATCCTGTTAGCTCTAACCCTCCACTCAGAAGAGATCAACAAACCAAAGCCAAGACTGCCAATCCCTTTGGTGCGCCCAAAGAAAATCCACAAACCCGTATACCAACCCCGAGGTCGAGGGTCTTCCATGCCCTCCACATGCCTTTGTCCAAAGCTTTCCAAATCCTTGTTGGACAAGGCCATCTCAAACCCCTTGAGCCTCGGCCTCTCCCGAACCTCTCTCACTTACATGATGCTACCCAAGATCGCTGCGTACCATCAAACCGCCATACTACCGACGACTTCTTCCGTCTTCGCCATGAAGTACAGGATCTATTTGACAACGGGGTTGTCCTCCCGCCAAGCTCAAGAAGTCTATCCAAGACGGGTCGTTGAACTTGGGGGATAATGTTATGTGATCGAGGGATGAACCACCTGCGGATGGCGCTCAGATTACTCTGGCCGTGGGAATGGCACGCACTGTTCTGAGCAATATGCAAATACCAGTTTTTGTGCTTTATGACTTGGGTATTGGGTCAGTCTTTTGTTTTGTTTTGAGTCTGTCTTTTTGTTTTGAGTCAGTCTCTTTTGTTGTGGGTCTGTCTTGTTGTATCGAGTCGGTCTGTTGTATAGAGTCGGGTGATTCCGGGTGTTACCTCGAGTGTCACCATTTTGTTTTATGCTTGTCCTTTTGTTTTATTTGAGTCTGTTTTACGCCAGGAGCCGATTATGCCAACAGATTTTGAATGAAACAAGAAGGATTTCCATGCTCTCGATCTGCTTCGCCGTGTGTTAGTTGTACCGAGATTTGAATGAAATGGCAAAGGCATTCCACCGCTCTTGTGCCTTGAAGTCATTGTAATGACTGAAGTTTTTCAAAACTTTTTGAACATCAAGTGAAAAACAAAGAGGAAGGAATTCCTGATTTGCAAAACTTTGATCAAATTGAGAGAAAGAGAGGCATACTAAGCCCTTAATGAATGAAATCATGCTTGTTAGTGTGAGTAATCGAGAAGGACCCCGCTTTGATCCAGATTGGTCCTACATTCTTCACCATGAGCGATTTGTCGTTTTCTTAAAAACTTTCAAAAAATATTTTCCGCGGTCCTGCAAAGACATGTGTGGAATCGCTCTTGAGATTGTGCAGCTTAGGATCGCTCTCAGCCTCGAGACTCGACCCCCCCTTTGCTTTCAAAGCTTGGACTTGCATTCGGAATGTTCAAGCGAACGATGTAAGGCCTGTGTGGCGATTTGAAGCGACCCTCGAACAAGAGGCACCAAAGTCGATCAAGAAGATCGGACCTCGTCGTAAAAAGCTTGCACAATAGATCGAAGCACCCTCGAACTAGGGGCAAAAATATCCGATGTGTTCAAGAGCCAAAGGTGGATCTTTCGCAAGTCAATACAATGACCACTCTCCGGATCTGAGGGTTTCAATCTCAAAACCATTTGGCATGGACTTGTTACACTTTTACCCTTTGAGAGGCTCGCTGGGCCGAAAACCCGAAAGGGCGACCCAGGCAAAAGTTAGAGCAAAGAAAAAAAGAAAAAATGCAAAGATACAAAAAAATGCAAAAAGAAAAGAAAAGAAAACAAAACAAAAAGATGAAAAGAAAAGAAAAGACGAAGAAAAGAATTGAAAAGAAAAGAAAAACACAGCTCGCAAGGTCGAAAACCTGCAACAGGCGCCTTGGCAAAAGTTAGAGCATAAAAAGGAGAAGTTAAATACTCGAGTGTACCTTAACCCCGAACTACGTAAGGCTTGATTCCCATCTTTGGGATACGTAGGCAACTTCATCCTGAAGTCCAGCCGTAAAACAATTCAAATTCAATTGTGTCCATGTAATGGTTTTGACCATCCTTGCCTTCTCTGTATCCGAGAGTTCGATTGCAATCATCGCCCGAGGATCGACTACAATGCATGCTGCCATTCAAACAAGGGGCGACTTTTCGTTGCCATTCAATGCGCTGTGGTGCCGTTCAAACAAGGGGCAACTTTCCGTTGCCATTCATGCGCCGCGGTGCCGTTCAAACAAGGGGCAACTTTCCGTTGCCATGCAACCCTCCTCAAGCACAGGGGTAGTTTTCCTCCATATTCGAGGTTGTGCATCTCAGGAGTAGGTTCCGTGCTCGTCGAGCAGTGACCGTTTGCAAAAATAGTTTTTGAAAATTTTTACTGAGGTTGACTATTTTCTCCAAAATTGTTCCATCTTTTCCAAAAACTGGACCATTTCTTGGACCAAAAAAAAAAGAAAATTTTTCAGTGCTCATAGCCTGAACTGCATGATTTCAAATCAAAATCGAACAAACATGTTAATCTAATTCTCATTTTGGTCAAAATTTTTTAGGAGAAAGCTCAAAAATAAAAAATGGTCAAAATGATGAACTAGGGGCACAGTTGGGTCAGGAGTTCTGTCTTTCCCCCTTTATCAACATACTCGCCAGAAAGGGCACCATACTTGCCAAGAAGGGCGCTCTACCTGCCGGAAGAGGGCACAACGGAAGCTAACAGAAAAGGCGTAAAGCTCTCACATCCTCCAAGCAATGAGGTATCAAGCCAAGTCGCGGCTAATTTAACCGAATGGGGCCAAGATATTCCACTCCATCATCTGGACGAATCTTATCACATCCAAACTCCCCAGCAAAGCATCATCAATCGATGTCAGCTGCAGATTTGCTACACACCCAAATGTAGCGCAACCCCTCTGTGGAAGAAATTCACTAGCTGCATGCAGAAGAAGAAAATCTAGCAGAATGCTAGAAGCATGAGCCCACAACTTGTTGTTTATCCATCAACCACCCAGGGGAGGGATTGAAAAATGAGAGATTGAAGAATAGAGAGATGTGCGATGAGAGAAAAAGTGAGAAAATGGCTTTTTCAGAAAAACAGAGCTTGAGGGCCGAGTGATGTGAGAATCACAAATAAGAAAGGGTGGGAAGCATACCCGGTGAAACAGGCTCCCTGTGCACGTCTGAGTGTCGTGTCTTTTTGTTTTATCTCGATCCTTGTTTTGAGTCATCTCGAGTGTTACTCGATGTGTCTAGGTTGTGTGCCTTTTGTTTTCTTGTTGAGTCGTAGTGTGCTGTATTCAGTCGTAGGCTCAATACCCAGTTGAGAACTTATGCTCACTCTCAATTTCAAAAAAATCATTTTGTGCTCCGAGTGCCGTCTGCTTCTCCACATTTGTGCAAAAGAATTTGTTCTTTCATAAAACCGCAGGTTCAACCCAGTCATGTGAGAACAAAGGAAACCAGGACCTATCTGAAGCTATGAGTTTCGGGCTGCCAAGCAAAAGCAAAAGAGGAAAATGTCGGGCATCTGAGTTTGTTCCAACTTCAGTAAGTTCCGAGACTATATTCCGTGTGTACCTCTTCAGGTCTTGCCAATGTTCCGAAGTATGAGTGTGCCTCTACCTCAAGCTCAAAATCAAGTCTACTTCAAGCCAGAACGGCGATCAGAAGTGCTCTCCCTGAGTACCATTCCCTGCCAGAGGCATCTTGGACGTGTTTGCGATGAGTTCCTAGGAGACCAACTGCGACGGTGGAAATTAGAGTTCGAATGGCCGTGGCCTAGAACGCAAAGGTTCGATTTCGAGACTAAAGTCCGGTTTAAATACCAGGTGCGCCTCGGCTTGAAATCAGATGGAAGCCCCATAGGTTGAGATAGCATGTATGCGCCCTCGATTACTCTTGAACCAACCTAGTCTGTCACCCCGTTGGAGAATAGGGAAAGTTGTGAATATGATCAGGAAAACAAGCAGCAGCCGTGGCTCCCACATCCAGATGTTGTCCCTTGTCAGCATTCCAGAGCCTTTGTACTGTGAGTTAAAGGTAAGTGTTCGAAGAGCACGAGGGGAGATCCCCGTCAGAATAGAGCGGTTCACCGCCACTCACCTTATGAGGTGCTTTCTAAAGCGCTTTGTCCATTTATTTGCTTTCCTTAAGCATCATGCCTTGTAATGCATTGTCCTTATCAAGTTTCTTTCTTAGTCATGCACGATATTGTATGTACGGTTCATTCAAAGAAGTTCCATTTGAGATTATTCACTTTTGTGTATCTATCACACACATTCTCATTTTCTATATCACATTTTGTGTTCACCTTTAGTATGTCTATCATACTCTGCTCATTTTGTGTATCAATCACACCATGCTCATTACTCGCATTGTCATGCACACTTCACCTGCACTTGTTAGTGCATTTCAAATCGATCGCGCTATTTTGCGCACCTCAATCGCACTGTCTTGTGCATTTCAAATCATTCGCGCTATTTTGCGCATCGCACTGTTTTGTGCAGTTAATCAATCGCGCTATTTTGCGCACCTCAATCGCAGACCGCCTTGTGCATTTCAAATCATTCGCTATTTTGATCGTGACCGCTCTTGTGCATTTCAAATCGATCGCTTATTTTATGCGCACCTCAATCGCATCTTGTGCATTTCAAATCATTCGCTTATTTTGCGATCGCTGCTTTTGTGCGCTTAATCAATCGCGCTATTTTGTGCACCTCAATCGACCGCCTTGTGCATTTCAAATCGATCGCTATTGCTTTTGGCGATCGTGACCGTCTTGTGCATCTCAAATCAATCACGCTGCTTTATGCGATCGCACCGCTTTTGTGCGATAATCAAACGCTACTGTTTTATGACGTGACCGCCTTGTGCATTTCAAATCAATCGCTGTTTAGCGATCGCGACCGCTTTGTGCACTATATCATTCGGCCGGACGAATCGCGCAGTATCGTATCTTCTCCGTGTGAGACGCGACGAGAATTGAATGATTCTCCGCATTCCTAACCGCATGAAATGTAGTTGTTTGCTTTGCATTCTTGCTTAAAACTGTTGCATCTATTTGTCAATACCGGCTTCATTACAGCTTGCTGCATTTGCACGAACATCTGTTACATCTGGCTTCTTGCATACCATTTGCATTTTGCCCCGCTCATGGGCATACATATCTCTTTTATCTTATGCGCTTGTCTAAGTCTTCTACTTGTCAAAATGGGTCGTCTCGGCTTTGACATTCACTCCCGTCACTTCTTGACTTCCGAAGTTCACAAAGAGGGGCAAATCAGAGACACCCATTTTTGACCGGCCTTAAGATACGTGACGCCACCGATTGAGCGCCGGTGATGTTGCATATTAGGCTCGTTCAGTCTCGAGTCGCGCCAGGCGCCGCCTCCGGACTCAACCCTCTTCTCTACCTTGTCTCTTGCCATAACCGCACTGATTTTCTCTGCTTTCTCCCGAGGGAAGGAATGGTCTCAGAGACTATCTCCGTGGCCGTGAGCTACTTTTAGTGGTCAGAGGCCATTTTGCCCTTTTCGAGCTCCGGTTCGCTGAGTGCCGCCGTGTGCCTCGGCTCGACCGCCAACCATCTCCGAGTTCTCCGGTTTTTGGCATGTGCCTCTGTTTAATGTTCCGAGGAACACTGGGCCTGACGCCCACTTCGCAATTAACACCACTTCGGTGTTCGCGACCCATTTTCGACCAATCGCGTGATTTGGGCCCCGAGCATTCATTTCGCATCCGCTTTCTCGTTTCGGCAGAACCTCTGCTTTATCATTTCGAGAACCCTGGGCCCGATGCCCACTTCGCGGGTCAGATGCCACTTTGCTCATAGCCGTTTTCGGACCCCAAATTGAGCGGTTTTGGTCCCGAGCATTCATTTTGCATCGGTTTTCTCGATTTTGGCGAGGACCTCTGCTTTGTCATTCCGAGGGACACTGGGTCACAGATACCCACTTCATTGAATACCACTTCCGCACTGCAGCCATTTTCGGATCCCGATTTGTTGCTTTTGGCCCCGAACGCTCATTTCTCCTTAGTTTTTGTTCAAACTTGGCGGTACCTCTGCTTCAACATCGAAGATCATCGGGGAGAGGCCAGCAATTATCCCAGATAGCTGGCTTCGCTCCTCCGAGCCCGCTTTTCTCACTTCCGCCAATGTTGAACACCCTAGGGGTATTTTCTTCCAACCAAAGCTACATATCGTGCGGATCGGGGACATGGGAGGACCTAAAATGTATGGTCGGCCAGAATTCCTATTTTCATTTTTGAGCCTCTTCTTCAAATGCAATGTTGTGAATCCCGCTCAATGTTGCCAAATTCCGACCTTGGAACCTTGTTCTACACATCTTGGAGGACCCTAAAAGTTGGTGGTCGGCCAAAATTTGAGTTTCATTTTGAGCCTCTCCTTCAAGCTCTATGTTGTGGCTCTCGCTGGTGTTGCCAAATTCCAACCTTGGATCCTTGTTCTACACACCTTGGAGGACCCTAAAGTTGGTGGGCCACTAATTCAAAACTTCATTTTTTCACTGGCCGGCCATGTAGGGTGGCTGGCCGGCCATGGGGGGTGGCTGGCCGGCCACTTGCAAAGAAACCACTGGCCGGCCAGATTCACGCTTTCCACTGCTCCAAATTGGCCCAGTGACTTTTCAAAGTGTCTCCCTCATTCGGGGGATATTTTGGGAGGGAAAGATTGGGTGCTTTTCCCTCCCCTTTTACACCCTTGTTGTGCCTATTTGAAGGGCCCTCCCTCTCCTTCTTCAAGGTTGGAAAAATTGGTCTCAAGAACACTTCTCCAAATTCCTCCATTTTCATAGCTCAAAACCTCAAAAAGCTTCTAAGTCTCTAGGTCCTCTCTTCATCAACACCTAGCCTCACCATCCCTACTACCATTTCAGCAGCAAGGAGGTGTTCTTCAGAGGTCAAGAAGCAACAAATCAAAGCCAAGAATCAAAGAAAGACAAGTCTTCAAGGGTAAGTCTTCAAAACCAACTTTTAGGGCTTTTTCTTGATTCATTTCTATACTCCAATTGGTTGAGAATTGGGGCTCCGACCCCTACTGGTTTTAGTGCTCATATTGAGCCCTCTACAACTTTGTAGAAGGGCTCAACTTCATTTGAGGCTTCTATGATATACTTGCTTCAATACCTAGCTTTTATGCCATTATCTTGCATGCTAGTTTAAGCCTATTTCCTCTTGTTTTTAGGGTCCGACCCTACTGATTTTGTGCTCATTTTGATCCGCTCTACAACATTGTAGAAGGGCTCAACTTCATTTGGCCATTGTATATACCACCTCCTTCAAATTTCAACAAGTGTGCCATTTTTGTATGCAACTTTTCACCTATTTCTATTTGTTTTTGGGACTTCGACCCCTACTGACTTTGGTCTTATTTTGACCCCCTTTACACATTTCATGAAGAAAATTTTGTCATTTGGTGCTTGCTTTGCATGACCCTTGTTATAGCCTCTTTTGAGCTCCATTTTTGCATGGAAATGTTAGCATGATTTTATTCTGATTTTGAGGATGTCATCTTCTGCAATTGTGCTTATTTTTATCTCATCTTCAATGTTGTAGAAGAAATTTTGTCCATTTGGGGTTTGCATATATCACTTGTCTCAATACCCCTCTTTTGGCCACTAATTTTGCATGCTATTGTTGATCTATCTATGCTTGCATTTTGGCCAAGTTTGTTACTGAAAAAATGCCATATTTGGGACTGCCTTGCTACTGTTCTTTCTGCCATGATCATATTTTGCATGTATAGCATGGCTATAGGCCATTTCGGGGCTTAATTTCACATTTTCGGGATGAATGCATGCTTCGAGTGTTATTTCGAATTGTTTCGGGGCTGTTTTCCCCTTTATTTAGGTGCTGAAATTCCATTGCCATGCTTGCATATCATTTCCCATGCCATTTGTATCATTTTTGCATTGCCTCGGTTTGCGTGCCAATGGGCACGCACTTCGAGGCACCTCATTCTTATCATTCCGGCAGCCTATGTGAGTGTGGTTGAGGCCCTCTCATGTCAGCGTAAGCCCAATTTGCATTTTCACGCTTCTACATCATGGCCTCGATTTGCGCGCCTGTGGGCACGCGTTTCGAGGCACTTCGGTTTTATCCGATTTTCATCCTTCATCATCGCCTCGGTTTGTGCGCCTGTGGGCACGCGTTTCGAGGCACTTCGGTTTTATCCGATTTTCATCATTTCATCATCGCCTCGATTTGCGCGCCTGTGGGCACGCGTTTCGAGGCACTTCGGTTTTATCCGATTTTCTCATTTCATCATCGCCTCGGTTTGCGTGCCCGTGTGCACGCATTTCCAGGCACTCTGTTTTATCCGCTTGGCATATAGATGCCTGCGCTCGGTTATGCGTGCGTGTGCACGATTTCGAGACATTTTGTTTTATCCGATTGGCATTGCGTATGCCTCCGTCTCGGTTTGCGTGCGGTGCACGCATTTCGAGACACTCGCTTTATCCGGGTTTGCATTTCATCATTGCCTCGGTTTGCGTGCTGGGCACGATTTCGAGGCACCTCATTCTTATCATTCCGCATCCTATGTGAGGGTGGCTGAGGCCCCCTTCATGTTGGTATAAGCCCATCATTACATTTCGCATGTCATTCCGCATTGCCGGTTTGCGTGCCCGCGGGCACGCATTTCGAGGCATCTCATTTTCATAGCATTGTGCATGCTATATCACATGTTAGTTGCATTTCATGCATATCATGCATATTGCACGGGAAACGAGGTACATTCTGTACTCCGAGTGACGGAGTGTGTCTCAATTCCTAGTCACCGACACTCGGATTATCCATGATGGAGTTAGGTTTTGGTGTAGCATCCATATGCATTCATCCCATATTGAGTTGTGCAATTCGATTCTCGCCATCATGCATCGATATGCGTGATTGGTGGCACGAGGATCAAGGCATGCATATATTTGTGAAATACAACTTTGTTCCTTTTCCGCTTCTGTCAAAGAAAAATTCGAGTTTAGCAACTTTGAGTCGGACGCCAAGATTTCGAGAAATACCGCAAACAGAGGCTAATCGGGGCATTCCAAAGGATTTCCGCCAGCATTTCAACCCAAGCATCTATCGAAGCAAAGCGCCCGGCTTGCACGCCAGACTTTCTTAGTTAATTTGTCGATTAATTAGAAATTTGTATATTTATTTCCTGATCAGATTATCATTTTATTTGATCAGATATTTATTCGGACCCTCTGCGCGAGGGCAAACTTGTAATAAAGGTGTGTGAGTGTGATGTATGTCTTCCAACCCCACGTCTTTCTCCCTTTTATTTATCCGCTTTGGATGGTTAGATATAGGGCATATTTCAATTAGCATACAGTATGACGGCATGTTTGCATCATTCATCTGTATTTCATGCATTGGGCTCGGCGCATCATACAAACTGCATCTGTATTTCAATCCCAAGTTGAGTACTTGATAGCTGTTGCATCTCATACGCCATATTTAGAATAGCCGAGCCTACTATAGTTTGCATTTTTGCATGTGTTGCATTAGGCATTCTGTATATCTTAGGATCATGCATGATTTCTAATCATTTTCTGTTTTGGCTTGGAGTACTCGGTGAGTTTTATGCTTTAGCATCCTTGCATGCGTGTGAGTGTTGCCATGATAGCATGCTTACCATGAGGCTAAATGCTTATGTGATATAACTGCCTTGAATGCCTGTGGGTGGAGGTTGAGTTATCTGAATTGGAGCAATTCATCAATTGTTTGTTAAGCCCACTAGATTGTGGCAAAATCTGTATTTTAAGCCTACCTGCGGGTATCAAACCATCTTTCACAAACAAACATGAAATGTTTTGTTCCAATTCAGACGGCCCAGTCTATACTTGTTTGCTGCGAGCATCACATAGTAATCTAGGCTAATAACCAGAATAAGAACTCACAATGTTTTCAAAAACAGATATCATGGTTAGTAGAGGCCGGTCTTTGACCGGGCGAGAGGGGGTGCTCACGATGTGACCTTCCCTAATCGTACCTAAGTTCCCGAGCCAACTTTGGTGATGACGGACACGTGGCCTTCGCACCGAGTCGTGGTTTCCTAAATTTCCCATTTTAAAAATATTTAGGTGGCGACTCTGTTATCTGGCAAAGCAGTCCATGTTTGGCACTTCTTTCAAAAAATCTGTTTTTCTTCAAAACGATTTGCCGGATTTGGACTCTTTGGTTCGAGATTTAGAACCACAACAAAATCGAGTCCGAGCAGTAGCGAGGCCCCTCGCGGGCGTTGTTACAGTGGCGTTTATCTCCCAGGATACAATGATCTTCACAAATTTGTAGTAGCACTCCAAACAAATTTATTCGGCGAACTAGAACCTTTTGTTCTATAACTCTCTGAATATTTCTCTAAATGACTAATATGAAGAATAATGTAAACAAATAAAATCTGGACATCAAGAACAAAGTTTTTCTGACTGATTTTTGGATACCAAGACTGCTGGAAGTGTCAAGTATTTATAGGCACAAAATGCTGTCCGAACAGGTATGAAAACAACCTGAACAGGTGCATTTTCAAACTGTACATGTATAGTTTGAATTTTAAACAGATCTAGGACTGTTTCAACAGATAATCGCCGGATGCTTTGAAACTGGCCCAGATTTGAACTCAGAATTACCTCGGGCGCTTTTGAAATGAATTGTTAAATAATGTATTGAAAAACTAATTAACCTTAGTTTTGAATCTGTTCAAACTGCCTAACAGAAATGCAACTATTATGAATAGATACAATTCAAAAACCTGGACAGATTTGAATCTGTCAGGTTCAAACAAATTTGAAATATATGGACTGTTTAATCTGTTAGGAATAAAATGGACTGGAGGAGGAAAATTTAAATTCAAATTTGACTTAAATTCCCACAATAATTTTTGAAAAAATTCAAAAGAATTTTTGTCCAAAAAATTAATACAAGAACTGACCCGACACGGCCGGGCGGCGGCGGCGCGTGCTTGTGTGTGGTGGTTTGGCCTAAGGTTCATTTTGTCTATAACTCCTCCCTTCTACAAACTTGGGGTGCCCCTAGGGGCCCAACCCAAGTGTTGTAGGCTAGAGCTTATATACACAAAAAAGCTCTCTTAAAGTTTCAATGTAGGACAACCCATTAAAAGGAAACCCACATTTAAATCTTTAAATGTCTATTCCTCGAACCCGAAAATGACGTCAACTTCCCATTCACTCATAAATAGTTTTGACGAACCGTCTTCACCGTGTGACTTGCCACACGGCAAGGAACACGTTACCTCTTCGGACCCGCCCCAAAAGACGTTTGGGGCCCACTCAATTTTGGGCTCAAAGTTGGCCCAAAATAAGCCTAATAAAACCAATTTTCCAACATGTGTTTGGAGTTGGAATCGCTTTAACTCTGTTCTTTGTGTTTTGACAATGATGCATTTTTCTTTTGTAGTCTTTGCTTTTTGTATGCTTTTGTTTTTGATGATTAATAAAATTCTCTTCTTTGTTTGCTAATAAATAAGAAAAAAAGAAAAAGTAATGATGCTTCTTCTCCTGCCTTTATTATTGATGGTTATGTTTAAACCGACTGCCTAAGATGTAAATTTTTGTATGTCATATCTGAATGATGTATATGCAAATAGTTGCATTTGGTTGAGTTCATGAAACTTTGGTGTCAATTAATGAGTTGTGTAATAAAATAATTCAATCCAAACCCATCCATTTAATAAAATTGAGTACAGGTTGAACAAATAAACTTAACAAAAACATTTATTTTATTGAACTATTTTGCTAATGATGGAGGGGTTTTTAAATCAATTTTGATGCAGGAAATCTTTTGAAAGGGAAGATGGTGGGGAGGAGTTGGTAGTTTAAACGAGTACTTATGTCTAATCTATTTAGACTTGTTTATAGATTTGAACAGTTTTCAAATCGGTGTAATTGAGTGGGTTAACAAGTTTAGAATGAATGTGGCTCTCAAATTTGGACCTTTAAAATGCTAGAAAAACAGTTCTTGTAAATTTATTCTTAGGTTGACTTAGGATTCAACTAGAACTCAGACTCCAGGTTTAGTTAAAATTTGGAATCACTATCTAAATTTAGAGTTTGGATTTGTTAGATTACCTAAAATTCATTTTAAAAAATATATGTACACACATATATATATATATTTGATATAGGAAAACATGTTAGTTTCTTATATTTCCATTTCTTAAGTGATCTTTTTAAGTTTTACATTTTATAGGTTGATGACATAGCTTTATCCTACATACTTTAAATTCCTATGATGATAAGATAATGTCATTCGATCTCCATTTGCATCAACTTTGTGCTCGAGATATTTTGGAACACCTTAGAACACTTTTTCTAAGTGTTTTTCATAGAAGTGTTGATCTCATATTGCATGGTTCTAATTTTTAAAGGACAAATTATATTAAACCCCTTCAAATTATCGATCATTTACACTTTATCTCCTTAATGTTTTAAACTAACAATTACTCCCCTCAAACTATTTGAATTTGAACATTAAATCCTTTTGTTAGTCACCTGTTAGATATTTAGATAAAAAAATTGTCAAGTACTGTGCACATAATGAAAATATTAAATTTTATGATTAAATTACCCTATTTTATTTTTTGTAAAAATTTAATATAATCATCATGTGCATAATACTTGACAATTTTTTAATCAAATATCTAACAGATGACTAACAAAAGGACTTAATGTTCAAATTCAAATAATTTGAGGGGAGTAATTATTTGGTTTAAAATATTAAGGGAATAAAATAAAAAGGAGTTTTCTTAAGTGTGCAACCCACAAAAAGTGTAAGTGGGTTGCACACCATGTGCCACTCACACAAAAGGTGTAAGTGTAAGGTGTAAGTGTAAGTGGAAGGTATAAATGAAATGTATAAGTTGCACACCATGTGCCACTTACACAAAAGGTGTAAGTGCAAGGTAAAATAGATGTAAGTGTAAGGTGTAAGTGAACACAAAAAGGTGTAAGGTGTAAGTTGCACACTATAGCATTACCCAAATAAAAATAACCTATAATTTGAGAGGGTTTAATATAATTTGCCCCTTTTTAAATTAAAATGCCAACTCCTTCCAAGGCAACAACTCCGAAAAACATGGCACAGCGAAAATCTTACATATGACACAAGTTATCGACCCCAACAAGAATAAAAAAAATTCAATAAATAAGTGAGTCAACAACCCTGAAAAACATGGCACAATGGAAATCTTACATATGACACATGTTATCAACCCCAACAACAACAAAAAAATAAAAAATAAAAAAATAATAAATAAATCAAATAAATAATGTGAGAGCGAGCGTGAAGTTTTGAGAAAATCAATGCAAATGTAAATATACAGGTAAATAATAAAAGCCCAAAAAATAAAAATGAGAATAACATCAATCCTTTTTGACAGTATTTGTAACACATCCATGCACTTTGTTTTCATATTCTACATGATGTTTAATGCATGCTCTTATCTAAGTACAAATTTAGCGAAAATACACCTTGTTGTATTCTCGTGGTTAGCAAACCCTAGCTCGAACAGCATCCAATTCTCTTCCAAGTAGGCACGTTATCTTTGACATTAATACTGTGTTTGGTTGGGAAATTTGGAGAGGGATTTGGAAAGGGAATTGGAAAAGGTAGGTGAAATATGAATAAAACATGCCTATATTTCACATAATTTCACACACCTTTTCCCTTTCTCTTTCCAAATCCCTCTCTAAATCTCTCAATCAAACAGAGTAGAAGTGTCTGTCCTTTAGTCAGAGCAGACAAAGCCGTGCCCCCATCACTAGCCTCAATTGCTCTCTTACTCACAATGCGGTATATCTGACTAAGCACTTCTGTAAATGCATTTTCCACATTGGTTGCTTGCAGTGCAGAAATCTCCATGAAATATAGGGACTCCCTCTCAGCAAATGCTTTACCATCATTGGTTGAGACAACCACGAGGTGTCGGAGATCTGATTTGTTACCGATGAGGATTACCACAATGTTGGGGCCTGTGTGATCCCTCAATTCCTTCAACCACCTCTCAACATTTACGAATATAGCATGTGGAGTGATATCACAAACAAGCAGAGCACCTATAGCACTAGTGATACCACGATACCTGTTTACAAAGAAAAATCAGAAGGAAAAAAAAAAAAACAAAAAGACAATTCAATTTGCAAGGATCTAATTTCAATTTAGCACAACTGGAACCCAATTAATTTTGTCTCATATGCAAGTGATAATTTTTGTCTAGTTCTTCTTCCAGTGCATTCAAAATCACCAAAATAAAATCACTAATCAGATTATACTATTTTAATACAATTTTCAACCATCGATATTAACCATCAACCGTTAATTTCGTACACTCCGTTGATTATTTTAATTAATTTCCATAATAATTACTAATAATTATAAAATTAGATCACCATTAACGTTATATCATTTTAATATAATTTTCAACAGAAAATATTAATACATACGTTCTACAATAATCCATCAATTGTAAACAGTTAATTCAAGTCATAATGTGAAATAATAATTTTAATTACTAAAGCCTCGTTTGGGAAGTGGCTAAAATAGTCAAAAAGCCAAAAAGTCAACTAAAACACATCACATCACCTCTCTACTTTTCTGCAGACCTTTTCATAAAAAGTCAAAAAATTACTAAAATAACCTGTTCCCAAACCAAGCCTAAAATAAATCATAACAACATACATGCATGAACTATTAATTTTATAATATCCAATTAAATAGACTAGCATAACACTTATGTTAGTTTGGGTTTAAACTACAAAAGTGCACTTTTTTTGGCAAAAGTGCACTTTTTTAAAAGTGCACTTTTGTGGGTCACATCTCCTCTCTATTTTTCTATACATTTTTTTTATAAAAATTTAAAAAGTGCATTTATTTAGAACATCCCAAACCACCTTGCCCATAATTTTTCAGAAAATAAATTTCATATGTAAAATTACAAATAAATTATTTATACAACTCTAAAATTCATGTAATTCTCAGGAATGTTCAACAAATATGTTATGGTTATTTTTCAAAAAGAATTTTCCAAAAATAAATTATAAATATTTCTACAAAATTACTAGTAATTATATGACATAGATTCGTCACATTTTCTTAAAATAATTTCACACTGAAATTTATAAATTAAATCTAAAAATTGATGATGAAATTAGACTTCTCAAATTTCACTTTTAACTCAGAAAATACCAGATTTGGCCTGTTATAGGATTTTTAATGATTTTCCAAACATGAAGCAAAACTTGTCTAAAAATTCAGATTTAATTAAAATTTTATATAAATTTGTACAAAGATAAAATAATTGATACAAAAATTTCTGGGTGATCTAAACATAATTCTTAACAATTTTGTAGAGAAACCATCTCGAAAATTTGAGTATAAAATTGTCTAAAAATTCATACAACACTTCTGGAAAATTTAAGAACCATAAGATCAAACCAAATAAAATTTTCAATTATCTATTTAATATAATAAATTACATATGCAAGCCTAAATCCAAAATTATATTATGATTTTAATACTACTAATTTATAAATAATCTTCAAACATCTAATATATATATATATATAGATAACATTAAATTCACATGCAATTACAAAAAAAACTCTATCAAGATTTTTAGCCTTAGGCATTTGAATAAAATCTGAATTTGAAGAAAAGTAATGAGAAGGTTTTAAAGGTTTTCTTTTTTTTTTTTGGGTGAATAAGTCATAAAATAAAACAGCAAATGGGCAAATACAAGATTACAAGGGACATACCCCAGGACCTACCAAACTATACAATGCCACAGAAGCACACGAGCGGCTAGCTAACTAAACAAATACAAAATAAACCTAAGAGGAAGCAGAGGCTATAACATAAAACTAATTGCCGATTCAAAACCCCATCAAAGATAGATAGGGCCAAGAACAGACCAAAATAGAGCAAAACAAAATCTCCAATCACCTCCTCAAGGAGCAAAATAGCAGCATTGAAACCAGACAAAGGGACTAACAAGACACTAAATAAGAGAACTGCACAATCTGCAGAAAATACATCCAAAGCAAAGGCCCACAACACATCCAAAGCAAGGTATCTGATAAATACAAATCTAAAAGAGGACATATAGTACCCAAGAGTAAAGAAGAAACCAGAGAAAGTTATAAGTACAAAGTAACACATAAAACTGTCCATAGGAGAACATGTACTCGGACTAGCGCAACTTGCAGCCAAGACAGCAAGACAAGCTTCCTTCTTCAATACCAACAAGTGGCACGACTGTCCCAAAGCTCTGAAACTGAAATATCACCATGAAGTAACCTAGACCAACAGAGGACCCTTTCCAAGATAACCATAGGAGCAGATATGTCTTTGAATCAAGCAAAAAAGTGCCGCCGCCCATCGACAATCACACTCAAAAAAAAAAAAAAAAAAACACGAGGAAATGGAACATAACCTGAGGCAAACCTCACTCATATATGTACTAACAATCTCAACACTCAGAAGTAGAGTCACTCTCAAAGAACAGGTTAAAGAACCATATTTAAAAAACCAATCCAAAAATATATCCTCACTTCACTAGGCTCTTACCAAAGAACTCCCTACAATTGTGCCAACAACTGATATAAACCTGCAAGAGAAAGTTAGGAGCACTCATATAGGATTTCACAACACTCAACCCACAAGCTCACTAAAGACCACCACCTGACTATATGCTTACAGCACACTGAACCCTCAATCCCTAAGAAGGGCCAGCATGACAAACATGCATAGCAAACT
This sequence comes from Camellia lanceoleosa, assembly GCA_025200525.1. Taxonomy (NCBI): domain Eukaryota; kingdom Viridiplantae; phylum Streptophyta; class Magnoliopsida; order Ericales; family Theaceae; genus Camellia; species Camellia lanceoleosa. Next base: position 10,100,156 of record CM045771.1, read on the forward strand.
GTTAGGAAAAACATGTAATAGCTCACAATTCACTCAACTCTCAATATGGAATCACACCACACTCAACTCACTGCTCCCTTCAATCACCCCTAAGGATAGATGAGGGCAGTCTCCAAGTGGCTAAAAACCATGAATCATTTGAATTTGTTTTAAAAATTTTCAGAGACAACACTCTAAATCTGACCATATTAACAATGTTCAAAACAAGAACTTCAGGAATTTTTTGTTTGGTAAAAGCTCGATTATTTCTCTCAAACCAAATGAGGTAAACAGTGCAATTAAGAGCAAGCTTGGAAATAATAGAGCCAAGAGAATTACCCTTAATAGATTTAGCAATATAAGACACCAGCCTAGACCAATGTAACACAGGCCAAGCCACATTGATCTTAGATTTAATATTCATCCACACCTTCTCAAAGAAAGGGCAGTTGAAAAACAGGTGTGAGTAGTCCTCGGTGTGGTAAAGGCATAAAGGGCAAGTTGCAACAATGGACATACCAAACAATCTCAGTCTATCACCCGTATTCAATCTATTCTGGATGGCTAACCAAGTGATAAAGCTAGCGTTAGGAACAACCACAGCACTCCAAACCAAATTAGACCACTCAACTTTCTCAAAGGAGACTCTTCAAGCATTCTAAGCAGATTTGATAGAAAACAGCCCATCAGTAGACAGAGTCCACATCAGCTTATCTGGGCTAGACCTAGGGATGAGAGCCTGAGGGGTAGACTGGATCAAGTCACATATGTCCACAGGGATGGAAGTAGGCCACCTCCAAGAACAATTGGAAATGATCCTACTCACTCTAAAATTCAAAGCAGTGAAGTTGAAATGAGGTAGTGATATGGTAGTAAAGCTATAACCTTCTTCTTTCTCTATCATTTTTCTCCCTTGTAACACTTCCTTACTCTCAGATTTTTTTATTTTTTTATTTTTTTAAAACTTTGCTCTCACTCTCTCTCGGATCAGTCAAGGATAGAGTGTTGCATGCACATATATAGATTCACACAAATCACTTAGTCCTCTGTTTTCCTTTAATGACAAACAGTGATAACAAATCTTCCAATATCCAAAACAAATCTTCCAATTTCCTTTAACTATCGAGAGTCTTTCTTTATTTACCATATGATAAGTTGTTTTGTTTAGGATTGCATGAAGACTTATCTAAAATGGATAAAATAGCCATTAATTTAAGGAGAAAATAAAAATTATACTACAGAAAAGTAGAGATGTCCTTGGGTTGGGTGGAAGTTGAACAACAATTAGGGGCTCTTTCAATGAGAGATATTTGACTTCTTCGATTTTCTTCAAATTGGGGCTCTTGAAGTCTGATGTTCAAAAATAAAAATGTTTATGAGATGGGCTTTGGTCGTTTGATGAATATACTCGTGCGTTTCAATAAAAAATTTCAAATAAGTAATCTGCATATATCTAAATCAATTTCAAATTTTATGTTTTTAAACTGTAAAAGTCACGCAATGTATAAAATAATGAATTACATGTTTTGGGTTTTTTTAATCTAAAATCCTTACTTTGGAGATAGATTCTAAGTTCTTGCTTTCACAAGCTCTCAAACCTCAGAGCATCCAAAAACCTGTACTTGGGGATTATACAACTGCAACCAATAAAAATTTGGTAATAGTTCTAACATTTTTTCAAACAATGAAAATGCATATATAAATTAATTTTAATTGTTGTGTTTCTTAGCAGTAAGAGTACATGCAATGTATAAAAAATCATGTAACATCCAAAAAGTTGTACCTATGTGGGGACATTGAAGCCAATAAGCAAATGTTTTAATCGAACACGAGATAAAAAAACAAATACTCTAACTTTACTAATTCAAAAAGTGAGCCAAAAGAAACGAAATTAGAAAGTGTCAACCAATATTGGTAAAGAAAATTTCAATTTTCAACCATTCAAAAGTGAAAATTAGTAATATGTTGAACCCGACTATATAGCAGATGCACAAAAGATTTGGGAGGAAGATTATATATAGAGAAAAATGGCAAATTGTAAAATAGTTTAGGAACAAAAAGAAAAACATGTGTTTAAATTGAACTTGAAATTGGTATGATATTACTACTGATATTAGAAGTAATTTTTTTCCTTTCGAGAATCAACAACAAATTAACATCCCTTTGATTCGCAAGTTTTTGAATGATTAAATAATGGCTAAAATGAGCATCTGTTAATATAAGATGCTCATAGATTGTGGGTTATTATTCAAGAAAACTAACAATTAATTAGCTCTAAAATGTTCATGGTCAACTTTGGATTAGAAAAGTAACCATCGAACACAGAATAATGGATGGTTAGCAAGGCTCTTCTCCATTCCCTCCCCCCCCTCTCCCAAACACCATAAAAAAAAAAAAAACAAAAAAAAACAAAAACAAAAACAAAAAGAGAGAGAAAGAGAGAGAAATTACCCATCACCTAAAATCAATGGCCAACATTTATTTATGATACCCATAACAAGAAGTTTAACTATATAGCTTGGTTTGAAATTCTAGTTAATTTCTGTGGGGGCATATTTTGTGAATGACAACACGTGGCCAATCTGGCACCAAAGTGTCAGCCGAGGTGCCACGTGTCTTGGTCATGGCGCCGAGGTTATCTGCAGAGATATTGGAATCCGAGATGAACGGATAAGAGACAAGAGTCCTAGAATGGAGGAGGACCTCAGTCTGGATAAAGATAAGGCTTTTAGGGAGTTTATCTCTATCTGGCTGGAGTCCAAGATGAGAATTGAGTTAGAGTCCATTGAAGCTAGGCTTCTATAGGGATCAGGTTAGTGCTGGCTATAAAAGTAAGGCACCCTCGTGGGTCTAAGGTATGTGTAGACACCCCATTTTTGACCGACCATAAGATTCAGACGTCACCAACCGAGCGCTTGGTGATGTTGCATCTTGTGCTCGTCCTAAGGTTTTAGAGTCTCGGCTGCGAGCCTTGCCTCCGGACTTCCGGACTCTTTTGTGCCATGCCTCGATTTGCAAACCAGGCCCTGTTTTGTTTGTTTTCTCTTCCCAAAGGGAGGGAGAGGTCTCGTAGATCATCTCTCAGTGGTCGTAGGCTACATTTCGTGGTCGTAGGCCATTTTTCCCGTTTGGAGCTCAGTTCTCGATTTTCGGAGCCGTCGGCCATGTGCCTCGGTTTGGAACCGCTTAACTATCTCCGTTTGCTCCGGTTTTTGACACACACCTTGTTTCCTCCCTTTTGAGGGACACTGTGGCCCAAGAGACCAACTTCGTGGTCGAATGCCACCTCCGGTGCTTAATAGTCAGTTTTCAGGGCCCCGGGCCGCGCGTTTCGGTCCCCGAACCTCCGTTTTGCATCTGTCTTGGTCCATTTTTGGCGGGGACCTTATTTTCATTGTTAGAAAGGTTGTAGAAGGTGGGAGGCCAGCAATTGTTCTGAAAATCAGTTTTATTTCTTCATCGCTCTTCATCGCCCGTTTTCTTCACTAGAAAGTTGGTTTTTCCCACTCCCGGGCCACTTTTTCTAACTTTCCACCACATCATTGTGTTGTACACACCTGGGAGGCCACCAATATGGCTAGGCTAGCCAACAATTGTCTTTGACCCTTTTGAACCCCTCTAAAAAGCTAGTTTTTCTCTCTCCTGGTTCACATTTTCTCAGTTTTGACCATACAGCCGTGTTGCACTCATCTGGGAGGCCATCTTTTTGGGGTGGCCGGCTGGCCACCTGACCCTTTTGCACCTGGCCGGCCATTTTTGTCCCTCCTGGTGCATTCCAAATTGCAGTTGTTTGCACTCAGACCCTCGAGGGTCTCAGACTTTTGGGGGGAGATTTGAATTGGTTTTTCCCCCCATTTTCTTTGGCTCCTCTCCCTCTATATAACCAGCACCCTACCTCATTTCTAAGGGTTAGAAAAACCAGCTGGAGCATTATACATACAATCCTATATATCTCCCTCATCCAAGCTTCCAAACACCCATTTTTTTGGCCATTTTACCCTACACCTCATAGCCTACCACCTCCACCTCTCATTCCACCACCTTGGAGGCCATTTGTAGAGGTTGAAAGCTCAGAATTTTGGACCAGAAGCTGCTAGAAACCTGCTCTTCAAGGGTGAGTCCCTATTTCCCTTTTTCTTGCTTTATTTTGCATGATATCTTAGCTCCTTTTGGTTACATTTTTGGGCTTCGACCTGAACTGAAAATAGTCTTATTTTGAGCACACCTTCATGTTTGATCAAGAACTTTTTTCTGTTTGAGGTCTTCTACTTACCCTTTGTGCTTTATCTCTCCTTTTGGCCCTTATCTTGCATGATATATTTGCCTTGTTTTTGAGCATTTATGGGCTTCAAGCCAAACTGTAAAGTGCCTTATTTTGAGCCCCTCTTCAACTTTGTTGAAGGGATCTTTGCTGTTTGAGGCCATCTACTGCCTCTTGCCCTCTATCTCTCTTTTAGGGCTATTTTTGCATCATGTTTTAGCCTTACTTGTATACATTTTCGAGGTTTGTCATAAACTGAAAAAGATCTTGTTTTAATCTCCTCTTCAAGTTTTTTTGGGGTCCCATTTCTTTTTGGGGTCATCTTCCCCCTGTGCATGCTTTATCTCTCCATGATTAGGGTTATGCATTAGAGCACTTGCATTGGCCTTGTTTTGGCCTCTTAGTCACTGAAATCCAGTGGATTTTCAGTAGCTTTGATGAGGTTTTGAGCTTTGAAATCATAGAGGGGTGACCCTCTCACCCCTCATTCTCTTTACTAGCATGTTTGGCCTTCCAAAGGGACCCTATTTTGCATGCGTTAAAGTCATGTTTCAAGAATCATTCTGTGAGTTTTGGGGTCTGCCTTGGCTCTGTCTGAGGCCCTTTTGGCCAAATTTTATGTCTACAATGCATGTGTAGAGCAATCCCATCCAAGGCCTTTCAAAGGGGCCTTTCTTTGCATGTTTCCTAGACCTATTTCAGGGCTAATTTGGTGAGTTTTAGGGCTGTCAGAGTTCATTTCCAGAAGTAGTTTTGCTATGCTTCATGTCTATCTTGTATGTGCTTAATAACTCCTTACATGGCCCTCCAAAGGAGTTCATCATTTTTGCACATGTTGGCTGCATTTCAGTGATTATTTGGGCATATTTTCACATATTTTGTTCACTAATTTTTGCTGGTTTGATGAGATCTCACATGCTTCACATACATGCCATGTAAACCTTGTTTGCTAGTCAAAGTTGCATGCTATTTTAGTCCATCATGCTAGCATCTTTTGGTCATGCTTTGAACTAGAAATGTTCATGTTTTGGGACTGCTTTGGCTCTGTCTTTGTGCTTCATGGTCAAATAATGCATGCTTTGTATAGCTATAAGTCAATACATGTGCCTAGTTTTGAGTTTCGGGGCTCGTCTCATGCATCGGGTGCCATATATCCATGATTCGGGACCATTTTGCATCATGTTTCAGTGTTGGAATTTGCATGTCTGTATGCCATATTTCATGCCTTGCCATGCCTTGTTAGAGTGGCATTTGGTGCCTTAGGTTCGGTTCTCGGTTTGCGTGCATGTGTGCACGCATTTCGGTTGCCTCATTTTCATCTCATGGCTACTGATGTGGGTGTGGCTGAGGTCCACTCACATTGGTGTAAGCCCATATTGCATTGTGTATGCCATCTTAGTCTGTAGCATTATGTATGCTAGGTTGTATCTTAGAGCATTGTGTATGCCATGTTATATCGAGCATCGTGTATGCCATTTCATAGCATTGTGTATGCTAGGTTGCATGCTAGGATTGCATTCATGCATATCATGCCTATCGTATTGTGTTTGGGATAGGAGTTAGCCCGAGCACGGGAAACGAGGAACGCTTTCAGACCGAGTGACTAACGTGTCTCAATTCGATTCACGACACTCCGGATTATCCATGATGGAGTCTAGGTCTTGTTGTGTTTTCATGTGCATTCATTTCATATTGAGTCGTGCAATTCGACTCCTCGGCCATCATGCATCGATATGCGTGATTGGTGGCACGAGGATCGAGGACTACATTCCCTGAAGGGTAGTCATGCACACATATGTAAAAATACTTTGCCATGCCCCTTTCTTGCTCTCTGTTGCAGCAAATCAGAAACCAGCAGTCTTTTGGAGCTTCGTGCAATATTCCGGGCTTAATTGTAAACAAAGGCTAATTGGGGCATCGCAATGGATTTCCGCGCAAGGCAACTCTAGCATACATCATTCATCATTCGGAACAGAGCTGAGGCGGTCCATAGATTTGTGTGCTAGTTTACTGTTTTCTTAGTTAAATCTGTTAATTAATTAGAGTTTTGTATTTATTCAGACTGTACTATTCATTTGGATTGTATATTATTTATTCAGACCCTTCGAGCGAGGGCACAATTGTAATAAGTGTGCGTGCGTGTGATGTATGTCCTCTAACCCCACGTCTTTCTCCCTTTTATTTACCAGCTTATGATGGTTAGATTAGGGCATGTTTCAATTAGCATACAGTATGATAGCATGTTTGCATTCATTCATCTGTTTTGCATGCATCGGGCTCGGCGTATCATAACTCACTGCATTGTATTTCAATTCCAAGTTGAATACTTGTTAGCTGTAACATCCCACATGCCATGTTTAGAATAGCTGAGCCTATCTTAGTTGCATTTTACATGTGTTGCATTAGGCATTTCTGTATAGTTAGGATCATACATGGATTTCTAACATAGTTTCTGTTTTGGCTTGGAGTACTCGGTAAGTTTTTATGCTTTAGCATCCTTGCATGCGTGTGAGTGACTGCCATGATAGCATGCTTACCATGAGGCTATATGCTTATGTGATATATCTGCCTGAATGCCTGTGGGTGAAGGTTGGGTTATTTGGATTGGAACAATTCATCCACTGTGAATTTTAAGCCCACTAGACAGTGGCAAAACCATGTTTTCTAAGCCCACCCGAGGGTGGCAAAATCTGCATTTTAAGCCTACTTGCGAGTAGCAAACCATCTTTTAAAAACATACATTAAATGTTTTGTTCCAATTCAGGCGATCCAGTCTATACTTGTATGCTGTGCGCATCACATAGTAAATCTAGGCTAATAACCGGAATAAGAATACATAATGTTTTCAAAACTAGATATCATGGTTAGTAGAGGCCGATCTTTGATCGGGCGAGCGGGGGTGCTCACGAAGTGACCTTCCCTAATCATACCCAAGTTCCCGAGCCGAGGCAACTTTGGTGATGACGGACACGTGGCCTTAAGCACGAGTCAGGGTTTCCTAAATTTCCCAAAATAAAATATTTAGGTGGCGACTCTGTATCTGGCAAAACAGTCCATGTTTGGCACTTCTTTCAAAAATCTGTTTTCTCAAAACGATTTCCCGGATTTGGACTCTTTGGTTCAGATTGAGAACCGTGACAATTTGAGTTCGAACTGTAGTGAGCCCAAAATGAACAGAACAAGACTCATCCTCCCGGGGCGTTCGCGGACGTCTACAGTATGTTTTTTTGTATTCTAGTTAGTGAGTTAAGCACTGTTTATTATCTTTGAGAGATAACTGAGTACTGACTTGATCGTCAAAGTGCCCCTGGGTGGACGAACTACCACCGGAGTCTTATCTTTCTGTGACAGGTTGTTCGGGCGAGATCTATTCTACTGGTGCTCTCCAGCTGAGTACCTGTTTGGCAGTGTGGTTAGAAATTAGCACACACAATTTGGCGCCGTCTATGGGAAACATAAGAAGAATAAATGGCCAACGAGGGGCAGAAAGAAAGAATTTGGGGTGACATCCCTAGTGGGAGTGGTAAAAATGTCGAACCTAACGTAGAGGAGGACAACTATAACGAAGAACCTCGAGATAAGAATCCCAGAGAAAAAGACGTCAACTAAGAGGGAGATGTACCGAAGAAAGTATATCAGGGCGGGTATTACAACGAAAGCGACCTCCAGCTATGGAAAGATAGATACTTGAGAAGGGAGGGCGAGATGAAGGAGATGGCAAACAAATTGGCAAACCTGCAATCGGTTTTCAATTACATGATGCAGAACAATGTCATGCAACCATCATTCCCATTGGAGGACACACCGATTTCAGCAACCAAGAATGATGCCCAGAAAGGGGGGCAGAAAGCAATCCCTGCAGTCCCCCAACATAATAGGGCGAGGGAGCATTCTCATCGGCCTTCATGGGAGGTTGGGCGAGGAGAATTGATGAGAGGAGAGTCTCAGAAGACACATCATACCAAAGAAACCTACGCCAAAGAACATCGGCATGTTCAAAGGAAGGAGCTTTGCTTTGACATAACGAATGGAGGGAGGTCCAAGAGGACTCACAACGACACTGGGAGCAGCACACCAAAAAGGCTGAAATCCATTGACATCCGAGCTCCTAGACGGACTAAGGAGGATTTGAGGGATTACCTCCAGAGGAAGCGACAAGATGCCGAGGTAACATCTCCGGTCAAGCTGCGGACACCATTCTCGGTGGAATTGGACAAGTTTGAGGCCCCGAAAAGGTTCCACATGCCAAGATTCCAAATATACGATGGTAAGTATGATCCCAACTTTCATGTCGGCTTATACTTGAACTCAATGGCACTGTACACTGAGAACGAGCTGTTGCTCTGCAAGGTATTCCCTCCATCCTTTGGGAAAATCGCATCAAATTGGTTTCACAAGTTGCCGAAAGGAACTGTGAAAGGCTGGGAAGGCCTGACCGAGATGTTTGTGGCTAGGTTTGTTGCAAACAAACTGCAGCCATTGAGGGTAGACTCCCCGATGGCTTTGAGAATTGGCAGGGCTTATGCCAATAGGTATTATGAGGTGTTTAACCAAATACCAAGGTGCAACCAAGAGGTGGCGGTTGTGTCTTTTAAGAATGGCCTAAACGATGACTGTCTGCTTCGAAAATCACTAGCAAAGACACTGCCAAAAAGTATGGAGGAACTTATGGCCAAAATTGAGAAATATACGAGAGTAGAGGAAGACACACCAGGGACAAAGGCATCAAAGCAAGAGAAGAGGAACGGCTCGCCGAAGCAAGAAAAGAGGAACGGCTCGCCGAAGCGAGGCCGAGGTAATAAAAATTTTAATAGACTAGAAACAAAACTAAGGGCTGCATAGGCAGTCACTACAGTGTTCCAGATCTCGGTTTACAAAGTCCTGGAAAGAATTAGGAACCAGCCTTATTATAGAGCACCAGAGAAGATCCCTGGCGAATTTATAGGATGAAGCCTGGGGAAGCATTGTGCCTACCACAGTAAGGATGGGCTCCTGACTCAGGGGTGCAGAGCCCTAAAGAAACATTTGAAAGACCTTATGAGACAAGGTCACTTAAGGGACCTGGTAGATGAGGCCAGAATAAGGGAATAACAAGCAAGGCTACCCCAAGCACCTGCAGCACCACCTCCACAAGCACCACAACCGCAAGTAGACGGACCTCGAGTGATCAATGTGATTCACTCAAAGGTTAATGAGAACGAGGTACGTGGAGAGACTCAGAGGGTGAAACACTTACAACACGCGTATCAGGTCTAGCAAAAATGGCCTAAGGCAGATGAGTGCCAGGGACCAATGGTGTCTTTTACTGAAGCCGACCTAGACATGGTGCAGCATCCACACAACGATGCTCTGGTGATATCCTTGAAGATTGGAGAATGCTAGGTAAGGCGCATTCTAGTTGACCAAGGCAGCTTTTGTGACATCATGTATGTCAGATGTTACAAAGAGCTCGGCCTTCGCCAAGGTGATCTGAAGCAGTCCAACAATCCAATGGTCGGGTTCAATAGAATGCCAACATGGCCCCTGGGAGCAATACATCTGGAGGTGCAGGCAGGCACCAAGAAGGTAAGCACAGAGTTCACAGTAATAGACACCCCCTCTCCTTACAACATTGTCTTGGGAAGGCCATGGTTGCACGTAATGAGGGTTGTTCCCTTAACGCTGCACCAGCAGTTGCGGTTCCCAGCAGAGCATGGAATTAAGGAGGTCAGAGGGGATCAGGTGCAGGCAAAGAATTATTCAATGGCAGCAATGAAATCAACCTGTAATGTACGAGAGGCAGAGACAGTAAAGATCGAGGACGAGGACATGGAGGTCCTGGATGACGTCGGCAAAAATCCTGCAGACAAAAGCGAGGAAGCCTTGAAGAAAATTCTGGTCCAGCAAAGGGATGAAGAGCACTTATTCTTCCTCGGCTCAGGCTTGGCCGAGAAAGAGGAAAGGGAGTTAGAAGCGTTCTTGCAAGCAAACATAGAGGTGTTTGCCTGGACGCCATACGAGATCCCTGGCATTGACCCCAAGGTTACATGCCACAGACTGAACGTAGACAGATCGGCAAAACCCGTCATCCAGCGAGCAAGGAGGCCGACGTTGGTCCATGTAGAGGCAGTAGAGGAGGAAGTGGACAAACTGTTAGAGGCCAGAGCCATCCGAGAGGTAAACTACTCTACCTTGTTGTCCAACACTATGGTTGTAAAAAAAAAAGAATAGAAAGTGGAGAGTCAGTGTAGACTTTACTAGCTTAAATAAGGCTTGTCCCAAAGACAGTTTTCCACTCCCCAAAATCGATCAATTAGTGGATGCCACTTCAGGATATGGAAGGATGAGCTTTCTGGACACTTATAGGGGGTACCATTAGATAACAATGTATCATCCGGATGAAGAGAAGACTGCATTTATCACTCCAAAAAGGCTGTATTGCTACAAAGTAATGCCTTTCGGGTTGAAAAATGTAGGAGCAACGTACCAGAGGTTGTGATCAAGATATTCAAACATTATATTGGCAAAATGGTGGAAGTATACATTGACGACATGGTCGTGAAGACCAAGGAACTTAAGGATGACCTGGCTGACTTGAAGGCAATCTTTGACATCCTAAAAACATATCGGCTCCGACTCAATGCTTCAAAATGTGCATTTGGAGTTGAGTATGGTAAGTTCTTAGGGTACTTGGTTACCAGAAGAGATAGGCAAACCTAGATCAAATCAAGGCCATCCTGGATTTGAAGAGCCTAGAGTTAGCAAAGCAAGTGCAGATGTTGACTGGAAAGGCTACAACCTTAAACAGATTCATAAGTAGAAGTTTGGATAAGTGTAAACCGTTTTTCAGCCTGTTAAAAAAGGCCACCGACTTCTTGTGGACAGAGGAATGTGAAGTCGCCTTGGCTGACTTGAAAAGGTACCTGACCACAGCTCCAGTTCTCTCGAATCTAGTACCTGGAGAGAAGCTATTCTTGTACTTGGCAATTTCAGAGCATGCAGTAAGTGTAGTGATAATTAGAGAAGAGAAGGGAGAACAAAGGGCAGTATATTATGTAAGTAAAACCCTAGTAGGTGCAGAGGCCAGGTACTTGCCCCTAGAGAAATTGACACTAGCTTTAATGATGGCTTTTAAGAAGTTGAATCATTACTTCCAGACCCACGAGATTGTGGTATTGATTGAGCATCTCTTGAAGTTTTTGCTATAACAAGGAGATTTGACAGGTAGGGTAGCCAGATGGGCAGTAGTGTTGGGCCAATACAACTTGGAATATAGGCCTAGAACAACAATCAAAGGGCATGTTCTGGTCGACTTCGTGGCCTAGTTCACACCTGGTGCCATCTCATGTCAGGCTCCGGTGAGCCGCGGCTTAGGATGTCCAGGAGAACAAGAAGAGATCCAACTGGGAATGAAAAACCCCACAGTAGAGTAGAAGAAAGAAGAGAAACTCAAGCCCTGCAATATTTACATCGGCGACTCCTTCCGCATGTTTGTTGATGGGAGTTCAAACCGACAAGGAGTGGGGGCAGGAGTAGTGCTAATATCTCCAGATAGGCGGATGTTAGAACAATCTATTCGACTAGGGTTTAAAGCCTCAAACAATGAAGCATAATATGAAGCACTGATTGCAGGATTAAAGTTGGCAGCAGCAATGGAAGTTGATGATGTAGTAGTTGTTATCCCAGATAGGCAACCCAAGAGGGGGGGTGAATTGGGTTATTAAAAATTTCACAATATTAAAATTAACACAATATTCAGAATTTTAATAAATAAATAAAAATAAAATAATAATTATCAATATAAAAGTAAGAGAGATAGAGAGAGAAAATCAAACACTGCAATTTATAGTGGTTCGACACGCTAGGCCTACGTCCACTCCCCAAGGAACCTCCTTGAGAATTTCTTTACTATCAATTGAATAAATACACAACCAAGCTTGTGGATTTGGCACAGAACTTACTCTTATCTATTGAGTCTCACTCAACAATAAAAGCCTTACCCTTACAAAATCTCTCACAAAAATAAGGAATAAGAATAAGTGGTACTTAAAGCCACTTTTACAATAATTCTCTCACAAAGAGTAGATATGAAAGTGTAAGAACAAAGGCTAGACTTAGATCTGAAAGTGAAAGAGCAGAATACAATTTGGAGCTCACAAAAAATTTTCTCTTCAAGTTCTTGATTTTTCTCCACACACAACACTTCTATTTATACACAAAAATATACCCGTTGGACGCTCCTTGCTGACGTCATGGATGACATCTATTTGTTTCAACTTGTCATCATGAGGCATCCTTTGTTTCAACTTGTCATCATGAGGCATCTTTTCTTTTTGACAAACAAAGTGGCCGAATTTGAACAAAACTCACAAACATGTGGGTTTTGACTAATATATATAGTATAAATATATATATATATATATATATAATCCTACAAAGTCCACATTATAAAGATGTAACTTTAACATTCAAATTCAAACTTCAACATGTGAATTAAAATTCAATATGTTGCAATTTTGCAACCATTTCTTTGTGTATTATATCATGTATGATTTTTTTTACATGCTAGTAATTAATGTTTCCACACACTAATATATATGATTGCTTCCGTGATGTATGATATTATATGCATTTATATGTTCTGATCAAATATTTGCATACGTAAAAATCTCTTTAAATAATATTTATGATGGATCTGAAAATATATGCCCTCTTTAAAATATTATATATGTTGTAGAGATTTTAAACTAAATATATTCTACCACTCCATATTAATTTTGTCAAAACAAGACAACCCATCAATATCAAATTTGTCAAAATAATACAACCAATCAATCATTTTTGTTAAAATAATATAATTAATCAATTTTTAATTTGGTCAAAAAGTGAATAGTGATCATCCTCAATTTTCAAAAAGTAAATAGTAAAGTTTTCAAAAAAATATTTTTATTTAACTAATATTTAACAAATATATATATATATTTTAAAAAGATAATATTTTGGGTCAAATACATCTGTATATTAAAAAAATCCAAATTGTTACAAATAATATTTTAGACATCATCAAAATTAAATAATATGATTAACAATCTTCCCCTTTTTGATGATGGCAATATTTTTATGGATTTGACACAAAATAAAATTGACAAAATATTTGATAACCCTGCAACATATAATTTTGATAACCCTGCAACATATAATTTTCAAAATTATATTTTTTCTCCCCCTTTGACATCATCAAAATAAAGATGAAGATAAAAAACAAACACATTTGATATAATAATCTGAGCGGCCAAAAAATAAAATAATGGGCCGTCTGTCTTGTCGGAATCATTGTGGGGATTTTGGAGCATCTTGAGTGCAGGAAATATTGACAAACAAAAGATTTGAGCAGATATAGCAGATATGCATCGAGTAATGGATCAATGGAGTGTATAAAAAGAGCCACAGATCAGAGGCAAAGATACGAAATCATCAAGTGTTTGAGAGAAAAATTTGTTTTAGCTTCTTTTGTAATCATGTCACTCCTTACCTTGTCTATCAATGAGTCGGATCTGTATGAGGTGCCTGTAATGCAGGCAAATGAGAGAGTACCAGTGACGCAGGCACATGCTATGCCTGTAAATGAGGGTTCTAGTGTTATTGGTAATCGAAATGATTTCGATGCTATTAATAACACAATGGCTCTTAGTACACAGGCCATGACTGCAGTTTCCAATATAGCGAGACGATTACAAGCAAGAGTACAAGAAAATCAGCAATGGAGAGATGAGGTGTGCTTGTTAAAACAACAAGTAGTTAATATGTGTAAGGAAAAGAAATAGTTAAAAAGGAAAAATGCACAATTGGAGAATGCAGTGCATTATTATGCAACAGTAATAATGCCAAGACTCACAGAAATCGAAAATAGAGAGAGGCATGTAAAAGAGGCTCATGAAAAATTGTTGAGAGAAGTGAAAAAGAAAAAAATATGTGAAGCCTTCTAAAAATTTACATGTAATCGAGTAATATTTTCGTTTTCTGAAATAAAATTTCGAGCATTTCTTCCTTATTTAATTTTTTTTTAATTTTTTTTAATTCTGTCTTTGCACAAAAAAAATTTGTTTGTTGGTGCAGATAAGGAGTAAAAAAAATATATGTATATATACTCCCCCTAAAATTATGCACAGAATATACACACGCCCTTTTATATATATATATATTTTTTTATAATGATTGTTAATCTAAAAATATATGAGTCTCCCCCTGAATTAATGCACTAAAAATTACATAATTTTGAAGAAACAAATTACCAATCTATAATACCAAGGGCCATTAAGATCCGGCCAAAAACAATTACACCAAGTGCACTAGCATAAAAGGAGAAAATAAAAATAAAAACAATTTCTTCAGACAAAGTAGAAGCAACCATTATTAAATCCAAGAGAATTTGAAGCACATACAACAAGTAAAAAAATATAACACAGTGCAACAAGAATTTTAACATGTTGATCGGTGATGACCTTGATGATTGGAGGAAATAGAGAAGATTGGGTAGATCGGTGACGAATTTGTGTAGATCGGCACTGGATCTTGATGGATCAGTCACGGATCTTGATGGATCGGTAAAGATGGTAATGCAGATTTCGGGTAGAGAAGTGATGGAGTTTGGAAGATTGGTGAGGGATTTGGGTGGATAGTGATAGTGATGAAAGTGATGGATGATTTTGTGGATGGTGGATGGTGGAGTTGGTTGTAGGCTATGAAGAGGGTGGAGATGGAGTCAGCTAAGGGTATGAGGAAGAAGGGGAGAGCGAGATAGCAAGAGAAAGAGAAAAAGAGAGAGTAAAGGAGAGAGATAGAGAGATGGAGAGAGAGAGAAAATATATGTATATAATTTTATTTATAATTATTTTTAGAAATATTTTATTTAATTATTTATTATTATTAAATTATTATTATTATTATTTTTATAATTTTTTTTTTAATATAAACACTATATTGGAGTATTCATCATACCAAGTTCAGTTCTAATATAAAAAAATTGTTCTTCATTTAGAGGCTTGGTAAATATGTCAGCTAATTAACGATTTGTAGGCACAAATTCAAGTTCAATGTCACCTTTAAGTACATGATCTCTTAGAAAATGATGCCTTATTTCAATGTGTTTAGTGCGTGAGTGCTGAATAGGATTTTCTGAAAGGTTAATGGCACTTGTGTTGTCACATTTTATAGGAATATGATCACAGTGAAATCCAAAATCTTAAAGTTGTTGTTTCATCCAAAGCAATTGTGCACAACACCCAGCGGCGGCAATGTATTTTGCTTCAGCAGTTGACAGAGCCACTGAGTTTTGTTTTTTGCAAAACCAAGAAGTGAGTGAGTGTCCAAGAAAATGACAAGTACCACAAGTGCTTTTTCGGTCAAGTCTACATCCCGCAAAGTCGGCATCTGAGTAACCAAAAAGTTCAAAGGTAGTTCCCTTAGGATACCATAATCCCAAATTTGGAGTGCCGACAAGATATCTGAAAATGAGTTTGACTGCAGTGATGTGTGACTCTTTCGGTGCGGATTGAAAATGTACACACATACAAACACTAAACATTATGTTGGGCCTACTTGCAATAAGATAGAGTAAAGAACCAATCATACCTCGATATTTCTTTTCATCTACAGGTTTACCTACCTTGCTCATCTTTGTCGATTTTTATCGATGTGCTCATTGGAGTTGCTGCAGGCTTTGATGATTCTATTTTAAATCTTTTGAGTAGATCTTTGATATATTTCGTTTGATTTAAATGGATTCCATCATTAGTTTGTTTAATTTGTAGACCAAGGAAGTAATTTAATTCCCCCATCATACTCATTTCAAACTCACCCTGCATGTCTTTAGCAAACTCTTTGCACAAATTTTCATTAGTAGCACCAAAAATGATATCATCAACATAAATTTGAACAATTAGCATATCTTCTTTTTTGATTTTTATAAAAAGTGTTGTATCAATTTTTCCTCTACAAAAGCCTTTGTCAAGTAGAAAATTACTCAATCTTTCATACCATGCTCTAGGAGCTTGTTTCAAGCCATTTAAAGCTTTTGAAAGTTTGAAAACATGATCCGGATATTTATGATTTTCAAAACCGGGAGGTTGTTCAACATAGACTTTCTCCGAAATATACCCACTTAAAAAGCACTTTTAACATCCATTTGATATAATTTAAAATCTTTAAAACACGCAAAAGCAAGTAACATTCTAATAGCTTCAAGTCTAGCAACTGGTGCAAAAGTTTCATCAAAATCAATTCCCTCTTCTTGATTATAGCCTTGAGCTACTAATCTAGCTTTATTTCTAGTAACAACTCCAGATTTGTCCATTTTATTTCGAAAAACCCATTTTGTACCAATAACGGGATGATCCTTAGGTCGAGGGGTTAAAAACCAAACTTCATTTCTTTCAAATTGATTTAATTCTTCTTGCATTGCTAAAATCCAGTTTTCATCATTTTCAGCTTCTAAAAATGATTTTGGTTCAATTTGTGAAACAAACGCTAAGTTACCACAAATATTTCTAACAGAGGAATGAGTTTTTATACCTTCCGCCGTATCACCTATGATGAGGTCTTTGGGGTAGCCATGAGCATACTTCCATTCTTTTGGTAGATTTGCGTCATTTTCTGGAAGAACATATATTTCTTAAAGTTTCTCCATTGTCATTTCTTCTTCATGTTTGCGTAATGGATTTTCTTCATTTTCCTTTATGTAGATGCTCTCCACGCTTGGTTGATTTTCTACAATATCATTACTTACAAGATTCTTGGAAATAATGTCGTTAAATTCATCAAAAACAACATGCACAGATTCTTCAACAAGTAGAGTTCTTTTATTGAATACTCTATAAGCTTTACTGGACATAGAATAACCAAGAAATATAGCTTCATCCGATTTAGCATCAAATTTTCTTAAGTTATCTTTATTGTTATTTAATACAAAGCATTTACAACCAAAAGTACGCAAGTGACTAATATTAAGTTTTCTACCTTTCCAAAGTTCATAAGGGGTTTTCTTAAGAATAGGTCTAATCATGGCACGGTTTATAATATAGCATGCAGTGTTAACAGCTTCCGCCCAAAAATATTTAGGCAAATTATTTTCACAAAGCATTGTACGAGCCATTTCTTCAAGAGTTCTATTTTTTCTTTCAACTACTCCATTTTGTTGAGGAGTTCTAGGGGCTAAGAAATTATGATATATTCCTAAGTCATCACAAAACATAATAAAATCATCATTTTCAAATTCTCTACTATGGTCACTTCTAATACTACAAATATTAAGATTTTTCTCATTTTGAATTCTTTTACAAAGTTTTGAGAAATTATAAAAAGCTTCATTTTTATGTGCTAAAAATAATACTCAGGTATATCTAGTATAATCATCAACACAAACAAGGGCATAAGATTTTCCTCCTAAACTTAATGTTCTAGATGGTCCGAATAGATCAATATGCAAGAGTTGAAGCGGTCTAGTAGTTGAAACGATATTTTTTGATTTAAAAGAAATTCTAGTTTGTTTTCCAAATTGACATGCATCACAAAGGTTATCTTTTTCAAAAACAATTTTTGGTAAACCAATGACTAACTCATTTTTTGAAAGTTTGGAAATTAAATCAAAATGTGCATGTCCTAATCTTCTATGCCAAAGCCAACCATTATCATTTATAGCAGATAAACATTTAATATTAGAATGAGAAGACAAATCATGCCAATCAAAGACATATACATTCTCATGTCTATAACCTACAAATAAAGTTTTGTTTTCAAGGGTGTTTTCAATAGTGCAATGAGTTTTCTCAAAAATAATTCTATAACCTTTATCACATAATTGACTAATGCTAAGCAAGTTATGTTTTAAACCTTCAACAAATAAAACATTCTCAATAATAGGAGAGGGATTTTTACCAATACTTCCTATACCAATGATTTTACCCTTGCTATTGTCGCCAAAAGTTACATATCCACCACCCTTTGGTTGAAGTGTGGCGAACATAGCTTTATTTCCAGTCATGTGCCTCGAGCATGCACTGTCGAGATATCATCTATCATTACTGGATTTTGTCTTGAAACATACCTACAAAAATTTGATTTTTCTATTGGTACCCATTTTTTCTTGGGTCCATAAAAGTTAGAATTTGATACTCTTGAAATGTCCTTAGGGACCCACATCTTTTTTATTTTAGCAAAAGGATTTTTTTTAACAGGACATGAAGGTGAAATATGACCTTTTATATCACAAAAATGACATGTGAGATGAGAGTGATTAGAAGATGTATACACAAAGCTATTTTTGACGGTTTTTAGTTTTGAAAAAGGTTTATATCCAATTCCGGCTCTACCAAAAGTACGGTTTTGATTTTTAAGAATTTTATTTAAAGTCTCTCTACTTTGAGTGAATTTTGAAAGAGTAGTTTTCAAGTCTTCAATATTTTCTTTCAAAATAATTTGCTCCTTTTTTAAAGACTCGTTTTCTTTTTGCAATACAACTAAATGTTTTTCAGAAATTGAAGTCTCTTTTCGAGTTAAAATCTCATTTTTCTTTTTCATGGCTTCATTTTCTAAAACATTTATCTTGAAAGTCAATGATTCATTTTCTTTTGATAAACTTGAAATTACTTTCTTTTGACAATTATTTTTCAAACTAAGTTTCTTAAATTCAACATGTAATTCATCAAAAGCTAATTGTAATTCATCAAATGTAAATGATTCATCATTTACCTCTTTTTCGCTTCCAAGTGCCATTAAGCATAGGTTAGCAACCTCATTTTTGCAAACTTCGGTTTCTGTGTCGCTTTCATCACTATCTTCTCCCCATGCTGCAACCATAGCTTTCTTCTTGTCCTTCTTGAATTTTTTCTTAAGTTCTGGACATTCTAATTTGTAGTGTCCAGGTTTGTTGCATTCGTAGCAGGTTACTTCAGATTTTTTGTGATTTTCTGCTCTTTGAAAATCCCTGTTGTTGAAGTCTTTTTTGAAAAAATTTCGTACACCTTGTTTCTTTCTCACAAACCTTTGGAACTTTCTAGTAATGAATGCCATTTCCTCATCCTCATCTTAATCATCTTCCATATCCTCTTGATGTTTCGAGGTAGATTTGAAGGCTATTCCTTTCTTCTTGTTGTTGTCCTCCTTTTCCTTTCTTTCTTGCATTATGAGCTTATGAGTTAAGAGAGATCCCATTAACTCATCTAGACTTAGCTTTGATAAATCCTTGGCTTCGGTAATGGCAATGACTTTTGTCTCCCAACTTTTTGGTAATGACCTAAGCATTTTTCTTACAATTTCAGCATTAGTATATATTTTGCCAAGAGAAGTTAAACCATTATTAATATCAGTAAAACGAGTAAACATTTGAGAAACAGTTTTATCAGGTTTCATTTTAATGAGTTCATAATTATGGACTAGCAAACTGACTCTAGATTCTTTAACTTGTTCGGTTCCCTCATGAGTTACTATAAGCTTGTCCCAAATTTCTTTTGCGGTTTTACATATGGAAATTCTGTTGAACTCATTGGCATCTAAGGCGCAGTACAACATGTTTGTAGCTTTGACATTAATTTGAGTCATTCTAGTATCTGATTCATCCCACTCATCTTCAGATTTTGGTACCCTAAGTCCATCTACAGTTTTGGTAGGAATTTTTGGACCATTGCAAATAATTTTCCAACATTAATAATCATTAGATTGAATATGTATGGTCATCCTAGTTTTCCAATAGCTAAAATTTGTGCCGCTAAATAGAGGTGGCCTATTAGATGCTTGTCCCTCGGGTAAGGAATAACTAGGGGTTGCCATGATCTACTCTAAGACGGTTAAGTCACAGAAACTAGAGTCTAGGCTCTGATACCAATTGTTATCCCAGATAGGCAACCTAAGAGAGGGGGTGAATTGGGTTATTAAAAATTTCACAATATTAAAATTAACACAATATTCAGAATTTTAATAAATAAAAAAAATAGAATAATAATTATCAATATAAAAGTAAGAGAGATAGGGAGAGAAAATCAAACACTGTGATTTATAGTGGTTCGGCACGCCATTCCTACGTCCACTCCCCAAGGAACCTCCTTGAGAATTTCTTTACTATCAATTGAATAAATACACCACCAAGCTTGTGGATTTGGCACAGGATTTACCCTTATCTATTGATGAGCCTCACTCAACAATAAAAGCCTTACCCTTACAAAATCTCTCACAAAAATAAGGAATAAGAATAAGTGGTACTTAAAGCCACTTTTACAATAATTCTCTCACAAAGAGTAGATATGAAAGTGTAAGAACAAAGGCTAGACTTAGATCTGAAAGTGAAAGAGTAGAATACAATTTGGAGCTCACAGAAAATTTTCTCTTCAAGTTCTTGATTTTTCTCCACACACAACACTTCTATTTATACACAAAAATATACCCGTTGGATGCTCCTTGCTGACATCATGGATGACATCTATTTGTTTCAACTTGTCATCATGAGGCATCCTTTGTTTCAACTTGTCATCATGAGGCATCTTTTCTTTTTGACAAACAAAGTGGCCGAATTTGAACAAAACTCACAAACATGTGGGTTTTGACTAATATATATAGTATAAATATATATATATATATATATAATCCTACAAAGTCCACATTATAAAGATGTAACTTTAACATTCAAATTCAAACTTCAACATGTGAATTAAAATTCAATATGTTGCAATTTTGCAACCATTTCTTTGTGTATTATATCATGTATGATTTTTTTTACATGCTAGTAATTAATGTTTCCACACACTAATATATATGATTGCTTCCGTGATGTATGATATTATATGCATTTATATGTTCTGATCAAATATTTGCATACACAGAAAAATCTCTTTAAATAATATTTATGATGGATCTGAAAATATATGCCCTCTTTAAAATATTATATATGTTGTAGAGATTTTAAACTAAATATATTCTACCACTCCATATTAATTTTGTCAAAACAAGACAACCCATCAATATCAAATTTGTCAAAATAATACAACCAATCAATCATTTTTGTCAAAATAATATAATTAATCAATTTTTAATTTGGTCAAAAAGTGAATAGTGATCATCCTCAATTTTCAAAAAGTAAATAGTAAAGTTTTCAAAAAAATATTTTTATTTAACTAATATTTAACAAATATATATATATTTAAAAAAGATAATATTTTGGGTCAAATACATCTGTATATTAAAAAAATCCAAATTATTACAAATAATATTTTAGTCATCATCAAAATTAAATAATATGAGTAACAGTAGTCTTCTGTGACTCCCAACTTATCGCGAACCAAGCAACAGGTGAGTATGCAGCCCGAGATGAAAGTATGATAGCCTATATTAAGGAGGTTGTTAGACTATTAGCCTTGTTTCAGGACTGCCGACTACAACAGGTTAGCCGAGATGACAACAACCATACCGATGGCTTGGCTAACCCGGCTAGTGCAATGAAATTAGGGGAGGCAAGGACAATAATGGTTGACTATTTGTTAGGCCCAAGTGTGGAACCACTGATCACAGAGTACGAAGCAATGTGTGTGGAGATGGGACCAAGTTGCATGGATGCAATAGTAATAGTCCTTAGAGATGGAAAGTTGCCAAATGATCGTAAAGAAGCACACAAGACCAAACTGAAGTCGGCAAGGTTCAGTCTGACAGCAGAAGGACATCTCTACAGAAGGTCTTTCAGTGGTCCCCTTTTGAGATGTGTGCATCCTTCATAAGTTGAAGACTTCTTGTATGAAATACACGAAGGAGTATGTGGAAGCCACGCTAGGGGTAGGTCACTTGCTTATAGGGCCATTACTCAAGGGTACTGGTGGCCCTACATGCAGAAAGATGCTGAAGCTTATGTCAGAAAGTGTGAGAAGTGTCAAAGGTTCGCACCTTTGATATATCAACCAGTAGTAGATTTAAACCCAGTGTCCAGCTCTTGGCGATTTGCCCAGTGGAGCATGGATCTTGTTGGACAACTACCTCAAGCGACTCGACAAAAGAAGTTCCTACTGGTAGCAACTGACTATTTCACAAAATGGGTAGAAGCTAAACCCTTCGCAAAGATTCGAGACATTGATGTGAAGAACTTCATATGGAAAAACATCATCACCAGGTTTGAGATCCCAAGGGCAATAGTAGCAGACAATGGTACACAATTTGATAGTAAGCTAATCAAAAGCTTATGTGCAAAGTATAATATCAAGAACTATTACTCCATCCCAAGTTTCCCTCAGAGTAATGGTCAGGCAGAAGCATCTAACAAGACTATCTTGGATGGGATCAAGAAGTGGCTGGAAGTAGCTAAAGGAAAATGGGTGGAAGAATTGCCCAATGTACTCTAGGCATATCGGACTATGCCGAGAAGATCAATTGGGGAATCCCCATTTGCCATGGCTTATGGCACAAAAGCAGTTGTCCCACTAGAAGTTGGCATCCCTGGGATCAGAACCCAAGGAGTAGAGAATGGGACTAACGAGGCAATCCTAGCCCGAAATCTGGACCTACTGGAAGAAAGAAGGGAGAGAGCAGCAATTCGGTTAGGGGCATACCAGCAGCAGCTTGCTAGGGCATACAACAAGAAGGTCAACCCAACAGAGCTTCAAGTTGGAGACCTCGTCCTAAGAAAGGTCGTCGGCAACAAGAAGGATCCCAGAGAAGAAAAGCTGGCCCAAATTAGGAGGGGGGCCTTATAGAGTCATCTCGGTCGCCAGCAACGAGGCATATTGGCTTGAAGACAGTGAAGGCAAGGAGTTGGCGAAACCCTGGAACATTTGCAACTTAAAGTTTTTTTTATCATTAGACTTTTTTTGTTTTTTAAAATTTATGTCATGATTTTCTTAGCTGAGGTAGTAATAAAAAATTTTAGCCTAATTTTTTAAGAATTTGAAAATTTGTGTGATTGGACTGACTAGTCCTTTGGCGATGTTTCTGATTGAAACATGATGAATAACTTAGACTTATTAGATGGCAGAGTTGAATTATATTTGCATATAATAGAGTTGAACTAAGTTGGCAATGTTTCTGATTGAAACATGACGAATAACTTAGACTTATTATATGGCAGAGTTGAATTATACTTGCATATAATAGAGTTGAACTAAGTTGGCGATGTTTCTTATTGAAACATGACGAATAACTTAGACTCATTATATAGCAGAGATGAAACTGGACTTGCATATAATGGAGTTGAACTAAGTTGGTTTAGCATAGCCTTACCATGTCGGCAGAATTAAGCTTAGAATGAAACTAAGTGCATTTCAATTAGATTAACAAAGAAACCAAGGGTTAGAACCCCGGCTAGTCTTTGTTTGAATCTGACTTTGGCAAAAACTATACGTACTTAATGTGGACATAAGTGAAACTTAAGTTCACATTAGGGGACAAGGAGCTGGAGAATGATAAGTAAAAGTTTAAAGTTAAAGTGCTTGGGAGTTGGAATTTTATAGAGAAATTTACAAGCTAGAGTTGGCTTAACACTTGCTGAAATTTTTTGAAAAATTTACAAGTTGAAGTTAGGCCGAGGTAATATTGCATGAAGTACATACGTACTTGCCGAGATGACCAGGTTGCCAAACTTGGGAAATATAGGAGACAGAAGTCTTGATAATTGAGAGTGAAGTGGCAAGTTTAAAACAACACTCGCAAAAATATTTTTACAATGTTTTCAAGTGTTAAGCCAAGGCCGAGATAAAACAATTAGAAGTTATGTCCGAGGTATTTTACTCTGAGGAGATTATACAATTAAAGGTATAAATTGAAGATATGCCAAATTATTCTAAGTATGAAAGTAGTAAAACTTGCATAAAAAGGGAAAAGGCATTCAACACTTGGAAGAAAAAGGAAGACTTGCAAAAGATAACTTGTTCAGAGTACAAAGAGGGCACATCGGCCAAACTACAACTAATATTATTCAAAAGCAAAAAGTACGAATTACAGAAATAAAGGCTTCAAGTTAAACTACTCGGCGTCAGTGACTAGCTATGTTTCAGCCTCAAAAGACAACTAGGAAATCTTCTCGGCAGTCTTCTCAGCCTCGACCTCGGCATCAATTTCTTAGAGAGTTTGGTCAAGGCTCTTCTCAGCAGTATGCACCTCAGACACAGTCTTCTTGGGAGAGGCACTTTTTGAGACCTCGTCCTCCTCATCTTGAGTCAAGTCTAGGACTTGCTCATTCAAAGTTGGAAACTTGACCCCAGCAAAACCCTCAGCACCAACTACCACCTCAGCTTCCTCTTTTTCTGCGTCTTCTTCATCTCCTTTTTCTCCTCCAGCCTCACCCTCAGATTGGCTTGGGCAGGGGGGAATGGCACTGGAAGTCGGCCTTCGTCTCAGAGGGGAGAGTCCTCGGGGACAACCAACTCTTTCAGAATAGCCATCCAACCAAGGGTGTAACCCTTGTTGCATGCCTGTCGAAATTGTTTTTTGTACTCCTCGTGGATGTCGGCTGCCCCCTCGGCATAAGCCTTCTTGTCCGCCGCTTTGATTTCAGTCTTTTTTGTGGACAGGGCATTTCGGAGCTCTGCTTGGGCTTCAGCAATTTTTGCTTTGGCCTCTTTTATTTTGGCTTTGAGAACCTCAGCCACAGCCTCCACAACACCTACCTTTTCCTCGGCTTGATCTTGGGCTCGTTTAGCTGCCTTGGCCTGATCTAGCAAGACTTTCATCTTGGCCTCGGTGTTGTTTAAAGATTTAAGTAAGCCAACAGCCTCCTGGTCTTGGTGTGGGCATGCTAGATCGCCTAGAGAAAATGGAATGAACAAAGTTAGTAAACTTTTTGTGGTATGAAGAACTTAAAAATAGAAAATAAAGAGTACCAAGTGTTGGGAATTTACCAATACAGAGTGCTGCATCATTAGAGCGAAATTTTCATATTCACTGACCTCGACCATATGGTGGAGGTCAATGGGAAGGAGCAATGCAGGGGAAAAGGTGACGCCGACTTCGATGTTGTCAATAGAGTTATCGCCGGCTCTGACTGGCTTGTCCTCAATCGTGATAGATGGGGCCCAGGGGTCATCAAGTTTAAGTGAACCCGAGGTGGCTGTAGATTCAGATCTCGGCTTCTTTGATTGAACGGTTTCAGAGGGATCAGCCTCAGTAGGCCACTTCTCGGTAGCAGAGCTTGTTTTCTCAATCTCAGCGAGCTTTGAGATTGGTACTATATCTTCAGACTCAACTTGAGTGAAAGAGGCTTTTGCCTTGGCCCTTTTTACCCTTTTTTCCCTTGGCTTAGGTTGGGATTGTGATGGGGAGGATTGGACTGTCACCACACCAGGGATGTCGATTAAGAGGTCTTCGATGACAACCTTGTTGCGTCCCATCTCGTCGGCGGTAGCGGTGACAGTGACTTTGTTGTCGAAGTGGATTGCTAGAAGTGCAGTGGGTGGGTTGGCTGGATCATAAGCCGACGCCTCAGTACTTTGGCATTTTTGGCTATGAGTTTTGCTGGCAGGGGCAAAAATTGGAACTCAACGTCAGCATTGGCGTTGGGCAGGAGGAATCAGTTGTGGAGTAGATGTTGATGGTTGCTCCGCTGGATCGGAGGTTGAGGCTTGATCAGGCCGTGGTGATGAAGTGTTAGGGGGAGTTGTTGCTAAAGGTGGAGACTTGTTTTTCTTAGGGACGTCGGGCAAGGTAAATTTGTAGGTTGGAATGTAATTGAGCAGCAGAAGGGCTTTGCGCTGATCAACTGGCAAGCCCAGCAGCTTCTTAAAGTCCTTAATGGGGTAAAAGGTTTTTCAAAAATCTTTTGGTAACTGAGGAAGAGCTGCAAGTACAAAAATCAAACATTATAACATACAAAGTGAATAAAGTAATAAAGACTTAAAAGCATGTAAAGTGACACTTGGTTCTTACCATTACCCTCTTTAAACACTGTTTGGCTCAAAGGATAGAGGTGGAGGTCGTCATCAGGTGAGAACTCCCAGTTGCCTAAGACGATGAAATAATCATCTCCAGAACCTTTGTTGGAGTTTGGGAGGTCAGCTATGAGTTTGTACTCAATGGATCTCGACTTGAGGTAATAGACATAGCCTTTTTCGGATTTCAGGCCACACATGGTACAAGAGTATTGGATATCGGCTAGTGTTATCCTAGCGTTCTCTCGGCTAGCTAGGGCAATTATACCATTAATGACTCTATAAGAGTTAATAGCCAGCTGCGTTCGGTTAAGCTTGTAATAGTGAAGGACTTGTTGGAAAAGGATGTCTAGAGGGAACCGGAGTCCACACTCTACAATGGCTACTACTGGGAAGGGCATGGAATCCCCATCAAGCATGATGAAGTCCTCCTCCCCAGCCAACCTAAGATGGACATCGGCTAGGATGGAGAACTCATTCCTAAAGTACTCTAACTTGGAAGGGATGCCGACTCTCCACATGAACATATCCCTGATGTCGGCTGTAGACACCCCATTTTTGACCGACCTTAAGACTCAGACGTCATTGATTGAGCGCTCGATGATCGCGCATGTTTGTGCTCATTTCTAGTTTTCGGAGTTTTCGGCTGAGTGCCTTGCCTCCGGGCCTCTGAACTCTTTGTGTTTTGGCTTGGTTCGTGGACCATGCCTTGTTGACCCTACCTAGAGGGAGGGAGAGGTCTTTAGACCACTTTTCGTAGTCGTAGACTGCTTTTCCCTCTTGTAGGCTAGTTTCCAGTTTCCGGAGCCTTCGGCCGAGCGCCTTGTCTCGAGATCTCTTAATGTTCTCCTCTTGGCTTGGTTTTCGGACCATGCCTTGTTGCCTTTGCCTAGAGGGAAACAGAGGTCTGTAGACCGCTTTTTGTGCTCGTAGACCACCTTTCCCTCTCGTAGACCACTTTTTGTGCTCGTAGACTAGTTTTCGAGGCTTCTAGCTACGCGCCTTGTCCCGCGGACTTTTGTCTTTCATCCCTTTTGGTTTGTTTTTGGCACAAACCTTGTTTTCCTTTCTTGGAGGGTGGAATAGGGGTTGTAGACCAGTTTATCTCCTTGAAAACCATTTTTCCTACCTGCCAGCCAGTTTTCTAGTCGGCCAACTGGCCTTGGTGGTCTTTGGACCACCAAAAGTGGTCGGTAGCCATGCCACCACTTTGCTTTCTTGGTGTGGACCACCTCTCCCCCTTGCCGACCACTCGGTCTTCTTGCAGACCACTTTCACTGGTTAGCCAACCAGTGCAAGTAGCTGGCCGACAACTTCAACTGGTTGACAGCTTTCTTGCAGTTTTCTACAGATATTTTCTTGCCAGCTGTGCCAGCCGTTGGGAACAGAAGGCATCCTCCATGCACGTGTATGGAGGGATTGCCTGGAGCCTAAAGCTTGCTCAACAAGCTTGATGCATGTTTTTCTATAAAAGGGAACCTCCTCCCTCTTGTCTCAGGTTGAGAATTTTGCCTAGAAGCTATACATATATCATCTATCTCTATATTGCTCATTCTCTTCATATTTGTGCTTGAAAGTGCATTTTCTTCACACTTTTGCACACAAACACCTAGTGAAACACCATACTCTTGTTGTTGAGGAACCTTGAAGCTGGTTTTGGGGTTTTTGGACTGCTTTTGATCCAAAAAGGTTGCTGGAGTTACTTCCTTGAAGTTGTTCTACAAGGGTGAGTTTCTAACCCTTTAAACCTTTGTTTTTGATTAAGCTTTTGGCCCTATTTGCATGCTGATTTAGGCCTAATTTTAAACTGCAAAAAGCTTCATTTTCAAGTGTTTGAAATGTTTGTTTAAGGCCTCTTTGGTGTTGGGGGTGGTCTACCCCCTTTTGTGCCTTGTTTGGCTTTATTTTGTGCTATCTGTTTAAGCTATTGGGACCAGCTCTTTTTGGCCTTCTCACCACTGAAACTCAGAGGAATTTCAGTGGTGGAAAGTGTGTTTTGAGGTCTCAAATAGAAGGGGGTCATCCCCTCACCTTGTGTCTTAGTTGCTTGCCTTGTTGGCTCATTAAAGTAGCATGTTTGTTAAGCTTGTTTTGGCTCCATCTTAGCATGTCTTATGCATTATTTCAGCATGTTATAGCTCTGTCAAGGGTTGGTTTGATAGCCTCTTGCATGCTCCTTGCACTTGTAGTGCAATCCTTCTTACTAGCCTAACATGCATCATGCTTTTGACCATCATTCTAGCATGCTTTTGACTCTACTCCAGGAAGCTTTTACTCATGTTTTGTCATGATACAACTCTGATTTTTGTTGGTAAAGTCATCTCATTCTTGGTTTTGGTAGGTGTAGAGTAATCATGTTCATTGGCCTAGCTTACTTGATGTTTTAGCTTACCATGCTAGCTTGTTTTGGCTATAGTTCATGCATGTTTTATCCTTGATTTGACATGCTCTAGGACTATTTTGGGTTGTCTTGGCCATATGGTTCATGTATTGCATAGCTATAGTGCAAGTGCCTATGCTAGTTTCAACCTTTAAGCCTCCTAGCATGCTTCATTTGTGACATGTGCATGATTTGGAATCATTTAACATGATATTTCAGAGCATATAGCATTGCCATATTCTCACTTCTTTCACTCTTTGAGTGTCTTTAAGGGTTATGCCTTTGTGCCTTGCTTATGGCCTAATGTGTACGCATGCTTGCCTAGACTTTTAAGCTCCCTTCTCAGCATGTTTTGGTCTTTGTTTTGACCTAATTGAGCTCTGTCCATGGCTGGTTCAGTCATTTGTGCCATGTATTGCATGCCTCTTGTGTAGTCCCTCTTGGTGGCCTTGTGCCTTAGGCCCTCTTGCATGCTATACTTGGGTTGATTGAGTGATTTGGCATCATTTCATACATGATTTCAGTGCATATAGTGTAGCTACACTCTCACATTTGTTACTTCTTGATCATGATTGAGAACTGTGCTCTTATGCTTAGTTGATGGGCCAATGCATGAGCATGCATTATCCTGCTTTTCATGCATCATTTCGGAGTATTTTGGCCCCTGTTATGAAGCCTCATAGGTCTGTCCATATTCGGTTTAAGTCCATTGAGCATCGTATTGCATGCCTCGTGTGTAACATGTTTTACTAGCTTTGATGCATTAACTTTTAAACATGCCATACATGCATTGTCCATATGATAGAATCTTGTGCATGCATCACATTATGTATGTTGCATTGTGTTTGGATAGGGTGTTAATCCAAACACGAGAAACGAGGGATATTTCATACTTGAAGTGACGAAACATGCCTCATTTCTCGATCACCGACCCTCTTGATCATGCATGATAAAGGTTAAGGCCCTTATGTGTTATTTGTGCATTCATTGAAATTGAATTGTGCAAACTTGGCTTCTCGGCCATCGTGCATTGCGATGCTCGATTGGTGGCCCGAGGGTTAAGAACCGCACTCCCTTGAGCTTAAGAAATGATAGGGAGGGTGGTTGTGCACACATACCTTGAAAATACACTGCCGTGCCCCTTCTTGTTCTTTGTTGCAGCAAAATGGAGCTTGGGCAGAATTTTTGGTCGGCAGACCAGAAAAAGTAGCTGGCCGACCACTTTTTCTGGTCTGCAGCATACTTAGGTGGTCTACAGGTGGTCTATACCACCATCAACTGGTCGGCAACCCTCCTGGGGGTCCCCATTTTGGAGTAGAAGTTATCTGGAGCTTTGTGCAGTGTTTTGAGATGAAATGCAAATAGAAGCAAGTTGGGCCATAGCGATGGATTTCCGAGCGAGGAACCAAATGCATGCATTGTTCAACTTTCCAAAGTAGAGTTGAGTAGTGTAGTTTAACGCTTATTTGTCTAGCTTGAATTTGTAACTTAATTAATTTGTTGATTAGTTAAGGTGCTGTAATAACTAGTTGTAGCTAGTCATTCATTTTGTTATGTAATAACTAGTCTAATTAGCTTTATTAGATTAGTTAGCTAGCTTAGCTTAGATGTAGCTTAGCTTATTATTTGAACCCTCCGTCAAGAGGGCGAATTTTGTTATAAGTGTGCGTGTGTGTGTGAATGTCTTCCAACCCCACATCTTTCTCCCTTTTATTTACCAGCTTTTGATGGTTAGTTTAGGGCATGTTTCAATTAGCATATTTATGCTTTGCATGTGTGCATCGTTCATCTGTCTTGCATGCACCGGGCTCGGCGCATCATACAAACTGCATTGTACTTTAATACACTTCCTTGAATATGTGTTTCAAAGCATGTTATCGAGTGTTGCATTCATATGCCATTCTAGATAGCCGAGTCTATTTTAGTTGCATTTTGCATATGTTGCATTAGGCATCTTGTATAATTAGGATCATGCATTGATTTCTAATTGTTTTTTTTGTTTTGGCTCGGAGTACAAGGTAACCTTTTACGCTTTAGCATACTGCATGAGATGTGTATGTTACCATGAATAGCATGCTTGCCATGAGGTTATGTGTAGCAAATCTGCGTCTTAGCCTACTTGCGAGTAGCCACTTCAAACCATTTTCGAAAAACAAACATGAGATGTTTTGTTCCAAATTGAGTGATTTAGTCTATACTTGTATGCTGTGCGCATCACATAGTGAGCTAGCTAATGAATCGGAATAAGAACACATGTGTTTTCAAAAACAACATATCATGTTAGTAGAGGCCAATCTTTGACCGGGCAAGCGGGGGTGCTCATTTCAGGACCTTCCCCTCTCGTACCCAAATTCCCGAGCCGAGGCAACTTTGGGGATGACGGACACGTGGCCTTAGGCACGAGTCAGGGTTTCCTAAATTTTTCAACAACAAAATATTTAGGTGGCGACTCTGAAATCTGGCAAAGTAATCCATGTTTGGCGCTTTTTTGATTAAAATCGATTTTCCAAAACGATTTGTCGGATTTGGACTCTTTGGTGATTTATCAGTCTTACATTGCACTTTGTGAGATTAGATTCAGAACCGTGACAGGAGTCTGAATTGTAGTAGCTAGAACCATAATTCACGCCCTCGTGTGCGGAGCGGAGTTCGGGCGGTCTACATCGGCTTATGAAGATTAAGGCAAATTTTAAGAAAAGAATGTTTGGTGTGGGTTTAAGGACCTCGGCTAAACCCTAGATAGCACTGGAGTAAAGGTTTCTAAGAATCTAAGGGGGTTTTTGGTTCGATTTTCCTAAAGAACAGAGTTCTAGATCAAAACCCAAACCTAAATCTACGTAGATACAGGAATCAAAGGCAAGAATCTAGAAATAAAGCAAGAAAAATAGAAAAGAGCAATGGTTCAGACTCAAGAAAACAAATAGAAATTTAAGAACATTGAATAAAGTGTGTGCAGATGTGCAAAGCCAAGGACAGTGGCAAATTAGCAAGTGTATGAACGGTATGTGTGTGCATATATAGACACAAATATAAGTTGGACAAACACGAAATCGCAAACAAACATGCTCAACACATGTATGATGAAATTTAAAACACAGGCAAAGATTGAAGAACATGAATGGATTCACAATGGCAATAAACAAACGCAACAGAGTTTGAAACTGAAAAGAGGGAAAACAGTGACTTACCAAAGAGAATGATGCCGGTGTGAGGTACGCCGAAGTCAGACGATGATGGTGAATGGAGCAGAACGGTGAATGCTTTGCCGGAGGGGAAGAACGGAATTAGTTGCAGAGAGCTCGATAGCAATGGAGGTGGAGGATTTAGAGAGAGAAAAAACTTGAACTCAGAAGGAAAATGAAGGATGCAAAAGTGAAGAGACGGAGAGAGAAAGTGTTTTTGTTAAAACACGAAAAGGCAACAAAATCACAATGAATGTGCCTTGGACGACGTGCCTATCAGCGGCGCTACAGGTTTGCAACCTAATGGCGCGGTCGCATGATCAATGAGAAAAAGACGCGTGGCGAAAACGGTTGAGAAATCGTGCGTGACAGCTCATGCGCAGATAAAACTCTTGGAGTTCTTGATTTAATGGAACGAGAACCTCAGCTAGAGGGACAATCTCGGTTAAGGAACTTGAAGAGCTTGGTTCTTGGTCATATGAAGCCGATGTGTGATGATCTCGGTCATAAAGAATGGAGTAAGTCCTAGCCGAAGTGCTATATGGACAAACGATATAGGTTCCATCACCTCAGGATGCTGAGGTAATAAAACATAGGGGGCAGTTGTGGGGGGCATATTTTGTGAATGACAACACATGGCCAAGCTGACACCGAAGTGTCAGCCGAGGTGCCATGTATCTTGGTCATGGCGCCGTGGTGATCTTGGCTAGGCTAAGGTTATCTGTGGAGATACCAGAATCCGAGATGAACGGATAAGGGACAACAGTCCTAGAATGGGGGAGGACCTCAATCTGGATAAAGATAAGTGTAGACGTCCCCGAACGTCCCGGGAAAAATCCTGTTTTGTTCATTGGGTTTACTACAGTTTGGACTCAATGTTACGGTCTTGTATCTAATCTCGCAAAGTGCAATGGAAGAACAATGAATCATCAAAGAGTCCAAATCTAGCAAATCATTTTTGAAAAACTGATTTTTAGAAAGAAGTGCCAAACATGGACTGCTTTGCCAGATACAGAGTCGCCACCTAAATATTTATTTTGGGGGAATTTAGGAAACCCTGACTCGTTGCCTAAGGCCACGTGTCCGTCATCACCAAAGTTTCCTCGGCTCGGGAACTTGGGTACGATTGGGGAAGATCAGCTATGAGCACCCCTGCTCGCTTGATCAAAGATCGGCCTCTACTAACCATGATATCGAGTTTTGAAAATATTATGTGCTCTTATTCCGGTTTTATTAGCCTAGAATTACTATGTGATGCGCACAGCATACAAGTATAGACTGGATCGCCTGAGTTGGAACAAAACATTTCATGTTTGTTTTTTAAAGTGGTTTGCTACTTGCAAGTAGGCTAAAATGCGGATTTTGCCACCCTCAAGTGGGCTTAGAAAACATGGTGATTTGCCACTATCTAGTGGGTTAAAACTCGCAATCAATGAATTGTTCCAATTCAGATAATCCAACCTTCACCCACAGGCACTCAGGCAGTTATATCACATAAGAAAATAGCCTCATGGTAAGCATCCTGTAAGCATCCTATCATGGCAATCACTCACACACATGCAAAGATGTTAAAGCATAAACACTTACCGAGTACTCCAAGCCAAAGAAAGAAGCTAATTAGAAATCATGCATGAATCCTAACTATACTGAGATGCCTAATGCAACACATACAGGTATGCAACTAAGATAGGTTGGCTATTCTAAGATGGCATATGAAATGCTACAAAAATCATGTATTCAACTTGGAATTAAAATACGATGCAATTGGTATGATGCGCCGAGCCTGGTGCATGCAATACAGATGAATGAATGCAAACATGCGAACATATAGATGCTAATAGAAACGTGCCCTAAACTAACCATCATAAGCTGGTAAATAAAAGGGAGAAAGACGTGGGGTTGGAAGACATGCATCACACACACACGCACACTTATTACAACATTGCCCTCCTCGGAGGGTCTGAATAAATAATACACAACCGAATGAATAACGAATTACAGCTAATTATTACACAACCCTAATTAATTAATAAATTAACTAGAATAAATAAGCCAACACGCAAAACATATGAAATGGACTGCCTCAGCTCGGTCTTGAATGATAAGGAATGCATAAATGCTCGAGTCGCCTTGCCGGAAAATCCATCGCGATGCCCCTATTTGCCTCTGTTTGCAACTAGTTCCAGAACATTGTACGAAACTCCGTATGCGTAAACTCCACCATGTCAGAGAGATACTACCGACTGCTTTTTCTTTGGCTTCAGCTTTCGCAACAGAGAGCAAGAGAGGGGCATAGCAAAGTATTTTCAACATATGTGTGCACGACCACTCTCCCCGTCATTGCATAAGCTCTAGGGAGTGTAGTCTTCGATCCTCGTGCCACCAATCACACATCTCGATGCATGATGGTTGAGGAGTCGAATTGCACGACTCGATGTAAAATGAATGCACATATAAACACAACAAGGCCTAAACTCCATCATGAGTAATTCGAAGTGTCGGTGACCGAGAATCGAAGCATGTTTTGTCACTTCGAGTATGAAACGTCCCTCGTTTCCTGTGTTTGGACTAAATCCTACTCCAAACACTATGCAACAACTAGCATGGCATGGCATGCAAACACAATGCAACAACTAGCATGCAATCCTAAACGAAATGCAACTAAGACATGCAAACATGCAAGGAATGACATGCAAAGGTGCAACTAGCATACGCAATGCTATGAACTATGAATGGCATACTCAATGCACATGACGACCATATGGCATACGCAATGCACACATGGAGACTAACAATGAAATGATCAAAGCATACTGTAGACACCCCATTTTTGACCGTCCTCAAGACTTGGACGTCACCGTTTGAACACTCGGTGATCATCCATGTTCGTGTTCGT
Source organism: Camellia lanceoleosa (assembly GCA_025200525.1). Lineage (NCBI taxonomy): Eukaryota > Viridiplantae > Streptophyta > Magnoliopsida > Ericales > Theaceae > Camellia > Camellia lanceoleosa. Next base: position 10,134,720 of record CM045771.1, read on the forward strand.
TTTGAGTTCCCGGAGGCCTCGGCTGCGCACCTTGCCTCAGGATCTCTCGACTCGTTTGTTTTATGCTTGGTTTTGCACCAAGTGCTTGTGCTTTTGCTTTGAGGGGCAGGGAATGACTTGTTGGTCATCCCCACACCCCACCGGCCTCACCTTTGCCTCACCGGCCGTTCATTGTTGCCACTGGCCATGGTTTCTTGATACCAATGGCCGGTTGGCACTTTATGTGGCCGGCCGGCACTTTGTTTGGCCGGTGACCTCTTTTGCTGGCCGGTATGCACCTTTTGCACCCTTCAGCTATGGTGCATGCCAGCTGTGCCAGCTGGAATGCACCCACACTCTTCCCCGTGCATAATGTGGCTGTTATGCACCTTTTGTACCCTTTTGGTCAAAGCTTCTTGAGCAAGCTTGGACCTTTGTCAAAGCTTCCTCAAGAAGCTTAGCCAGCTGTCTTAGCTTCCTCTAGAAGCCTTGACCCCCTTGCCCCCTTTGCCCCTTTTTCATTTAGCTTCTTTGAGAAGCTTCAACATTTCCTTTGCCTATATAAGCCCCTCTCCTCCTCCATTGTCAAAGGTTTAACAACTCCAGACCTAGAATACATATATATATATATATCTGATATATCATCCTCTCTCTCTCTCTATATCTCCCTCTCTCTCATCCTTAGTGTGTGTTTGGGAGCCTAAAAGTGTGTTTTAGCCTTAGTTTTGCACTAAGACACACACCATCACACCTTACTTCGACCTTGAGGGGCTTAGAGGGTTTATTCTTAGGTTTTTGGACTGGTTTTGATCAAAAGAAGAGGGCTGCATTGACTGTTCATCAAGGGTTCTTCAAGGGTAATCTCTTTACTTTAGATTCCCCAATTTTGCAACAGTTTTTTTACCTGTCTTGCATGTTGATTTGAGCTTTGTGTATAACTAGAAAAAGTCTTATTTTTGCATGCTTGAGATCTTTCATTAAGGTCACTTTGGGATTTGGGGTCAACTTCCCCCTCTTAGCTTCATTTTGGCCTCTTTTGTTAAGCTTCGGTCAACTTTGTGTGTTAGCCTTCTCACCACTGAAATCCAGTGGATTTTTAGTGGTGAGGAAGGAGGCTTGAGGTTTTGAATAGGGGAGGGACACCCCTTTCCCCTTTATGTTTCATTTTTACATATTCTTGGCTCATATGGTAGCATATATGCTTAGTTGTTTATGACTCCATTTCAGAGGCTTTTTGGGTGTTTTGAGTTATATTACATCTCTGTCCCATGAGGGTTTGTTGACCCTTAGCATGTCTTTTGTACTTGCTTTGTATTTCTTCATTTTGCCTAGAAAGGTATCATGACTTTTGATCACTATGCCCTCATATTTTGACTTTACTTCGTGAAGTTCTTGGCCATATTTTATCATGTATAAGGTCAGTTGGCCACTGATTTGGTCTTGTTTAGCATGGTTGATATAGTTGCTTTGCATTTTGGATTGTGAGCCTTGAGTGTATGGATCACTAGCATGCCTAGCTTAGCATATTATCATCATTTGGCATCAATTGAGATCATATTTCAGTCCATATAATGTGGTCTTACATTGTCCTTTGTGTCTTTTCCAATGCTTTGAAGTATTGCGATTTCATGCCTTGAAATGTGCATTGTGTATGCCTATGTGTTTGGGTCATTTGAGATGCCATGTGTGGGTTTTAGGGGCTTATTCTCACATGCTATAGCACTGATTTTGTTGGCCTAAATGTCCATATTTGTCTTCCTTTATGTGTGCTCGAGTTGGTTTTTATACCTTAGTCTTGGGCTCATTGATTAGTATGTTTGTCTTCTATGATGGTACCCTTATTTTGGCATCTTTAGCCACTGTTTTTGGGATGGGCTGAGGTCTCCCTCTTTGTGGTCTACATCCACCTTTGCATGAGCATGTTGCATTACATTTGAAGCATGTTTGCATTGTATCTTACTTGCATGTTAGTTTTATGTTGAGCCATCTCACATACTTGCTGCATATTTGACATGCTTTGCGCCTTAGTTTCATTTGCATATTTGAGCCATGCTTATATATTTGCATTGCATTGTTTGGCTTGGGGTGTCAAGCCAAACTTGAGGGCTGAGAAGTGTTCATACTACAAAGTGATGTAACACGTCTCAACTCTCGGTCGCCGAGGCCCTTGACTTTGACATGATGGGGTCTTGGTATTCATTTGTGTGTTGTATGCATTTTCATTGAATTGCAGCCTTGGCCTCTTAGGCCATCATGCATCAAAATGCACAATTGATGGCCCAAAGATCGAGGGCCACGCTCCCTTGAATCCATTGCATGATAGGGAGTGTGGCCATGCTTACATTTTCTTGAAATTCCATGCCATACACTGTCTATCCTTTGTTGCTGTCAAAAACCAGTTTCTGCAGGAAGTTTTGGCCGGTCGGCTAAGTTTAGTGCCGGCCGACCATTAATTTTGGCCGATAGTAAAAAAATGGTGGCCGGTGGTTCCTCCCTTTGGCCGGTGGTATTTTTGCTTGGCCGGTGGCATTCCCCAACATCCATGGAGCATGTTCCAAGGCTTTTGTAGTCTTCAGAGAAGCAGGCAGTGTAAACAGAGGCAACAGTGGCATGGTACGGGTTTTCCAGGCGAGACCGACTCGAGCATGCATCATCCCCGCATTCCGAGGCAGGGCTGTGGCCACCTTCTTTCTACATTTAATTTGTTAATTAAATAAGGGTTCTGTAATAATTAATTAATTAGTTAATTATTTATTCGGTTATGTAATATTTATTCGGACACTCCGAGCGAGGGCAATTGTGTAATAAGTGTGCGTGAGTGTGTGTATGTCTTCCAACCCCACGTCTTTCTTCCCTTTTATTTACTAGCTTTCGATGGTTAGTTTAGGGCATATTCAAATTAGCATACAATATGATAGCATGTTTGCATTCATTCATCTGTTTTGCATGCACCGGGCTCGGCGCATCATTCTAACTGCATTGTATTTCAATTCCAAATTGAATACGTGTTATCTGTCGCATTTCACATGCCATGTTTAGGATAGCCGAGCCTGTCTAGATTACATCTTTGCATGTGTTGCATTAGCCATTTTAAACATGAACTAGGATCATGCATATGATTACTAACTAGTTTTTGTTTTGGCTTGGAGTACTAGGTAAGCTTTTATGCTTTAGCATCTCGCATGAGTGTGAATGTTAACATGATAGCATGATTACCATGAGGCTAGATGCTTATTTGATTAACTGCCTAGATGCCTGTGGGTGAAGGTTGGATTGTTTGAGTTGGGACAACTTGTTGAAATCCGTATTTTAGCCTACTTGCGAGTAGCAAATTCCAAAGCGTTTTCCAAACAAACGGATATGCAATGTTTCGTTCTAAATTAGGCAATCTAGTCTATACTTGTTTGCTGTGCGCATAACATAGTAAATCTAGGCTAATAACCGGAATAAGGACGCATAATGTTTTCAAAACTAGATATCATGGTTAGTAGAGGCCGATCTTTGATCGGGCGAGCGGGGGTGCTCACGAAGTGACCTTCCCCAATCGTACCCAAGTTCTGAGTCGAGGCAACTTTGGTGATGACGGACACATGGCCTTAGGCATGAGTCAGGGTTTCCTAAATTTTCCAAAAATAAAATATTTAGGTGGCGACTCTGTATCTGGCAAAGCAGTCCATGTTTGGCACTTCTTTCAAAAATCTATTTTCTCAAAACGATTTGCCGGTTTTGTACTCTTTGGTTCAGATTAAGAACCGTGACAATTTGAGTCCGAACTGTAGTAGGCCCACAGACGAACAGAACGGGACTCATCCTCCCGGGACGTTCGGGGACGTCTACAGTTTCTGGCGACTCTGCTGGGGAGTTAGAGAGCTTGACTCGAACTCATGATATCCTGTTTTGATTTCACTTATGTGTTTCTTTGCATTGCATGTGCATTGGTGCGCCTAGGACACCGTGTTGGCCACCTGCTATTCCTGAGCGGTTTGCCGGAGGCTTGACTTTGTCAAAGCATGCCATAAGGCTGACCGATTGCGGGCTCTGCCAGTATGGGAACACAAACCCGGTTTTACCGGGGCACCCTCTTCGACCATTCAACCTAGTGCATATCAAAATCCATAGTGACCATTCCAAACTAGGACAGGTTGCTTACCCGATTTTAGGTTGTTTGAAACCGCTGCGTGCGTAGTAAAACCCTAGCTCCTGACAAAATAGGACAGGGAAACCCTACCCCAACATAGGGGTGTTTTGGCTCTCTTTTACTTGCTATGTGCTGTTAGGGTGTATCTCTACAGGGAATACGCATATCAGTTTGCAAGTCTGGGTATCAGGCCTGCGGGCATCGGCATTTGGGAAGTCAGTTTTACCTAAGGGTATCAGTTTTTGGGGCAGTTTGGAAACAGTGATCAGTGGTTAAGAAATAATACATTCAGCTTATTGGCAATTTGTTGTACCCAGCTGTGTGTTATGTTTATTTTATGCTGTTACGCTGTCCGATTGTCTGTTTATTTAAACGCTTTATTTATCTTTTTACTAGGTAGTCGAGCACAATTGCTTCCAACCCAGTAGATATTCCCCAAGCAATCTGGACTAGAGGCCGTCGACTTCATCGATCTGAGGATCTGATAGACGGACAACCAGTGTATTACTCCCTATCCCCGGTTACTAGACAGAGGACATCATTTCAACAGTCAGTACCGAGGGCTTTGTCTACCCCACCTGTGTACAATAGGGATCAGGGTTCTGTTTCACCTACAGAGAGGGAATATATACCGGTAATTCAGCCAGATCAGAATAGTATGGCCAGCTTAGAAGAGATGGTGCGCCAGCTTCAGGAGAGCATGAAAATGATGCAGCAGGATGCTATCCGACAGGCGGAGTTTGCCAAGCAACAGGCCACGGTTATGAATGAACAAGCAGAGTTAATCGTGAGGTTATAATAGCAAAATGAAGCATCTGCTTCACAGCAAGTTCCTCTCCCGCCAGGAGTTCCAACCCTTGGGGAGACAGCTAATGTTCAGAATGATACGGACATTCCCACAGGACAGCCTCTACCCCCGATCCTACCCCAAATCCAACCCCAGTTATCTAAAACACCCACCAACCTACCGGACTCTCCCTTTGAGTTCGAGATAGACCCCACAGCACTAAAGTTGAGCAAGCTTGAAAAACTGTTCAAGAGATCCCAGGGAGTCAAGACCATCCCTGACATCGAAGATGGATATACCGACGCAACTGTGACGTTGCCTAACAGATTCAAAATGCCTCATATCGACCGGTTTGACGGATTCGGGGACCCCATGGTACACCTAAGATTGTTTTCAGATGTTTTAAGGCCAATGGGCCTCACTAGACTACAGAAGCTGTCTTTGTTCGGCCGGACCCTGTCGGGTGTGGCAGCCATATGGTATGCCAAATTGGAAGATGACGTCAAGAGGAAGTGGGACGAGATGGCTGAGGCCTTCATTGCACAATACTCGTACAATACACAAATTGAGATTACGACCCGGGATCTCGAAACAACGAGGCAAGAGCCTAAAGAGAGTTTCTCAGAATTCGTGACCAGATGGAGGGCCAAGGCTTCGATGATGACCTTAAGGCCCATAGACAACGATCAGATTCGGATGATTGTGCGTAATCTCCAGCCGAAGTTAATGCAGAAAATGATTGTACTCCCCTTTCCTACCTTTGCTGATCTACATGAAATGGGGGTACAGATTGAGGATGCATTGAAGCAAGGCTTAATTGATAATGATCGGGAGCAACCCCGAAGAACTTTCAACCATAACACTAATGCAGGCCCGAGCGGCACTACAACTACAAGGGCCTCCGAAGTGAGTATGGTCACCACCAACCCCCCTCCAAGGACCATGGCAGCCACGTCATTCTCCAGTGCGTCCGGAAGCCATCCACAAATAGCCAAATACCCACCCAAAAATACAAGAACCTTTGCTCCACTATATATGCCCCTATCCAAAGCTTTGGGGGTTTTAATCAGAAAAGGGCACCTGAAGCCCCTAGAGCCGCGGCCATTACCGAAAAAGCTTCCCCTTACCCACAACCCAGCCAAATATTGCGCATTCCACCAGCAGCACGGTCATGGCACCGATCTGTGCTACCGATTACGTCATGAGATTCAAGATCTCATCGACAACAGGGTGATTATGCCTTCCGAGAAACCCAATGTCACAACAAACCCTCTCCCTACACATAACCAAGCTCCATCTCCCAAAAGAATCAATTTCATCCAGACTGGGGTTGTGTCTTACGATCCTAGCATCTATATCACTCCTTCCCATCTACCTAAGCCGGAGGTGTTCCTCCCCAACTGCACTGACTTGTGCATGATGGACATCTCCATGACCCAACCCAAGCCTATGGTGGTGACTGTCAAGGACGGAAGAGGGGAGATTTCAAAGGAGAACAAGGTTGTTAAGCCAGAGTTCGAGAAATCTGGGGGTTCGGTTGAGAAAATGTACAGTCCGAGCGACTATATTTCGTTAATAGGCCAGGATAGGCTAGAATTGGACTTGCCAACGGAAGTAGAGCTGTGTGCAATCCAAGGGGATGGTTTGGGACAGAGGACAGATAATCTGACGGCCGTGGAAGAAGACCATGCAAATCTCCAATTTTACAGTGACCAAGATCCAGGGGACGCAGCAGTCAACTGGTTCGATTATGAAGAATCGGCAGAGGCTATCGGGTGGTTGGATGATCAACCAGATATCGTGGAAGAGTTCCAACCAGATGGGCCAGCGGCAAGCGTGTCGTGCGACGAAGGGTCAAAGAATAGAGTACATCATCGGAGAACGCCGGTGTCAAGAATTTCGCTCAGGATTGGGGCATTTTGAATACAGGAATTATTAAACAGCTAGTTATATTGACACAGTCGGAACAGGAAAGATTTGAAGATTCCGAGAGAATCAGGAAGGCAAAGGCCCATGTGGGGACTGAAACCGCTACGAGTACAGAAACAAAGGATGCTATGAGCATAGGGATAGAAGGTACTGCAAGTATGAGAACAGTCATGCCAGAGCCGGACAGATGCTTGTCGGCTGCAGATGGAATGTGGTGGGAAGACGACGATTTATGTCTTGCCCACACGGACGAAGATTGGGGAAACAACTAACCCGACGACACCTGGTATGTTGGAGAAGTCGACCATATGACAAGGATCGGGCGGTACTTCAAACCCCCGCACCTAGATCAACCAGAGGCTTCTGGGAAAGACAGGGAGACTGAGAAACAGAAGGAGAAACAACTTGAAGAGGAGGCTGTGCTCAAACAGTTGAAAAAAATACAAGCAGACTAAAGTGGGGCCGAGACAGTATGAGATAGACTTCCATATCTTAGAGGTTCCTGCAACCTTCAACCTGCTTTTGGGGCGGCCGTGGCTGCATCAAGTAAAGGCGGTGTCCTCCACCTTGCATCAAATGGTGAAATACCCCTATGGGAAGGGAGTAGCCATTGTCTTCAGAAATTCATCAATTCATCCACCACCGGAAGTATCTACACCTGTTCTAGAAATTGAGCATGGCATGGAGGATATGTTCATATCAGGTTTTACTCTGGCTGAGGCTCGGGTTGTACAGAACATCATGGCTATTAACGAAGGGATATATGTCAGTGCTCAGGCGGTATACCTCATGAACAAGCTTCAACACATCCCCGGGATGGGATTGGGAAAGAGCGGCCGCAAGGGCGTCGCAGCATTAGCCGAAGTGCCACACAACCCCCATACCTTTGGCTTGGGTTATCTGCCCACCAAGGAGGATTGGGTAAGGAAATGAAAAGAGATGGCTGGGAGAGCCAGAGTGAAACAGATGGGAAAACCTTTTGAGTTAATGCATCGGCCTATCCAGGGTACCCTAAATGGACGCTTCGTCCGGGAGGGGGAGGATTTTCCATTCTGTGGTTTTCCAGAGCCGTGGCTAAACGCGGAGAGGAAGCGCGTGCCAGGATTCGAAATCTTCTTCGACCTACAATTACCTGGGGATGATATTGCCGAAGAGCAGGCAAACCCGACAGTTGAGGTTGAACAGAGCAAGGAATTGGAGTCTGAGGACGTTGAGATTGGAATGGGGGTAGCACTGGCATGTCTACTTTCAGATCCTCTGATCGAACAGAAGTGCTTGGGGGATAACTCCTCAGTGTCCATGATTGGAAATGAAACGGCTGCGGGCCTACCATCAACTATTTTCGATGCATCCATCACACCTTCCCTCGTTTGGCAGTACGAAGAGGGATTTTTGTCGAGCAGCACCGAGTCAGGTAGTGAGCCAGAATCTGATTCCACCGAGTCTTGTGAGTCGGAATCAGGTTCCAGCTTAACTGAGTCTAAGTTCGGCATTCCTGGGGGTGATAACCCGGATGCCACAGTCTTGTCCAGGTCGTCTTTTTCTTTCTCCTTTGAGTCTGTTGTAACAGAAGAAACGGACGGTTTACATAATGAGAATGATATGGATGTGGTTTCCGAGTACTTTTCTGTGCCTTTGATATATTGCTTGAATCAGGACTTTCAAAATTTTGACGAAAACGACGAGAAAGAAATTCCTCCGGTTTTGCAAGGATTAATTGATCAAGAGCAGGAAAGATTTGTTAAACCTTTAGTTGATGAAATCACTACTGTGAATATTGGTATTGAGAAGGACCCGCGGCTGGTCCAGATCGGGTCCACGTTGTCTTCGGAGGAACGCGAGCGCTTAGTCGCTTTATTAAAAGATTTCAAAGATGTTTTCGCGTGGTCCTATGAAGACATGCTTGGAATCGATCTTGAGATTGTACAGCACCAGATCCCTCTTGACCCCGAGGCCCGACCTGTCAAACAAAAACCCAAAAGGATCCACCCTGACTGGGCTATCAAGATTAAGGAAGAGGTCACCAAGCAAATCGATGCAGGCTTCCTGCTGGTATCCGAATACCTGACGTGGTTGGCCAACATTGTTCCGGTGCCAAAGAAAAATGGCAGGATCCGAGTATGCGTGGATTTTAGAGATTTAAATAGAGCCAGTCCGAAGGATGATTTTCCCTTGCCGCATATTGATGAATTGGTAGATTTCACAGCGGGGCATGCTTTGCTTTCATTCATGGATGGCTTCTCAGGCTATAATCAGATAGTAATGGCACCCGAAGACTGGGAGAAGACTGCATTCACCACCCCGTGGGGGACATACTACTACAGAGTAATGCCGTTTGGGTTGAAGAATGCTGGAGCTACTTATCAACGGGCCGCGACCACAATATTGCACGACATGATCCACAAAGAGGTTGAGGTGTACGTGGACGACATGATTGTCAAGTCCAAAGAAAGAGAGGGCCACTACACCACCTTGCAAAAATTCTTTCAAAGGATCAGAGAATTCCAGTTGCGGCTGAATCCTCAAAAATGTACGTTTGGTGTTGTTACAATGAAAAATCTTTGGGGTTTCGATTACACGAGAGGTATCGAAGTCGACCCTTCCAAAATCAAGGCCATCCTAGAAATGCCCCCACCAAGGACTGAAAAGGAGGTGCGAGGCTTTCTGGGTAAAGTGCAATTCATAAGATGGTTTATCTCAAAATTAACCTTGACTTGTGAACCACTTTTTGGTCTCCTGAAGAAAGGAAAGAAATTCCAATGGGACAGCCGATGCCAAGCTGCTTTTGAATAGATCAAGGAATATTTACAGAACCCGCCCGTGTTGTCACCGCCAGAGCCAGGAAAACCGTTTATATTGTACCTTTCAGTGACTGAGACTACGATGGGTTGTATGCTCGCACAAGAATCAGAGGACAAGGTGGAGAAAGCCATCTACTATCTGAGCAAGAAGATGCTAGAGTATGAGACTCGCTACACACTGTTGGAGAAGGCTTGCTTAGCTTTGGTATGGGCTACCAGGAAGCTGCGGCACTACCTGTTAGCTCACTCCGTAATGTTGGTTTCACGACTCGATCCCATCAAATATCTTTTCGAGAAACCAGCACTTACGGGTAGGCTAGCTCATTGGTTGCTGTTGCTCTCCGAATTCGATCTGAAGTATGTAATGCGCAAGTCAATCAAGGGAAGGGCAGTAGCAGAATTCTTAGCCGATCATCCAGTGGAAGGGGGTGAAGTAGTCGAGTACTACTATTCCCAGATGAAGCTATTTTGCACATCGATGATGAAACTTGGACGATGTACTTTCACGGAGCGTCAAATTAATACGGGTATAGGATAGGAGTGTTGCTGATAGCACCTGATAAATCTCGTATCCCTCTAGCCTTCAAAATCCAATTCAAATTCTCGAACAACGAAGCAGAATATGAGGCATGCATTGTTGGTCTAGAAGCAGCCCTGGAACTAGGGACAAGACGGTTGGACGTCATCGGGGACTCGAACCTTGTTGTGTCTCAAACAAAAGGAGATTGGAAAGTCAAGGAAGAAAAGATGATGATGTATCACCAGACCTTGGATTTGTTAATTCCTCGGTTTGAAAAGCTAAACTTTGCTCATCTACTAAAAGAGAACAACAGGTTCGCAGATTCTTTAGCAACTCTGTCTTCCATGATAGACATCCCATTCGGAGTCCGGATGTGTCCAGTCATCATTGACCAGAAATTTGCACCAAATTTCACGAAGTCGATTGTCACATGTATGAGATTCAGACTAAAACCCCCGTATTACGACATTTGGAATTTCTTGGAGAAAGAAGCATACCTGCCAGGGGTAAATGCCAAGGATAAAAGGGCAATCAGAAGAATGGCCGTTTAGTTCATCATCTGTGGGGGTAAGCTGTATAAAAGAGGTCATCTGGGAATGCATAAGCTGTGTGTCGACGCCGAAGAATCAAAGCGTCTAATGGAAGCCATCCATGGAGGAGAATGCGATGCACACATGAATGGAGTAATGCTAGCACGGAAGATCCTTAGACAGGGTTACTACTGGTCCACCATGGAGGAGGACTGTATCGGTTTTGTTCGGCGATGCCACAAGTGTCAAATTCATGCAAATCGCATGAACATTCCGCCGTCGAAGCTATGCAATATGACTTCGCCATGGCCATTTTCAGTCTGGGGAATTGATGTGATCGGGGCTGTCACTCCGAAGGGGTCGAATGGGCATGAGTTCATACTAGTTGCGATAGATTATTTCACGAAGTGGGTCGATGCCCAATCTTATGCGATGTTGAAGGCTTCACATGTCGCAAAGTTTATCAGAAACAACATCATCTGTCGCTACGGAGTCCCAAACAAGATAATTTCAGATAACGGTTCCCACTTCAAGAAGGAAGTGATTGACTTGTTGGAAAAATACAACGTGGCTTTTCATAAGTCATCCACATATTGGCCGCAAACCAATGGAGCGGTTGAGGCTGCCAACAAGAACATCAAGCACATATTGCAGAAGATGGTGGAAACCTACCGGGATTGGCCAGATAAGCTGCCGTTTGCTCTGTGGGGCTACCGGACTTCAATCAGAACTTCTATTGGGGCGACTCCGTATTCACTGATTTATGGGATGGAGGCCGTTCTACCTATCGAGATTGAGGTTCCATCTTTGTGAGTATTGGCCGAGTGTCAGATAGCCGAAGTAGATTGGCAGCAGAACAGGTTTAAGGAACTCATGCTTTTTGATGAGAGATGACTGAAAGCACTGTACCATGTTCAAGGTTATCAGCGTAGAATTGCCCGGGCTTTCAACAAGAAGGTTAAGTCCATGAATTTGAAAAAAGGAGATTTGGTACTCAAGGACAACCGAGCACCCATCCATGACCCAAGGGGCAAGTTCAGACCCAATTGGACTGGTCCCTACATCATTAAGTCTATCTGGTTGGCTTGGAGTTCTCCCAACCGATCAACATGGACAAGTTGAAGAAATATTACTCTTGAGAGGCTCGCTAGGCCGAAAACCCGAAAGGGCGACCTAGGCAAAAGTCAGAGCACAAAAAATTTTGAAATTATAAAAACTAAGCTCGCAAGGTTGAAAACCCGCAAAGGGCAGCCTTGGCAAAAGTTAGAGCATAAAAGGAGAGTGAAAATACCCGAGCAAACATGAGCCTGAACTACGTAAGGCTTGATTCCCGTATTCGGGATAAGTAGGCAACTTCATCTTGGAGTTCAGCCATAACCTTTTCCCCGATTAACTTTGTCCATTCGATCAGCTCGGTCATCTTGGCCTGTTCAGTATTCAAAAGCTTTTATTATAATCTCCAGTACAGTGCTATTACAAACTAGGGGCAACTTTCCGTTGTTGTGCAGTGCCGCGGTACTATTCAGACTAGGGGCAACTTTCCAGTTGCTAGGATCCAGGGTTGTGCGTCTCAGTGACAGATCTCAGGCGTGTCCAGTTCTGATCCATATCGAAAATGGTTTTGAAAGTTTTAATAAAAATTGACTTTGTTCAAATTAATCTTTTTACAACTAAGACCATTTCTCGACCAAAACGGGAAATTTTCAGTACCACAACCTTCAATTTCATTGATTTCAATGCAGAGTTCTCCTGCTCTTGCATACAAATTGAAGTTGCTTTTTTTATTACATTCATAAGGAAAACTTGAAAGTCCTAATAAAGCAATAAACCCGGGGCATAGTCAAGTCAGGTGTCCCTGCGCCCCCTCACAGAACTGGTCGAAGCCTCTGATGCCATGCTAGGCCCGACCTGTGCCTCTCCATTAAGCCAATCCAAGCACTCATCAGACAAAGCGCAACTAAAAGTGGGAGCGGGGGCCAAGAGCTCTCTAGTTCTCCATGCTATCGCATACCGGGCGAGCTGTGCGCCTCGGATCGGGAATGCAGCTGGATATTCTATCTCTTCTAGTGGACAAGTCTGGTCATGACCGAACTGACACCGGATCTGAAATGGAAAATAGAAGACACAGTGAGTCAAGCCAATCAACTGAATCCCAGGTTGGCGAGTCATGCTGTAGCTCATTGCCGGTAAATGAAGCCAAGGACATCGCCAAACAATGCATCCAGTCAAACCACCAACCCTCATCAAGGGCGTCCACTAGACGTTGCCTGAAGAAGTAACCACGGGCTGAGTATGTCCGGCAAGAGTCTACAACCTGCAACTTGTCCATCAACCACATCTGGGAAGGGATGAAAAATGAGAGAATAAAGAATAGAGAGGTGTACGATGAGAGAAAAGTAAGAAAAGGGTTTTGTGAGAAAACCGAGCTTGAGAGCCGAGTGACGTGAGCAATACATATGAGAGATTGGGTGGGAAACTTTACCTGTAGTAGTAGTGGACTCCCCGCAAATTTGGTTGCTTCGCGACAATAGAAAACATCCAAGCCCGTCAACGTGTCAGCCAGAGTCATGGCGATGCAACTCTTACCCTCCTTCAAACCTTGGGTAACTTCAATCAATCGGACGCTAGATCCTCCAAAACCCGAGGCAAGTAAGAAATGAGATAGCATGCACAAACAAAGTGCGTGTTGCCGAAAACCTTGCCAATGACGGTCGCCGCGGTCACCAGCACCAGAAAAATGGCAAATCAAACTCGGAATATCCAGCATTCCGTTACAAATCAGAGATCGAGCATCAGATATTGAGAGCCCGCACATTTGTCCTAAGGCTTGGACATGGCCAAAACGGAGCTGGGGCAGGATCTCTTCATTGCGGTCAGACTCCATTAAAGCTTGAAAATCTTCAAAGGTGAGACATACCTCTTGCCCGCCGAAGCTAAAAACATGTGTCACCGGATTCCAAAACCTTGCCGCGACATGGAGAAATGGAAAGTGCAGCGGGGTACGACCCAAAGTGAATAGTGCGTTTATGCCGAAACCCCATAAATTCAGCTTTTCCGAGCCATCCAAGTTGTTAATCCAAGACAAGAGATTCTAGGCAAGAAATCCCTCCATTTTGAGCAAATCAGTGTTGAATTGAGTAGAACTACGAAGCTGAGGCCTTTTGAAGGAGATAAGGTGTGAGTGGAGGACAGATGTCAAAGTTCTAGTGGTCCCAGAAATTTATGGCCGGCCGGCCAAATGAAGTGCCGACCGACCACCATTTTTGGCCGGTGACAAGCTCTCATGGCCGGCGGCCTATATCTCTGGTCAGTGGTCTCCCTCTTGGTTTTTTGAGCTGTTTATGCTAAGGAGTAGGGAATTCCACCACCTCCGACACCCTTTGGTGATCAATTCTTGCGGAGTCACGCATATTTGCTTATTGAGTTGTATGTCACTCTCATCAAGTCTCTAATTTGCTTATCGAGTTGTACTCACGCTTGTTTGGTTATGTCGAGTCTCTCTGTTTCGCTTATCGAGTTGTAATTTGGTTCACTACCTAATTATTATGATGCGAATGCTCCTTTTTCTTTTTTTTTTTCAAACGAATTTCATTCACATTGTTATGTGATTCCATGCGATGCGATGCATAAAAACATGCAAACGTAACATCTTTCGAACAAAACAGTAGTTTTATTTCCGTCATATGTTTTTGCGAAAATACACAGTTTTGAAAAATGATAACAAACCCTGCCTGAGGCAGTGCAATGTGCTTAAACTACCAGTAAAAAGGAAAGTAAAGCAATAAGAGAATAGGGCAGCAAAGTACCAGAGTTGATACCGGTAGCCCATCCCTTGAGATCAATACATCTCTCGCACCTTTGTTTGGATCCGTCGCTCGGTGTGGCACCTCAAATGTCCCAAGGCTGCGCAGAGAAGTACACCTTTGAAACATCCGTAGACCTCCGAGTTGACCTCAAGTTGTGTCTACTATGGATGATGCTCTACACATACGAGGAATCCCCCCCGTATCCTCTTCGTATCTGGTGAACTCCGCAAAGCACTTCAATTATGCTGCATCGCGGTACTTTGCGTCTCAATATCATGAATGATTTCTTCTTATACACATTGCGTGCATGCGTGCATTGCTTTACTCATATGTGTTCAAATTATGTTTTTATACACATTGCATGCATGCGTGCATTCCTTTACTTATATGTGTTTAATTTCTTCTCATACACATTGCGTGCATGCGTGCATTGCTTTACTTATATGTGTTCAATTTTTTTTCATACACATTGCATGCATGCGTGCATTGCTTTACTTATACGTGTTCAATTTCTTTTCATACACATTGCATGCATGCGTGCATTGCTTTACTCATATGTGTTCAAATTCGGTTTTTATACACATTGCGTGCATGCGTGCATTGCTTTACTTATATGTGTTCAATTTCTTCTCATACACATTGCGTGCATGCGTATATTGCTTTACTTATATATGTTCAATTTCTCCTCATACACATTGCGTGCATGCGTGCATTGCTTTACTTATATATGTTCAATTTCTCCTCATACACATTGCGTGCATGCGTGCATTGCTTTACTCATATGTGTTCAAATTTTGTTTTTATACACATTGCGTGCATGCGTGCATCGCTTTACTTACATGTACTCCAATTCCTTCACACACATTGTGCGCATTGTCGCGTGTTCTTTACTTACATGAATTGGCGGCTTCACAGCATTGTTATGCTTCCCACTTGCTTTGCGTTGTCGCGCACTTTCAATTGCATTGACATGCATGTTGCTAATGGCATCGTACCTGTGCAGTGTGCAGTGTTTTGAGATCAAATGCAAATAGAAGCAAGTTGGGGCATAGTGATGGATTTCCGAGCGAGGAACCAAATGCATGCATTGTTCAACTTTCCAAAGTAGAGCTGAGTAGTGTAGTTTAATGCTTATTTGTCTAGCTTGAATTTGTAACTTAATTAATTTGTTGATTAGTTAAGGTGCTGTAATAACTAGTTGTAGCTAGTCATTCATTTTGTTATGTAATAACTAGTCTAATTAGCTTTATTAGATTAGTTAGCTAGCTTAGCTTAGATGTAGCTTAGCTTATTATTCGAACCCTTCGTCAAGAGGGCGAATTTTGATATAAGTGTGCGTGTGTGTGTGAATGTCTTCCAACCCCGCATCTTTCTCCCTTTTATTTACCAGCTTTTGATGGTTAGTTTAGGGCATGTTTCAATTAGCATACTTATGCTTTGCATGTATGCATCATTCATCTGTCTTGCATGCACCGGGCTCGGCGCATCATACAAACTGCATTGTACTTTAATACACTTCCTTGAATACGTGTTTCAAAGCATGTTATCGAGTGTTGCATTCATATGCCATTTTAGATAGTCGAGCCTATTTTAGTTGCATTTTGCATATGTTGCATTAGGCATCTTGTATAATTAGGATCACGCATTGATTTCTAATTGTTTTTTTTGTTTTGGCTCAGAGTACTAGGTAACCTTTTACGCTTTAGCATACTGCATGAGATGTGTATGTTACCATGAATAGCATGCTTGCCATGAGGCTATGTGCTTATGTGTTTAAATGCATGAATGCCTGTGGATGAAGGCTTCATTGCTTGAATTAGAACAATTCATCAAAATGTGCGTTTTAAGCTCACTTGAGAGTGGCAAATCATGTTTTCTTAAGCCCACTTGAGGGTAGCAAATCTGCGTCTTAGCCTACTTGCGAGTAGCCACTTCAAACCATTTTCGAAAAACAAACATGAGATGTTTTGTTCCAAATTGAGTGATTTAGTCTATACTTGTATGCTGTGCGCATCACATAGTAAGCTAGCTAATGAATCGGAATAAGAACACATGTGTTTTCAAAAACAACATATCATGTTAGTAGAGGCCGATCTTTGACCGGGCGAGCGGGGGTGCTCATTTCAGGACCTTCCCCTCTCGTACCCAAATTCCCGAGCCGAGGCAACTTTAGGGATGACGGACACATGGCCTTAGGCATGAGTCAGGGTTTCCTAAATTTTTCAAAAATAAAATATTTAGGTGGCGACTCTGAAATCTGGCAAAGCAGTCCATGTTTGGCGCTTTTTTGATTAAAATCGATTTTCCAAAACGATTTGTCGGATTTGGACTCTTTGGTGATTTATCAGTCTTACATTGCACTTTGTGAGATTAGATTCAGAACCGTGACAGGAGTCCGAACTGTAGTAGCTAGAACCACAATTCACGCCCTCGTGTGCGGAGCGGAGTTCGGGCGGTCTACATCGGCTTATGAAGATTAAGGCGAAATTTCAGAAAAGAATGTTTGGTGTGGGTTTAAGGACCTCGGCTAAACCCTAGATAGCACTGGAGTAAAGGTTTCTGAGAATCAAAGGGGGTTTTTTGTTCGATTTTCCTAAAGAACAGAGTTCTAGATCAAAACCCAAACCTAAATCTCTGTGAATCTGAGGAATCAAAGGCAAGAATCTAGAAATAAAGCAAGAAAAATAGAAAAGAGCAATGGTTCAGACTCAAGAAAACAAATAGAAATTTAAGAACATTGAATAAAGTGTGTGCAGATGTGCAAAGCCAAGGACAGTGGCAAATTAGCAAGTGTATGAACGGTATGTGTGTGCATATGTAGACCCAAATACGAGTTGGACAAACACGAAATCGCAAACAAACATGCTCAACACATGTATGATGAAATTTAAAACACAGGCAAAGATTGAAGAACATGAATGGATTCACAATGGCAATAAACAAACGCAACAGAGTTTGAAACTGAAAAGAGGGAAAACAGTGACTTACCAAAGAGAATGATGTCGGTGTGAGGTACGCCGAAGTCAGACGATGATGGTGAATGGAGCAGAACGGTGAATGCTTTGCCGAAGGGGAAGAACGGAATTAGTTGCAGAGTGCTCGATAGCAATGGACGTGGAGGATTTAGAGAGAGAAAAAACTTGAACTCAGAAGGAAAATGAAGGATGCAAAAGTGAAGAGACGGAGAGAGAAAGTGTTTTTGTTAAAACACGAAAAGGCAACAAAATCACAATGAATGTGCCTTGGACGACGTGCCTATCAGGCAGCGTGCGCCGAAGCGACGCAACCTAATGGCGCGTGTCAGGTACAGATCAATGAGAAAAAGACGCGTGGCGAAAATGGTTGAGAAATCGTGCGTGACAGCTCATGCATAGATAAAACTCTTGGAGTTCTTAATTTAATGGAACGAGAACCTCAGCTAGAGGGACAATCTCGGTTAAGGAACTTGAAGAGCTTGGTTCTTGGGTCTTGGTCATATGAAGCCGATGTGTGATGATCTCGGTCATGAAGAATGGAGTAAGTCCTAGCCGAAGTGCTATATGGATAAACGATATAGGTTCCATCACCTCAGGATGCCGAGGTAATAAAACCTAGGGGGCAGTTGTGAGGGGCATATTTTGTGAATGACAACACGTGGCCAAGCTGACACCGAAGTGTCAGCTGAGGTGCCATGTATCTTGGTCATGGCGCCGTGGTGATCTCGGCTAGGCTAAGGTTATCTGTGGAGATACCAGAATCCGAGATGAACGGATAAGGGACAACAGTCCTAGAATGGGGGAGGACCTCAATCTGGATAAAGATAAGTGTAGACGTCCCCGAACGTCCCGGGAAAAATCCTGTTTTGTTCATTAGGCTTACTACAGTTTGGACTCAATGTTACGGTCCTGTATCTAATCTCGCAAAGTGCAATGGAAGAACAATGAATCATCAAAGAGTCCAAATCTAGCAAATCATTTTTGAAAAACTGATTTTTAGAAAGAAGTGCCAAACATGGGCGCTTTGCGGAATCTGAGTCGCCACCTAAATATTTATTTTGGGGGAATTTAGGAAACCCTGACTCGTTGCCTAAGGCCACGTGTCCGTCATCACCAAAATTGCCTCGGCTCGGGAACTTGGGTATAATTGGGGAAGGTCAGCTATGAGCACCCTTGCTCGCTTGATCAAAGATCGGCCTCTACTAACCATGATATCGAGTTTTGAAACATTATGTGCTCTTATTCCGGTTTTATTAGCCTAGAATTACTATGTGATGCGCACAACATACAAGTATAGACTGGATCGCCTGAATTGGAACAAAACATTTCATGTTTGTTTTTTAAAGCGGTTTGCTACTCGCGAGTAGGCTAAAATGCGGATTTTGCCACCCTCAAGTGGGCTTAGAAAACATGGTGATTTGCCACTATCTAGTGGGTTAAAACTCGCAATCAATGAATTGTTCCAATTCAGATAATCCAACCTTCACCCACAGGCACTCAGGCAGTTATATCACATAAGAAAATAGCCTCATGGTAAGCATGCTATCATGGCAGTCACTCACACACATGCAAAGATGCTAAAGCATAAACACTTACCGAGTACTCCAAGCCAAAGAAAGAAGCTAATTAGAAGTCATACATGAATCCTAACTATACTGAGATGCCTAATGCAACACATACAGGTATGCAACTAAGATAGGCTTGGCTATTCTAAGATGGCATATGAAATGCTACAAAAATCATGTATTCAACTTGGAATTGAAATACGATGCAATTGGTATGATGCGCCGAGCCTGGTGCATGCAATACAGATGAATGAATGCAAACATGCGAACATATAGATGCTAATAGAAACGTGCCCTAAACTAACCATCATAAGCTGGTAAATAAAAGGGAGAAAGACGTGGGGTTGGAAGACATGCATCACACACACACGCACACTTATTACAACATTGCCCTCCTCGGAGGGTCTGAATAAATAATACACAACCGAATGAATAACGAATTACAGCTAATTATTACACAACCCTAATTAATTAATAAATTAACTAGAATAAATAAGCCAACACGCAAAACATATGAAATGGACTGCCTCAGCTCGGTCTTGAATGATAAGGAATGCATAAATGCTCGAGTCGCCTTGCCGGAAAATCCATCGCGATGCCCCTATTTGCCTCTGTTTGCAACTAGTTCCAGAACATTGTACGAAACTCCAGAAGGCAGAAACTCCACCATGCTGTAGAGATACTACCGACCTGTTTTTGCTGCTGGCTTCCAGTTTGCTGCAACAGAGAGCAAGAGAGGGGCATAGCAAAGTATTTTCAACATATGTGTGCACGACCACTCTCCCCGTCATTGCATAAGCTCTAGGGAGTGTAGTCTTCGATCCTCGTGCCACCAATCACGCATCTCGATGCATGATGGTTGAGGAGTCGAATTGCACGACTCGATGTAAAATAAATGCACATATAAACACAACAAGGCCTAAACTCCATCATGGGTAATTCGAAGTGTCGATGACCGAGAATCGAGGCATGTTTCGTCACTTCGAGTATGTAACGTCCCTCGTTTCCCGTGTTTGGACTAAACCCCACTCCAAACACTATGCAACAACTAGAATGGCATGGCATGCAAACACAATGCAACAACTAGCATGCAATCCTAAACGAAATGCAACTAAGACATGCAAACATGCAAGGAATGACATGCAAAGGTGCAACTAGCATACGCAATGCTATGAACTACGAATGGCATACTCAATGCACATGACGACCATATGGCATACGCAATGCACACATGGAGACTAACAATGAAATGATCAAGGCATACTGTAGACACCCCATTTTTGACCGTCCTCAAGACTTGGACGTCACCGTTTGAACACTCCGTGATCATCCATGTTCGTGTTCGTTTTGAGTTCCCGGAGGCCTCGGCTGCGCACCTTGCCTCAGGATCTCTCGACTCGTTTGTTTTGTGCTTGGTTTTGCACCAAGTGCTTGTGTTTTTGCTTTGAGGGGCAGGGAATGGCTTATTGGTCATCCCCACACCCCACCGGCCTCACCTTTGCCTCATCGGCCGTTCATTGTTGCCACCGGCCATGGTTTCTTGATACCAATGGCCGGTTGGCACTTTATGTGGCCGGCCGGCACTTTGTTTGGCCGGTGACCTCTTTTGCTGGCCGGTATGCACCTTTTGCACCCTTCAGCTATGGTGCATGCCAGCTGTGCCAACTGGAATGCACCTACACTCTTCCCCGTGTATAATGTGGTTGTTATGCACCTTTTGCACCCTTTTGGTCAAAGCTTCTTGAGGAAGCTTGACCCTTTGTCAAAGCTTCCTCAAGAAGCTTAGCCAGCTGTCTTAGCTTCCTCTAGAAGCCTTGACCCCCTTGCCCCCTTTGCCCCTTTTTCATTTAGCTTCTTTGAGAAGCTTCAACATTTCCTTTGCCTATATAAGCCCCTTTCCTCCTCCATTGTCAAAGGTTGAAGAACTCCAGACCTAGAATACATATATATATCTGATATATCATCCTCTCTCTCTATATCTCCCTCTCTTTCATCCTTAGTGTGTGTTTGGGAGCCTAAAAGTGTGTTTTAGCCTTAGTTTTGCACTAAGACACACACCATCACACCTTACTTCGACCTTGAGGGGCTTAGAGGGTTTATTCTTAGGTTTTTGGACTGGTTTTGATCAAAAGAAGAGGGCTGCATTGACTGTTCATCAAGGGTTCTTCAAGGGTAATCTCTTTACTTTAGATTCCCCAATTTTGCAACAGTTTTTTTACCTGTCTTGCATGTTGATTTGAGCTTTGTGTATAACTAGAAAAAGTCTTATTTTTGCATACTTGAGATCTTTCATTAAGGTCACTTTGGGATTTGGGGTCAACTTCCCCCTCTTAGCTTCATTTTGGCCTCTTTTGTTAAGCTTCGGTCAACTTTGTGTGTTAGCCTTCTCACCACTGAAATCCAGTGGATTTTTAGTGGTGAGGAAGGAGGCTTGAGGTTTTGAATAGGGGAGGGACACCCCTTTCCCCTTTATGTTTCATTTTTACATATTCTTGGCTCATATGGTAGCATATATGCTTAGTTGTTTATGACTCCATTTCAGAGGCTTTTTGGGTGTTTTGAGTTATATTACATCTCTGTCCCATGAGGGTTTGTTGACCCTTAGCATGTATTTTGTACTTGCTTTGTATTTCTTCATTTTTCCTAGAAAGGTATCATGACTTTTGATCACTATGCCCTCATATTTTGACTTTACTTCGTGAAGTTCTTGGCCATATTTTATCATGCATAAGGTCTGTTGGCCACTGATTTGGTCTTGTTTAGCATGGTTGATATAGTTGCTTTGCATTTTGGATTGTGAGCCTTAAGTGTATGGATCACTAGCATGCTTAGCTTAGCCTATTATCATCATTTGGCATCAGTTGAGATCATATTTCAGTCCATATAATGTGGTCTTACATTGTCCTTTGTGTCTCTTTCAATGCTTTGAAGTATTGCGATTTCATGCCTTGAAATGTGCATTGTGTATGCCTATGTGTTTGGGTCATTTGAGATGCCATGTGTGGGTTTTAGGGGCTTATTCTCACATGCTATAGCACTGATTTTGTTGGCCTAAATGTCCATATTTGTCTTCCTTTATGTGTGCTCGAGTTGGTTTTTATACCTTAGTCTTGGGCTCATTGATTAGTATGTTTGTCTTCTATGATGGTACCCTTATTTTGGCATCTTTAGCCACTGTTTTTGGGATGGGCTGAGGTCTCCCTCTTTGTGGTCTACATCCATCTTTGCATGAGCATGTTGCATTACATTAGAAGCATGTTTGCATTGTATCTTACTTGCATGTTAGTTTTATGTTGAGCCATCTCACATACTTGCTGCATATTTGACATGCTTTGTGCCTTAGTTTCATTTGCATATTTGAGCCATGCTTATATATTTGCATTGCATTGTTTGGCTTGGGGTGTCAAGCCAAACTTGAGGGCTGAGAAGTGTTCATACTACAAAGTGATGTAACACGTCTCAACTCTCGGTCGCCGAGGCCCTTGACTTTGACATGATGGGGTCTTGGTATTCATTTGTGTGTTGTATGCATTTTCATTGAATTGCAACCTTGGCCTCTTAGGCCATCATGCATCAAAATGCACAATTGATGGCCCGAAGATCGAGGGCCCGCTCCCTTGAGTCCATTGCATGATAGGGAGTGTGGCCATGCTTACATTTTCTTGAAATTCCATGCCATACACTGTCTGTCCTTTGTTGCTGTCAAAAACCAGTTTCTGTAGGAAGTTTTGGCCGGTCGGCTAAGTTTAGTGCCGGCCGGCCATTAATTTTGGCCAATAGTAAAAAAATGGTGGCCGGTGGTTCCTCCCTTTGGCCGGTGGTATTTGTGCTTGGCCGGTGGCATTCCCCAACATCCATGGAGCATGTTCCAAGGCTTGTGCAGTCTTCAGACAAGCATGCAGTGTAAACAGAGGCAACAGTGGCATGGTACGGGTTTTCCGGGGCGAGACAGACTCGAGCATGCATCATCCCCGCATTCCGAGGCAGGGCTGCGGCCACTTTCTTTCTACATTTAATTTGTTACTTAAATAAGGGTTCTGTAATAATTAATTAATTAGTTAATTATTTATTCGGTTATGTAATATTTATTTGGACCCTCCGAGCGAGGGCAATTGTGCAATAAGTGTGCGTGAGTGTGTGTATGTCTTCCAACCCCACGTCTTTCTTCCCTTTTATTTACTAGCTTTCGATGGTTAGTTTAGGGCATATTCAAATTAGCATATAGTATGATAGCATGTTTGCATTCATTCATCTGTTTTGCATGCACCGGGCTCGGCGCATCATTCTAACTGCATTGTATTTCAATTCCAAATTGAATACGTGTTATTTGTCGCATTTCACATGCCATGTTTAGGATAGCCGAGCCTGTCTAGATTACATCTTTGCATGTGTTGCATTAGCCATTTTAAACATGAACTAGGATCATGCATATGATTACTAACTAGTTTTTGTTTTGGCTTGGAGTACTAGGTAAGCTTTTATGCTTTAGCATCTCGCATGAGTGTGAATGTTAACATGATAGCATGATTACCATGAGGCTAGATGCTTATTTGATTAACTGCCTGGATGCCTGTGGGTGAAGGTTGGATTGTTTGAGTTGGGACAACTCATTGAAATCCGTATTCTAGCCTACTTGCGAGTAGCAAATTCCAAAGCGTTTTCCAAACAAACGGATATGCAATGTTTCGTTCCAAATTAGGCAATCTAGTCTATACTTGTTTGCTGTGCGCATAACATAGTAAATCTAGGCTAATAACCGGAATAAGGACGCATAATGTTTTCAAAACTAGATATCATGGTTAGTAGAGGCCGATCTTTGATCGGCGAAGAATGCTCACGGCAGTGACCTTCCAATCGTACCCAAGATCCGAGCCGAAGCATCTTTGGTGATGACGGACACGTGGCCTTAGGCACGAGCCAGGGTTTCCTAAATTTCCCAAAAATAAAATATTTAGGTGGCGACTCAGATCGCAAAGCAGTCCATGTTTGGCACTTCTTTCAAAAATCTGTTTTCTCAAAACGATTTGCCGGATTTGGACTCTTTGGTTCAGATTGAGAACTGTGACAATTTGAGTCCGAACTGTAGTAGGCCCACAGACGAACAGAACGGGACTCATCCTCCCGGGACGTTCGGGGACGTCTACATATACACAATGCAATGGTCAATCATGCAACAATCATGGACTAAATGGCATATACAATGCAAGATGGACTTAAACTAAAATGAATGGGCCTCAGCCACACTCAAATCAGTGGCCATTCATGATGAAATTAAAGGCAGGAACACTCATGCAAACATGCCCAATGCGAGGGACCGAACTTAAGGCATCAAATGCCACTCTACCAAAGCATGGCAAGGGATGAAATATGGCATACAATCATACATTTTCCAGCTCTGAAATGACATGCAAGACGGTCCCGAATCATGCAAACAACTCACCCGATGCATGTTGGATAGCTCAAATACCGAAACTAGTGAAACACATTACACTAGAGGTATGCAAAGCAATGCACAAATGACCAAACCAACCCCAAATAGTCCCTATGCATGCCAAATCAGTAGCAAACACGGACTAAAATGATGGCTTGAAATGGACAAAAGTGAAGCTCATGCAATGGCCCATAAATGAGGTATACAAGCTCAACTCTCAAACACATCTAAGGAGTGGAAAACATGGGAACATGGCAACCTTATATGCTCTGAAATGTCATACAAAATGATGCTAAGACATGGATACACATCAACATAAGCATGCAATAGGCTTCAAAACTCAAGGCTAGGCAAGGGTATTGCACTACAACCATACATAACAAGCATCATTCAACCATGAGGCATAAAAACAGAGCTAAGGCAGTCCAAAACATGCACAAAATCAATTTAAGGCATGGCCAAAAAGTGCTACAATCAAGGACCAAAGTAGCATGCAATGTAAGGTAGTAAAGAGGATTTACACTACAAGCATATAAGGCATTCAAGGGGTCACTAAACCAGAAAAACTCAGAGGTATGACATGCAAAATAAAGCCCCAAAACCCACTGAAACATGGTCTATGCATGCGAGAATGATTGGCTCCTTTGATAGGCTATAAAAAGGGTTGTTCTACACATGCAAGATGGATACCCAAAATGGCAAAATGGGCTTTGGACAGAGCCTATGAAGGTCCTAAAACTCACCAAAAATGGCCTGAAACAAGGCTTGGAAGCATGCAAACAAGGGCTCCTTTGTTAGGCCAAATGTGCTAGTAAACAAGACAAGGGGTGAAAGGGTCACCCCTCCCTGATTTTGGTGCTCAAAACAACATGCTAGCCACTGAAAATCCACTGGATTTCAGTGGCTAAGAGACCAAACAAAGGTCAATGCAAAGGCCCTAAGGCATGGCTCAAAACAAGGTAAAATGAAGCATGTGAGGGGGTAGATGACCCCCAACAGAAAAATGATCTTAAACAAACATGTTAAGGGCCTCAAAATAAAACTTTTTTCAGTTTACACCAAAGATCAAATATGCTTGAAAATAAGGCTAAGAGATAGATCAAAATGAAGCTAAAAAGAGGGAAAAAGTGTTACCCTTGTAGCTCAGTAAAAACCAGCAACCTCTAAAAATGGCCTCCAAGATGCTAAGGTTGATGGTGGAAGGGTTAGGCTATGAGATGGTGTGCAAAGGGCCAAGAATCACACACTTTTGGAGCCAAAATAGAGAGATATAGAGAGAGAGAGGTATATTTTTCCTTAGGCAAAAATCTGAACCCTCTAGAAGGAAGGGGAGGCCTCCCTTTATAGACAAACAAGTCTAAAGCTTCTCAAAGAAGCTTCAAACCATGGGCAAACATCCTCCATGATCCAGTCTGTGCCCTCCAGCTGGCACAGCTGGAATCAACTCATAGGGACAAAACTGAGGGAGGCAGGCCGACCAGTTCAGGGGGTCGGCCGACCACTTGCCCTGGTCGGCCGACCAAGTCAAAAGGGTCAGGTGGTTGACCAGCTACTTTTTGTGGTTGGCTAAAAAGAAAGGTGGTCGGAGGGTGGTCTCTAAGGCCAAAAAGTGGTCGGCTAGTGTCCAAAATGAAGCCCCAGAAGTTAGCTTTCTAATGGCACCAACCTTGCATCAAAATTCCAACTGTGCAAAAAGTTATGCATGTTTTGGTGAAGCCGCACAGATTCGGTCCAACCGGATTGATGCCCTACTTCAACCAACCATATCTCCCCCGTCCGGACTTGGCTTTAGGAGATTCTTAGTGCAAAATGAAACCCTAGAAGTAAGATTTCCAATGGTGGTGGCCTCATAACTAAAATCCAAGTGTATAGACAGACAGGCGTGATTTAGTGAGGACCGCTCGACTCTCTCTATAGCGACCCCGATCTTTTCCTATTTGATTATTGTATCCGGACTTGGGTTCCGTAGATTCTGTCAGTATATAATTGTTGTTGTCCTTTAAATCCTATTCTTAAGTTATGGGTTGTGTTGGCGTGTTTATTCTGAGTTGGTTGGGTCCGAAACCAAGTGTTCTTTATTGCTTTTGGGTTGGTCGCCGAGCGAGGTTTGGTCGCCGAGCGAGGTTTGAGTTTTGTCTCGTGGCTCGAGCAGGTTTCTTCGCCGAGCGGCGATTCGTCTAGTATAGACTGAGCGATGTTTCTTCACTCGGCGAGCGAGGTGTATGTTCGAGTTCTTCGCCGAGCGAGCATTCTCGCTCGAGCATGCTTCGGGTTGCGACACGAAGCATTGCATTCTTGGCTCGAGCGAGCTTTTCTTCGCCGAGCGAAGTCTTTTCTGTTTGTCGCCGAGCGACCATGTCTTCGCTTCGAGCGAGCCTGTCGATTTAAATAGACGGCGGCCGAATTTAATCGATTTTTATCATCTTTTTATTCTAAACCCTAGTTCGAGTTCTCTCTCTCAACTCACCTTTTCTCTTAGGTTTGATCTATTTAGAGTGGGTTTTACCCTAGTTGCTTTATTAAAAGGTAGTGTGGGTCGAGGGCTTCAGCTTAACTCCGAACAATCTTGGAGTTGGAGCACTTTGAGTTTGGGTCATCATCTTCGCTTCTCTTTTGGGTTATTTCTTCGAGGTAGGGATTTCCTACTCCAATGTATACGTTTTGTTCTAAGTTCTAGCATTTTAATATGTTGGGGGTATTTTGGTAATTTTGGGAAAAACCCTAGTTGTTTAAATAAATTGAATTGTATATTTAATTTGAGGAACATTGGCGAAATTAGTTAAATTCATGAGATTGAAGAATTTATTGATTAAATGGGGTAGTTGGTTAATTGAAATCACTCGTCTATTTAATTGTTGATTTATTTATTTCCAAGTCTAGAAATAACTGTTTTGGGCTATCGGTGGAGGATAGTCGTGATTGTTGTAGACATTGCATGTGGATTAGGGATAACTGAAACTAATCATTGGTTAAGTCATTAATCTTGACTGTTGAATTAATACAAACATTATGTGTATTGATTGTGTGTTGTATGTGTTATGTGTTTACATACATGATTTTGTGTGGGAGGAGATAGGGGATGTACTCCACGGTTTAGGGGAAGATAGGGGATGGACCTCTAAACCGGATTTTGTTTGGGAGGAGATAGGGGATGGACTCCATTAGCATCACTTTTATGTGTGCTTATTTATATTGAAGTGTTTTATTGATACAGCACTAAAATGTGTATCAATCTGGAAGTATGAAGTGTTTTGATATGAGCTTGAGTCTCATTTGTGTTGTTGATATTGGAAGTAATGTGAATATGCTATATAGTTCACCGTTGTAAGTTTGGCCAGGTTCTGAGCCACATTGATAACAATGGATATTGATAAGTGTCATAGACATTAGTGTCTTAAGATTGTATATTGATATAACTGATTATCATGGTTAACCATCTATTAAGTGTTATTGCTTTATTCAATGCTTATATTTGGTTTAGTATATTTCTACTGGGCTGTGGCTCACCCTATATGGGAACATCATTTTCAAGTCCAGGTGATTCGCTACCTCCAAGGAATTAGCTTGGAAGGAATTGGACTTTGAAGGCTTGATTTTAGTTATTTGTTTTTATCTGAATTACATGTAAACATTCAAGCCTAGGGCTTTATTTGTATTTGAGTTAGAACTCATAATTTTGTGTCCAAGTGTTGGCTTGGCAAGATGTAAGCCCCTAGGGCATTTATTTTACATGTAATGGCTTTATTTAGAAATACTCTGATGAATGAATTGTGGTTTATTTACTTCAGTAATGTATCTTATTATTGTATGTTGGGTTATTATTTTGAGGACGTTACACTCTCTCTTAGCGATTCAAACCCACCTTCTTCTTCAACTTGGTTTCTTCCCTCGTCTCGAATTTTCTTCAACTCCAAACCCCTAAACAAGGTGTTTTGAAAGATTTTTCAAAGATTTCAACTCTCTTTCATTCATTTTCACTTCGTCCTTGCTCGGTTTACCGAAAAGCACAACATTTAATGAAATGCGAGCGTCGGAACATCGTAGGAACTTTATTTTCAAAACATTTTGAAAGAGAGGGTTTCAAGGTCTAAAATCTTTTGATCAAGATTGTTTTGGTCCAAAAGGGGTATGAAGTTGAGATTTGACTCTCTCCTTGCCGAAGAAACTGAACCTTTGCCCTGCACATCTTCATCACTGAGTAAACCATCAGTAGCGCCCAAGTCTTAAGGGTGGTCAAAAATGGGGTGTCTACAATAAGGCTCTTAGAGAGTTTATCCATATCTGGCTGGGAGTCCAAGATAAGCATTGAGCCAGAGTCCATTGAAGCTAGGCTTCTGCATGGATCAGGTTAGTGCTGGCTATAAAAGAAAGGCACCCTCGTCGGTCTAAGGTATGATTTTTTGTATTCTGGCTTGTGGGTTAAGCACTGTTTACTATCTTTGAGAGATAACTGAGTACTAACTTGATCGTCGAGATGCCCTCGAGTGGACGAACCACCGCCGGAGTCTTATCTTTCTGTGACAGGATGTTCGGGCGAGATCTATTCTGCCGGTGCTCTCCAGCTGAGTACCTGTTTGGCAGTGTGGTCAGAAATCGACACACATAATTTCATAATATCATTTTTCTGGGTGCATAAATTTTCACTTCAAATATATATATATATATATTTAAATATCTTATTTTTCTTAGATTTAGAAATTTTATATTATCAGATAGAAATAGAGAGTACCTGATATACTTATCCAAAAATTATGTTGCCTATTATCTAAACTTTCAAAACCAACGCCACAACCTTGTAAAAAGAAAGCCAAAAACAAACTAAAAGAAAAAAAGTAAGAAAGGCAAATTAACTAAGTAGCCATCAATCGTGATTCCATTTCAGATCCAAAAATCGTAACTCCTTTTGAGACTCAATGTTTTCAATAGGGAGCTGAATGGGGTTCAGTTAGCATTCTGTCATCGCTTCGGTTGAAGATCGAAAAATTGTGAAGGGTTTTGATAGGGAGAATAGAGAAAGCAAGGGAAAGAGAGATTATTAAGAGCTGTGGCTGGAGAAATTATTCATTGTCCCAGGGGCAAATCTAGGTGGTATTCCCACCTAGTTGTTATTGATGAAAACAGTGGGTTCCACTCACCTGTGGCTGATTCAATGTAATGAAGAGACGATTCAATGTAAAATTTCCTTCCAAAATTACCCCGCATTATGTGAACCAGAATCAGTCACGCACAGATGAAGATTGGAAAAATAAGGGTAAAAAGTCATTTTGTCTAATTTTGCCCTGAATTCAGCAGACATCAAAATTACTCTTATATCCTCATATTATTCTATTTATACCATCTCCTAAGTAGCTGAATTTGGAAGTTGAACGAAAGGGTAAATAAGTAATTTCATAAGGGACAAAAAAACACTGTTCAATACCTCCCGCTTTATGTATGAGCATAGATAGATACGCGACGAATTTTTTTTTTTATTCTTGCTTTTTCTCTTTTAATCATTCATCTTTTTAAATCCTTTTGATTGTTTAGAAAGTGTCAAATTAATATATTTTCAATAATGCTATAAACTCCAAAAAAATATAATCTTACAATCTTCACTCACCTATGGTCCAGAAAGACAAGAAAAAAAAAAAAAAAAAAACACAAACACATTATTGGTCCACATGTTATTAGAGTCATGGGGATCCCCATAATTGGGGGTCTTATTCATTTTTCATATATTTTTTGATATTTTATAAAATGAAATATGAGTTAAAATTAAAATAATATAATAAAAAAATGATATGACCTAAATAAAAATGATATAACTTAAATAAAATAATTATAAATTCAATAAAATAAAAATAATGTTGTATGTATCAATTGATATACTAATTAGTGTATTGACAGATGATGTGACATAATTTTAGAGATTTAAGGTATTTATAATTTGTATAACGGGTGAGATTAATAATAATGACATAAGATATATTAATATACTAACTAGTGTATCAATTGATACATATGCTTTATGCCAAGTTCAAAAGAAAACGCGTAATTACAATAACCAGGAAAGAGCAAAGAAGCAGAGGAACAATAAATACCTACCAAGAAAGTAAGACAACACGCGTATTGCAATAAATAGGATAGTCACATTAGAAAAAAAAAAAAAAAACAAAACAAAAAACAAACCCGACAGAGAGAAAGGATGAGATCCTAGTTTTTGTTTTTGTTATCAAATTCCCAATTATCTCTCTAGTAATTTCTTACACCAAACAGTTAAACAATGGCTTCATCTCGACCTCGATGCACATACGATGTGTTCTTGAGCTTTAGAGGCAAAGACACTCGCAACAACTTCGTTAGTCATGAGCTTTAGAGGCGAAGACACTCGCAACAACTTCGTTAGTCATCTCTACACTGCGTTCGCTCATAAGGGTATTCACACCTTTAAAGACGATGAAAAGCTCAAGAGAGGAAAATCGATTTTTCTAGAGCTCCGGAGTGCGATTCGAGAATCGAGGTTTTCAATTATAGTTTTATCGAAGAATTATGCTTCTTCGAGATGGTGTTTGGATGAACTTGTGGAGGCACTTGAATGCAGAAAACACAATTGTTTATCCGATATTCTATCATGTGGATCCATCAGAAGTGAGAAGGAAAAGAGGGAGTTTTGGGGAGGTATTTGATGAATTGGTTTCCAAACAGGGAGTTCTGGGAATGGAGAATGTTCAAAGGTGGAGGAATGCTTTGGAGCAAGTTGCCAATTTGTCAGGATGACCTTATCCCAATATCATTAGGTAACTTGCATTTTTTTTTCAATAAAATAATGTAGCCATTTGGTATGTTAGTTTTGAAGAGGTTGGGCTATTTTGGTAAAAAAAATAAATAAATAAATAAATAAATAATATAAAATAAAATAAAATAAGTTTTTTAGTTTTTAAGTTAAAAGTTGTTACATCAACTCATAATTATTTTATTTATATTTTTTCTCACAAAAAGTTTAAAAAATTAAAAAATCCATCCCAAACTAAAAGTCAAAAAATCAAAAAGTCAACTTACATTCCAAACGAAAAAAATGTATCATAAATTTTAAATTGAGTTATATATATATATATATATGTTTATGTGCTAATCTATTATTATCTTTATCTCATATACTTTCTATTAAGAAATACTAGCAAATGAACCCGCACGGGCTAAATAAATAATTAAAAATAATTTTAAAATTAAATGATAAAAAAAATTATTTAAAAATTATAGAAAAATTATTTAGAATGAATTAAATTTTAACCATTGTATTAGAATATATATTGCAGCTGTTATATTATTAATTGTATATTTTAAGTTTACAATAAGAAATAGATGTCATAATTTAATGGGAAAATTAGTCTAAGGTCCCTCTCCCACTTTTAATAATGGAAGAGATCCACAATATTATTTTATGATGTCTAAAGCCCTTCAACCCCAAACTCATATATCACAAAGAAATTTAAGAAGAAATGAAAGGGCTTCAAAAACTGAGTTTGGTCTCTCTCTTCTCCCTCTCTGCTCTCTCTCTCTCTCTCTCTCTCTCTCTCTCTCTCTCTCTCCTACATCAACCCCAAACCCTAGCTTCTTCCTTCATCCTCGTGAGCTTTCTTAGAGCTCTAGACTCTTTAGTTTCACAACGAACTCTTCATCCTCAGAGATCAAATTAGGGTTTAGCGTTTCATCAGTAGCGATCTATGATGAATTCGAAGTAGACGATAGTGAGAAACACATCGGCCGAGTCGTGAATGGAAACAGAGGAGTTGATTGAACGTTTGCGATCACTGATTTGAGGTTGATCTTCGCTGACTCTGCGGAAGCAACGTCCTCTGGTTCTATAGTTTGTTCTATCTCTTCATTGTTGATAAATGTATATATATATATATATGATACATACATATATATATACAATGTCAGCACATATATATATCCAGTGTTGAATATAACCAAGCTGCTCATAAACATCATGCTCATATGGCTAACTTCGCTGACATTCGGTTTATGTATGGCACAAACCTCAACTTTCTTTGTCAAACACCTGAACAGTGTAGATGACAAGTGTTTGTGGTATTGTATCATGCATATGTAGCTTATCTATTTTTTCTTTGGTTTCTGAAAAACAATCCAGGTATCATGTTGTTGATTTTTACCAAAGCTAGTGGCCATGTTCCTCTTAAGATTCTTTCAATAGAGGATGGTACAGTTCTCAAAACTTTCAAACATCTCTTTCATCAAAATAAGAAGGTGGATTTCATTGAACAGTTCAACGAGAAGTTTCTTGTCAAGCAAGAAAGTGAGAATCTTCAGATTCTTGATGTAAGGATCTTTCTTGTGGTTTTGAAATAATTTGTTTTAATCTACGTTTAATATTTGATATTTGTTATTTGCAGGTTCGCAATTCTGAACTAACAAAAGTTAGCATAACTGAATTTATGACTCCATCTGCATTTATATTTCTATATGAGAACCAGTTGTTCCTGACATTCAGAAACAGGATGGTGGCTGTTTGGAACTTCCGTAAGGAGCTCGTAACTTCATTTGAGGA
Source organism: Camellia lanceoleosa (assembly GCA_025200525.1). NCBI lineage: Eukaryota > Viridiplantae > Streptophyta > Magnoliopsida > Ericales > Theaceae > Camellia > Camellia lanceoleosa. Next base: position 10,167,732 of record CM045771.1, read on the forward strand.
TCACCTCTTGTGGCATCCTGATTGCAACACAAACAACATATATATCACAAGTGATCAGGATCTTATAATTTCCTACCGCAAAGCTGATTCAGATGATCCATTATCAGAAAGAAATGGTAAATCACGATCACCTGAATTGAATTTTTTCTGGGTTGAAACCAGAGAAATTCTCTGATTTTTTAACTGAATTTTCTCTGGGTTGGTCCAGAGAAATTCTTTGGTTTCGAGCTAGAACCTGGAATGCTTAATTTGTATAAAACCCAATGTTTGTGAAATCAAATTTTGAAACCCTCTTGTTGAGAATGAGAGCAATATTAATGTTGTTCGATTTCATCTCTCATTCTCTGCAGAGAAATTCTTATCTAGAGAAATTTGGGAATTTCTCTGGAGAGAATTTCTCTGGAAAAGGCCAAAGAAATTCCCATAATTTGCTTGACACCAAGAGTGAAAGCAAGCAAAGCAGCAAATCACAGAGTTATTTGTGAGAAAATTAGAGAAAATTCAACCCTAGAGAAATTTCAAGACATAGAAAATCAAAAAAATTGAACAAACCAGAGATATTTCAAATTTCTCTGGTTTGAAATTTCTCTAGATTGAAATTTCTCTGAGCAGAATTTCTCTAGACTAGAATTTCTCAGGATCAAATTGAGGGACCTTAGACATTATGAAAATATTAGATGTCCTTTATATTATAAAGTCTTAATACCAAGGACCCTAAAAATAAAACCCCTAATTTAATTGGTAAATACGAAAAAAATAAAATAAATTAAAATATATATATTGATAAATTTGATTTTATAAATTTTTTAGTTTTAGTTTATTCTTTATTAAAGTTTGTCATAAAACTTAATCATACCTTTTAGAAATAAAACAACATATATATATATATATATATCCATAAAAGGGAAAATTATTGGAAAATCCCATTTTGGAGGGTTTTGGACCAAGAGATCCTTCTTTATTTTTAATACTCTTGGAAGTCCCATTTTGTTGGTAATGTTACTCGGAAGATCCTATTTGGCTGATTTTGGGTGTATTATGTGACTGTTTTACCCTTGTTTCTGTGTGGTAACTTACTTGTCTGGTTTGCAATCCCATTGATTACGGTTCTGATTTGGGAAGGAACATCACTGCCTACCCCACTACAATCAATCCTACATACCACACACCACCCCCTAACCACACAGCAGCACCCCTGACAACATTAACATTAACTACACCAAACCCCTCCCACCCTCGAACTACATCATGTACATCCCACCTAAATGTAAAACATGGATACAATAACTACACACCCACCAAACCACATTTCAAAAACACGACACCAAACACATAAAAGCACAGATACCTATACTCACTGTTCCTCGACATCGTTATCGGGATAAGGGTGGTTTACACCTTCACACAACAACTCTAACAGAACTATTTCGTTGTGGGAGCAAAGAAAATGTTCGTGACGTCCCACAAATGTTACCCACCCTCCAAATACCAAAACCCCCAGTCTTACACTAGGGGCTTTTCCAAAATAGATGCTGATTTTGTGGGATTTGAGGGCTACTTTTCCTTTCTAATTACTGTGGGTTACGAAACCGTTCACATCGCCATTCGTCGACAATTGAATCCCTGCAAATCTGGAAACAAATTGCAAAAAAATCTGCAAATGTGGATCGATTATGTGGTTGCCATACCAATACTCACATATGGGATTTCAGACCAAATCAAATACGATATATTTTCTACAAAACCCTAAAATTTGCATATTTCGAATCAGAATGAAATTTACTGTTTAATTTTGTGTTTTCCACAACTGGATTGAATGTTTGACAACGGACACACCGATGGGGGGTGTGGAGGGTTGTCGCTTGGCAATCGATGTCAATTGTGTTCACTAATCATCCGACGACGGGAGGACCTTTTGACAGTCGCTCATGACCTATTCCAGTGTGGTTTGATAGTCTATATGTCTTGATTACCAATGTGGGCTTCACCTGAAATTGATGTGGATCTGAGGGCTTTTACATTGAATATGTTTTGGCCCAACCTAGGATGTGTGTAACGCCCTCAAAATAAACCCATAAATCATACATTCAAAACATCCATAAACTTAAGAGAATAAAGCATAATTCTATTTATCAGAGTATTCATTACAAAAATATTACATGTTGACAATAAAAGTAAATGCCCTATAGGCTTACAACTTTCCAAGTCAACACTTGGGTTTAACAAAAGTAGAGTTCTAACTCTTTACACAAAATAGCCCTTGGCTTGGTTTACATGCAATACACAAAATAATCAAAAAGGAAGCCTTCAGCTCCTACGACCTCCCAAGCTATGTCCTTGGAGGTGGCATATCGCCTGCATCTGAAAATGATGTCCCATGTAGGGTGAGCCAACGCCCAGTAAAGATATGCTAAACATAATATGAGCAATAACTAAAACATTTGCATTTGATAAATGTTGAACTCACAAAACCCAATTTATAGCACATTTCAATCCCATGACAATATGTCCATGTTTCATTCGATTTTCCTTTACTTAACCAATTCAGTTCATATACATGGCTCAGAACCTGGCCAAACAATTCAATTCAATGAGAATTTAACTCATATTAAAACACTTCCATACTTCACAATTAATACACATATTTGCTGTATTAATGTCATAACAAAACATTTCCATACTTCATAAATGATACACAGATTTGCTGTATCAATGAATATTAAAACACTTCCATACTTCATAAATGATACACAGATTTGCTGTATCAATGAACATTAAAACACTTCCATACTTCATAAATGCTACACAGATTTGTTGTATCAATAGAATCCATCCCCTATCTCCTCCCAAACCGTGGAGTACATCTCCTATCTCCTCCCACACAATACAATGTATATAAACCATTATCATATACATGATCATTCAATACACATATTTGATGTATTATTTCAACCGTCATATTCGATGACATATTCAACCGATTAGTTTTAATTCACCTAATCATCATGCAGTGTCTACAAGAATCAAGACTATCCTCCACCGATAGTCCAAAGCAGTTATTTCTAAACAGATAACAAATGCATCAAAAGATAAATTTTCAACAATTCTCAAAGGTGAGTGATTATTAAATCCAACTCCACCATTCTACTACATTATGAGCCAATTTTATTATTTCCAACTCAATTTCATATTTCCATAATCAATGTCATTAATCACACTAATGACCCAAATATACCCAACCATAGCATTTTCCCCCTTTTTCTCAATATTGAGCCAAAGGTCCAAATATTATCAACAACAATAATAACCTCTTTTTCAGACCCAAAACACATATGTATGAGTCAAAAGAACAAAACCCCTCTTTTCAATACAACACATCTCAAACCCTAACTTCCAAAATCCAAACCATTTATACAAAAAGCTAAACATCTATGTTAAAGCTTATAAAGATGAGTAGTTATCCCTACCTCAAGAGATGAAACCAAGTGGAGAAGATGAAGAAATTCGAAATGCTCCAAACCCAAAGATTTTTGGATGGAAAGGTAGCCCAAGCCAAGCTCTACACTTTTTACAAAGGGACAAGGGTAGAAGATCACTCAAACTAGATCAAACTTTAGAGATAAGGTGAAATGTAGTGAGAGAAGCTCTCAAAATGGGTTTTGAAAAGTAAGAGAGAGAGAGAGAGTGTGTGAAAAGTGATTTAAAATCACACAGTCCAGATCTGATATACGTATGACCCGCTCGAGCGGAGAATAGGACACTCGAGTGTCAAACACAAAAACTTAACCCGCTCGAGCGCAAAAATACCCGCTTGAGCGCCAAGGCACAAAACAAGACACCACCCGCTCGAGCGCAAATAGGAACCCGCTCGAGCGTAGATTACATCCTCCCAGAACTTTTACAGACATTGAACACCCGCTCGAGCGCAAGGATACCCACTCGAGCGTAAAGAAATCCGCTCGAGTGTAAAAAACACATCTGTAGTAGTTTTGCAGACGCACAAGATATTGAAAGTATACAAACTCCGCTCGAGCGCAAAGGGACCTGCTCGAGCAGATCACCAAAAATCTGGGCAACAAGAAATGGGACTAAAGCTCAACCAACCTGTTCGAAACACGCGCAAGACATTTCTAAACTCAAATTCAAAGAGCTAAAAGACGGGAATGCAACACAAACAACAACCATCATCCACGGAACTGAGTCCGGAATACAATAAACAAGGAAAAGGGAAAACCGGGATCGCTATAATGTGGGCAGTCCAAAACTAATGTACCAACCAATAAAGGACTATAGTACGTTTTCCCAAACGTGGTAGGCCCGCAACATGTGCAATCCTCATACTTAAAAAATCATACCTTATGGGCAAAAACGTAAATCACATCATATTGGGACTTCTAAGAGTATTACAACACATTTGGGACTGAAAGGTTCAAAAGTCAACCAAATGGGATTTATAGGTCAATCCCCCATCGTTAGTAAAATCGGTTAAAAGACTAACCAATTTATACAAAAAATAATTAATTAAAACTTTTAAATTTTATTTTATTTTAAAATTTAAACTATTTTTAACTGAAACATGCACAACGCTACAACATTAAATAGGAGCATATGTTTACCTTATATAACTGAAACAACTCACTTTTTCTTTCTTTTCCTAATGTGGGATTGTGTAAAATAAAAATTAACAACTGTTCGGGTGGAAAATTTATTTCGAATCAAACAATGTCAATCATTTAATCTTTAATTTGGTTAATCTTTAGTTTATTTCGAATCAAACAAATTTAACCAATATATTTTGATAAAATCGCTAAGATCGCGGTTAAACCAACGAACCAGTCAAACAAAAAATGGTTCAGCCTAATCGGTTAAGTCAAAAGACCAATCAACTTATACAAAAATTAATTAATAAAAATTTTTAAGTTTTATTTTAATTTTAAAATTTAAACTGTCTTGAATTGAAGCATGTATAACACTACAATATTAAATAGAAGTATAAGGTTCATTTTATATAAGTGAAACACCGCACTTTTTTCTTCTTTTCCTGATATGGCATTGTAAAATAAAAGTTAACAATTATTTGGGCATGAAGTTTATTTCTAATCAAGCAATCAGTCGTTCAATTTTTAATCAGGTCAATCTTTAGTTTATTTCGAATCAAACATCTAACCAATATATTTTGATAAAACCGCTAAAATCGCGGTTAAACTAGTGAATCAATCAAACCAAAAATGATTCAGCCTAATCGGCTAAGTCAAAAGACTAACTAACTTATACAAAAATTAATCAATTAAAACTTTTAAATATTATTTTAATTTTATTTTAAAATTTAAACTGTCTTGAATTGAAGCATGCACAATACAACAATATTAACGTTTACTTTATATAAGTGAAACACCTCATTTTTTTTTTCTTTTTTTTTCGATGTGGGATTATGAAATAAAAATTAACAATTATTTAGGCAGAAAGTTTATTTCTAATCAAGCAATATCAATCGTTCAATCTTTAATCAGATCAATTTTTAGTTTATTTCAAATCAAACAAATCTGATCAATAAATTTTGAAAAATCGCTAAAATCACAGTTAAACTAACGAATCAATCAAATCAAAAATGATGCAGCCTAATTGGCTAGGTCAAAAGACCAACCAACTAACAAAAAAATTAATTAATTAAAATTTTAAAATTTAAACTATATTGAATTGAAACATGCACAGCACTACAATATTAAATGTGAGTATAAGATTCACTTTATGAGTAAAAAATCTCACTTTTTCCTTCTTTTCTTGATGTGGAATTGTCAAATAAATCATAAACTAATTAGAGTTTAATTTTTATATGGTTAAATAAAAGATAACCAATGGAGATTTTTTTAATTGTCTAAAATTAAGAAAATCAAGAAAATTAGTATGAGATATTGAAGCTCTCACAAGATTCCTCACTAAAAACACCCTTTCCTTTATATAATATATAGATTTCAATTGTAATGAGTAAAATCAATCATATTTGACCAAACTAATGACATTTTTCCTTCTTACAGCTCTTTTGAGTTCTGATGAATAAATTTATTACTATTCCTCTAAATTTGCAGGTCTGAATCAATGTTCATCAAAGAAGTTGTTGGGATACTTTTTAGAAGATTAAGTCATACATATTCAAACATTGGCGAAGATTTAGTTGGGATGGATTCTCGTATGGAGAAAGTGATTAAATTGCTAGGTTTAGAGTGGATGATGCTCGTGTTGTAAGGATTTGGGGAATGGGTGGAATAGGTAAGACTACTATTTCTAGAGCTGTTTATGACTGTATCTCTTGCCAATTTGAAGGTTACAGCTTTATTGAGAATGTTAGAGAAGTTTCAAAAAAATGTTGTTTAAAAACTTTGCAAGAACAACTCATTTCTGAAATTTTAATGGAAAAGGATTTGAAAGTAGGAAGTGATGGTTGTGCAGTACATATGATAAGGAACATGGTATGTCGTAAAAAAGTTCTTATTGTGCTTGATGATGTGGATGAATCAACCAAATTCGAAAAATTGGTAGAAGAGCACGATTGGTTTAGTTTTGGAAGTAGAATCATTATAACGACTCAAAATCAATATGCGTTAACTAGATATGGCATAACACATATTTATAAGGTTGAGGAATTAAGAGAAGATGAAGCTACAAAACTCTTCAAATCGAAAGCCTTCCAAAAGCACCAGCAAATGGGAGGTTATGGAGAGCATGTACGTCTTAGGTAAAGTATGCTAAAGGAGTTCCTTTATCTCTCAAAGTTTTAGGTTCTTTCCTTTGTGGTCGAAACAAAGATGAATGGGAAAGTTCATTAAAAAGACTAAAAGAAAGCCCTATGAAGGAAGTTCAAGAAGTACTTAGAATAAGTTACGATGCATTGGATTGGCAAGAGCAGGAAATATTCTTAGATATTGCATGTTTTTTCAAAGGGATGGACAAAAATGATATAACCAAAATACTAGAAAGTTGTGGCTTCCACCCAATTATTGGAATAGATGTTCTTGTTAAAAATTCTCTTATAACTATCTCCGGAAATAAGCTGTTGATGCATGATTTGATATAAGAACTAGGATGGTATATTGTTTTCCAGTAATCACCTAAAGAGCCTGGAAAGCGTACTAGGTTATGGCATGATGAAGATATAAAACATGTACTGATGGACAATACGATAAGAGGTCTTATAGAAAAAGCATGAACACTCAAAACTTGTTTAATTAATAAAAGCTAGCTCTGCATGATTTTTCAGCCTTTTAATATTATTTCCTTCTTGTTTTCTTGTGGTTATTAGGGAACAAAAAAAGTGGAAAGCATAGTTGTACAATATCCTGACCCAAGTGGTCTAAATTCAAATGACTTTCAGCTTCTAAAACAATTGAAGTTGAGGCCTAAAGCTTTTGCAAAGATATCGAACTCGAGAATTCTCAAAATTTGTTGTATGCACCTCTCAGAAGACCTCAAATATCTTTCTAACAAGTTAAGATATCTTAATTGGTTAGGGTACCCTATGAAATACATGCCTTCAACATTTCAACCAAAGCATCTTGTTAAACTTCACTTAACCTATAGCAGCATTGAACAACTTTGGGAGGGAACAATGGTATGGATATGCATTTTCTTTAATTACTTTGAATAAGGTGCAAAGTCCTTGGCACGACATAATTTCCATAATTTTTATTTTTATTTTTGTTCAACAGCATATAGACAAGTTAAGAATCATGAATCTTAGTCACTCGACATACCTAATGAAGAGCCCAGACTTCACAGGGGTCCCAAATCTTAAAAGATTGATTCTTGAAGGCTGTACAGGTTTGGTTAATCTTCATCCATTCATTGTAGTTGTCAAAAGGCTTATTTGTTTGAATTTGAAGGACTGCAAAAATCTCAAGAGTCTTCCATGTGGCATTCAATTGGAATATCTTGAAGTTTTTATTGTCTCTGGGTGCTCAAAGCTCGTCAACATTTCAGTCAGCATGGGATATACGAGATGTTTATCAAAGCTTCATTTAGATGGGACTGGTATCAGTGAACTTCCACCTTCAGTTAGATATCTTACCAACCTTGGTTTTATTAGTTTGACAAATTGTAAAAACTGAAGAAGTATTCTGAAAAGCATTTGTAACGCCCCCAAAATAATAATATAAATCCAACTGTTATGCGGAAAATATAACAGAAATAAAATACTTTCATTCATCAGAGTTTGTTTATAAAAGTTTAACATACAGTTAAATGCGCTATAGACTTACATCTTCCCAAATCATTGCTTGGTTACACAAAAGTGACACAGCTCATTACAATAAAGCCCTTGGCTATACATATAATAAAACACAATAAAGAAGCTCTTGCTTCCCAAAAGTCCCTCCACGCTATTGGCGGAAGCATATCACCTGCGCCTGGAAATGGTATTCCCATATAAGGTGAGCCACTGCCCAGTAGAAATAATCTAATACAATATACGAGGTTTAGGAAAGGTATAAGTACCATATGCATAAACAATGCTGGTACTAAAACATCCACCAATTTGCATATTCATATGATACTAAGTTCAAACCTTAATCCATTTTCCTTCAATTCCTTTCTAGTTTATCTATACTTCTCAATTCATGAGTTAAGTCCATTATCTTTCAATTCATTTCCAATTCATCTATACTTCTCAATTCATGAGTTAAAGTCCATTATCTTTCAATTCAACTTCATAATAACAGTCCATTTCATTCAGACGACCAAATTGAGACTACAGCTCAATAAGTCTTTAATCAGCATAATCATCATACAATCACTTCTATTTGCCATTTTACGGACATTTTGTCCGCAGGAATCGGCACCCATGCATAATCATAATTTTCGGAATTTTCACCTTAGACACTCCGGCCAACTTAATTTCAATGGAGTCCATCCCTTATCTGCTCCCAAACATGGAGTACATCCCCTATCTCCTCCGAAACAAGTATACATATACGATGTATATAAAGACATAATCATATATGGAGTACATCCCCCATCTCCTCCCAAATAAGTATACATATACATTGTATATAAATACATAATCATATTCAATGACAACCAACAATGGATTAGTTTTAAATCACCCAATCCTCATGCAATTTTTACAACAATCATAGCTATCCTCCACCGACAACCCAATACAGTTATGTCTAAACAGATATTCAATCTCAAGATAAATAGTTTATTTAAAACTTCCAATGGCGTGAGATAATTCATATCCAATTCCACCATCTACATCAATGATCATCCAATTTCACATTTTCAATTTCAATTCCAATTATTTATACAAAATAATGATTTAATCAAATTAGGGCAAAATCTCATTCTTCTAAATATCAACCCAAATACCAAAATCAACCATTGTGGTACAACATGACCTTATATTCAAACTGTATGCCCATTTATTCCATATTCATCAAAAACTCCTCTTTTTCATTTCACACCCAAATATTAGATTTGTCCAAACTACAACCAAATCCCACCATTTATACACAATAACAAATAACTAAGCTAAAAACCATATGAGAGTGTAGAAAATCCCTACCTCAAGCTTAGAAGAGAAGATGAGCAAAAGAAGGTTGAAACTCCAAAGATGTCGAAACCAACTTCTACTTGGATCAAAACGAAGCTCTTGACAAGCTCTACACTTAATCTCAAAGAAGCAAGGCAAAGAGATGCTTCCAAGTGAGTAAATCTAAAGATCTTTGAGCAAAAAGTGATTTTGGAGAGGGAGAGAGTGGCTCACGGCTTGGAGAGGGAAAAATAGAAGAAAAAGTAAAGAAAAGGTTAAGTGAGGGACCTATTTATAGTGTTAGGTCAAAGTAAAATGAAGTCTCAAAGTCAACCCAAAAGATCAAGTCAAAATCCCCAAAAAGTAGGGCCCAAACCGGACTGAAATCTAGAAAAAAGTTCACAAGTGTCAACCCTTGCAACACAGGTGTTGACCCTTATGAAGAAAAGCTAGAACACTTATGTTTGACAGCATGCAAGGTGTCTACCCTTCCCAGACTGGTGTTAACACCAAATTTCAGCAAGCAATTTCAGGACAAGAGTTGACCCTTCCCAAACTGGTGTCAACCCTTGAGGCCAAGAACAAAAGGAAGGTGTTGACACCACCAAGACCGGTGTCGACCCCAGAACAAGATTTTTACGTTCCCAAACAACTTTTCAATGTAAGCAAGCGTGAACGAGCAATCCCAACAAGTTTAAATTGATTTGCACTCCTCCAAAACTAAGATACAACAACACTAAAGATTCCCAAAATAAAATAAATGATTCAAATACACTTCCCAAAACCTTTGAAGGACACAAGTGCTACAACATTTGTCAGTTAAAAGCTCTTGAAGATTTAAACCTCTCTGGTTGCTCCAAACTTGACAAACTGCCACAAGACGTGGGTGATCTGGACTGTTTGAAAGTGCTTCGTGTAGATTGGACTGCAATTAGACAACTCTCATCCTCCATTGGACTTCCGAAGAAGCTTAAAATACTATCCTTACAAGGGTGTAAAGGAATGGCATCTAATTCATGGAGTTCTTTATTTTTACCTTCCATTTTACGAAGAGAGGGAGAGAATTCCAGTGCTTTGGAACTAGCAACTTTGTCAGAATTAGAGTCTTTATGGAAACTAGATCTCAGTTACTGTAATTTAAAATATATCCCCACAACCATTTGTCACATCTACTCATTGTGAAATTTATATCTAAGTGGAAACAATATGGAAAGTTTACCTGTAAGCATGAATCAACTCTCAAGGCTGTCGAGCTTGTATTTGAATGGTTGCAAGAAGCTTCAAGAATTGCCAGAGATTTCATCTAAAATAAGGGACCTACGTGTGTAACCACGCCCCGCGAGGGACCGCGCTACAACTCGGACTCTTCCATTTTGTTTAGATGGTGCGGTTCTCAATCTGAACCAAAGAGTCCACCTCTGGCAAATCGTTTTGAAGAAAAACAGATTTTTTGAAAAGTAGTGCCAAACATGGACTGCTTTTCCAGATTACAGAGTCGCCACCTAAATATTTTTTAAAAGGAGGAATTTAGGAAACCCTGACTCGGTGCCGAAGGCCACGTGTCCGTCATCACCAAAGTGAACTTGGCTCGGGAGCTTGGGTACGATCGGGGAAGGTCAGCTATGAGCACCCCCTTTCGCCATCCAAGACCGCCTCTACTAACCATGATATCCTTTTTGAAAACGTTATGAATTCTTATTCGGTTATTAACCTAGAATTACTATGTTGTGCGCACAGCAAACAAGTATAGACTAGATCGCCTAATTTGGAAATAAGCATTGCATATCCGTCTTGTTTGGAAAACAGTTTGAAATTGCTACTCGCGAGTAGGCTAAAACACGGATTTCAATGAGTATTCCCTACTCAAGTAATCCCACCTCCACCCAGCATTCAAGCGGTTTATCACATAAGCACTTAGCGCATGGCGTGCATCTTGTCATGTTAACATTCACACGCATGCGACATGCTAAAGCATAAAACTTACATCACTTCATGCCAAAACAAGAAACCCGATTAGCAAAACATGCATGACCTAGTTTATGTTAAGTGACTAATGCATCGCATACGGAATGTAATCTAGACAGGCTCGGCTATCTAAGCATGGCACATGAAATGCAACAACTATCACGTATTCAATTTGGAATTGAAAGTACGATGCGATTTGTATGATGTCTGAGCGATGTATGTAAACAAATGCGTGAATGCAGGGATGCAGTGCATAAGGTATGCGAATTTAGATGTGCCCTAATCTACCATCATAAGGAGGTAATTAAAAGGGAAGAAGGTAATGGGGGTTGGAAGACATACACCCACTCACACACACTTATTACAAATGCGCCCTCACTCGGAGGGACCAAAAGAATAATACAGTCCAAAGAATAAATGAATAAATTATTACAAAATTCTAATTACTAAAATTAAATCAAGTAAATAAAAGAAAGGGGGCCTCAGCCCTGCCTCGGGATGCGCGAATGATGCATGTTCGAATCCGACTCGCCCGGAAAACCCACACCGCACCACTGCTGCCTCTGTTTTTACTGCCCTGCTTCTCCAAAATTTTCCAAAGCCCCAGGAAACCTTCCTTGTGTTCTGCTGAGTGCCACCGGCTGGAGGAAACTACCACCGGCTGCTTGTGGTGGCCACCGGCTGCAAAATAGTCTATCGGCCATCAATACAGTGCCGGTCGGCACTCTTTCCTGCCGGTCGGCACAAAATTCCTGCAGAAGACAGTTTGACAGCAACAGCAGGCAGCAGTGCATGGTATTGGATTTTTGAGCATATTTATGCATGGCCAATGCTTCCTATCATGAATGGGACTCAAGGAAACATGGCTCTTGGTTCTAGGGCTATCAATTGTGCACCTTGGTGCATGATAGCCTAAGATACCAAGGTTGCATTTCAATGTAAAAATGCATGCAACACAATAATGATAACTAAGTCCCTATCATGCCAAAGTCAAGGGCCCTAGTGACATGGGAATTGAGGTGTGTTTTGTCACTTGGAGTACAAACACCCCTCATTTCCCACACTTGGTTTGACACCCCAAACCAAGTAATGAAATGCAATCCATGCAAACATGCATCAACAATGCAACATGACACAAAAGTGTAAGGCATGCCAAATGCTATGTAGCACATCATGAGGAGTATACAATACTAAGCATGCACAATGCAAAGCGTGATACAAACATGAACACCTAAGGCAATAGGATTGTCTTATGTCAAGACCATGTTGACTAAACATGCAACACACATATACTAAACATGCAATGGTAGACTAAGCTACAATGGGATAGCCCTCAAACCTCCCTAAAATAGTGGCAAAACATGCCCAAAATGATAACCAAAACTCATGCAAGCATGCAAGGCAATAGGCCCAAAACCAAGGGCACCAAAGAGAGTACCTTACTACCATTATCAAGGCCACTCATGGCATGCATCTAACAATCGAAAACAGACTTCTATCATGCAAAATGACACCCAAAACCCACCTATGGCAGCCCCAAAATGTATTAATCATGCAAGCATACACAATGCCAATCCCTAGACATAAAAGAGGACACCCTTGAAGCATGAAAATGGTCACATAAATAAACATACACACATGATTTATGGACTGAAATAGGGTCACAAATGATGCCAAATCATGAGGATGATCAATGTTGAACATGCTAGGAACCAAAATGCATGAGGCTTACAAGCCTAGAATACAAAACAACCATGTCAAGCACACTATACATGGCAAAATCAGTGGCTCACAGCCCTAAAACATGGCAAATCAAGACCAAAATCTTCAAGATGCTAAGCTAAAAACATGGAGATACATGAGGCTAAACACATGGCATGTCTCTAAGCAAAATGGAACATTACAAAGCAAGTATAGGAAGCATGTTAAGGGCCACAAAACCAACCTTAGACAGAGGTATAACATGACTTAAAACACCCCAAAAAATTCTGAAATGAAGCCAAATGCAAGCATGCACACATGCTACCTCATGAGCCAAGAATGAAAGCCAAAGATGGACAAAGGGGAGAGGGGTGTCCCTCCCCTACATGAGACTTCAAAACACCTCCCTCACCACTGAAAACCCACTGGTTTTTAGTGGTGAGAAGACCAAAAACACTAAAGTTAGACAATGTTCCAAAAAGAGGCACAAAAGGACCAAAACAAGGCCTAAAAGAGTGAGGCTTCACTCAAATACAAAAGTGACCTTAATGAATGTTCTTGAGCAAGTAAAAAAAAGGTTTTTTTATGTTATGCACAAAGCTTAAATCACAAAGCAAGAGGGGTAGAAACTAGTTGCAAGAATGGGGAAACTAAAGCAAAAAGTTTACCCTTGAAGATCCAATGAAGAAAAGGTGGAGCAGCCCTCCTCTAGTGGTCAAAACCAGTCCAAGATCACACAAAACAAACCTCCAAGCCTCCCAATCTCGGATTAAGGTGTAGTAGTGTGTGTAATGGTGCAAAAGTAAGGTGAAATCACACTTTTGGGTCCAAAAACACACACACAAGAGGAGAGAGAGAGGGAGATATAGATATATATGGATGTATATCAGAGAAATATATGTATAAGCTCTGGTTTTGCCCTTCAATCTCTAACCCTAATCAAAGGGAGAGAAGGCTTGCTTATATAGGCAAGCAAAGCTTACAAGCTAAGCAAACTAAAGGCTCATCCCTCCATACACGTGTATGGAGGGGAGCAAAAGGTGATACAGCTGTCTAAAAATATCTCATAAAGCAGCTGTACAGTGCCCGGCCGGCAAAGAGTGCCATTTTGGCAAAACTTAGTGCCGGTTGGCACAAAATGGTGCCGGTCAGCACAATAAAGTGCCGATGGAAACACCAGCCAGCCGGTGGCCTCTGGCTAGTGCCGGTGGCGTATGGGGATGCCTCACAAAGCATTCCCTGCCATTCCAAGGCAAAACACAAGTTTTTGGTGCAAAACCAAACGCCAAGCGGTCGAGTTTGGAGGTCCTGAGGCAAGGCGCGTAGCCGAGAACTCCGGGAACTCCAAACGAACACAAACAAGGATGATCACCGAGTGTTCCAACGGTGACGTCCAAGTCTTGAGGACGGTCAAAAATGGGGTGTCTACAACGTGCTAATGATTGCCCATCATTAAGAACAATATGGAGTTCATCCAAATGCAATAAGTTTGCCATACTTTCCTTCAAGAATTGCTTCAAATTGATTGAGAATAAGCAAAACAACATTTGGATAGAAAATTTTCTTTTAAATCAATTTCAGGTTCTCTCTCTCTCTCTCTCTCTCTCTCTCTCTCTCTCTCGCTACTCTTTAGCTAATTAAAAACCCAGTTTTTTTTTTTTTTAAGAGTTAATTACCTAAAAATCCTACTTACATTACCTAAGAGTTATTTAAGATTTTTTGAACCAATAAGTGACATTAGTAAAACTGAGAATATTATCAGTTTTTTCCAATTTTCAAGACTAAGAACATTATTAATTTTGCATAGAAATGTTCTAGATAATTGTTTCACTAACTGATGAAAAAAAAAAAAAAAAAAAAAAAAAAAAAACAAACAAACAAACAAACAAACAAAACATGAGATTAAATGTGTTTTCCTTTCTACTTATTAGTTTGATTCAACTATCCAATAAAATCAAGAACATTATCAGTTTTTTTCAATTTTAAAACTGAGAACATTATCAGTTTTTTAATTTTTAAAGTTTTTTTTTTTTTTCCAGTTTTGCACATCAATGTTCCATCATCATGCTTCTTTATAGACACAATTTTTAGTTTTGCACAAAAAAAAAAAAAAAAAAATAGTTTTTTCAATTTTTTCAAAACAAAAAAAAACGTAGTTTTTTTTATTTTTATTTTGCACATAATTTTTTTTTTTTAGTTTTTTCAATTTGAAAGTTGATATTTTAAAGTTTCGATAATCAAAATAAATGTTAAATTATCATGTTCTTTTATAAATAATCATAAATGATGAACAATAATTGTTTGAAGGGCAATTCCGATTATTAAAAATATAATAGGATTTGAAGGTTCAAAAAATCTTAGTTAGAACTTAATGGAGTATAAGTTCATAAATTAGGACTTGTGTGTAAATGCCTTTTTTTTTTTACTACTAATATACATGTTCAAGAAGTTCTCCCATTGCAATTTTAAACACCCAGTCACTCCTACTTTGAACACTCTGCAATAAGTTTTTTGAATTAAAAAAAATTACAAAAAAAAAAAAAAAAAACCCCTAGAGTTGACCCTTGTAATAAAATAAATCCTAAATTTTTAATTTTGTTAATTTAAATCTTAAACTTTTGATTTGTTTTCAATCTAAATTATTTGCCTATTTTAGTCATTAAACTCAATGAAAAAGAATATTTTAGACATTTTATGTATATCTACATTGAGTTTAATAAGTAAAATACTATATTTTCATCGATTTTACTTAACAAAAATAGGCTAGCAGTTTACATTGAAAACAAATTAAAAGATTACGCTTTAAATTGACAAAATTGAAAATTCAGAGTTTATTTTGTTAGAAGGATCAAACCATGAGATTTTTTTTTTTTTTTTTTTTTTTTTTTGTAGTTGTCCCCAAAAAAAATCATGCAGGAGCAAGTCCACTGTTTTTGTTTTTCTTTGTATATCAATATTGATATATACTATAAGTAGTGCTTGCACTTTGCTATAGTGCAAGTAGGTTTGCTTTTCACCATCTGTTGTCAAAATTAGGGCCGTGCAAAATATCGCCCAATCTGTTAAAACCGCACCGATCTGCATCAATCCGCATCACTCTAACCACGGTTTAAACTTTAAAATTTATAATCCGCCAACCGAACCACTTCGCTTTACTATAGTTAATACGTGTATATTTTTTTAACTTCCATTAAAATATCAATATAAAAATGAGTGTGAGAGATATTTAAGATATGAAATTTATTATAAATTAGTGGTTATATCTATGAAACATATTATGTAAAATTACTTTGTGTTATATATCTTAAAAATATTATACAAATTAGTGTTATATATTATGTAAATGTATGATAATTAGTTAGAATATTCTTCAATCTGACAAAAACTACCCAAACCGCAATTTGTCAATCCGCTAATCCGCTAACTCGCCATTCGGTTTGTAATTTTATTCTCAAACCGCCCGAATCGCACCGTGCACACCCCTAGTCAAAATTGTCCTTCTATGACTTGTGAAAAAAAGATTATGCTTATCAAATTTGAAAGGTGCTATAAATATTTCATGCCATCTACTATTATTACCTACTATTTGTTTTACTCTAGGCCCCGTTTCTTTTCAAAGTTAGGTTAAGTGAGATTGTTAGTGTGGCCATTGTTAGTAAAAAAAATTGTTAGGTCCCGTTTGTTTGGCCGCTTCAGCGGCTGGATTGGAGTAGGATGGCTGTGGGTCCTACCCACAACATGTTTGGTGATGATTTAGAAGGTCAGCTTCATAGTCTGAGCGGCTTAGTAATAATTTAACAATGCTATCGCTAACCATCTCCAACACTATATCATCAAAACAAATACACTTTCACCTAATCTCCTCACCTTAGTTGCACGAAGCGGGAGCGGGAGCGGGATCAAGGAATCGTAGACATTCCAAGAATCGTTGGTAGGGAGCATTTGTATATATATATATATATTAAATAATATAATATATAAAAATATATTGTAAGATTATATATATATATTTTCTCTAATGATAATGAAAATATATGTCATAAATTTTTAAAAGAAAAAGTACTATAAAAAATCATATGTTAAAATACTATAATTATATACTTTTATTAGATTTTTTTTCATTTACTATAAAATATTTATTCTAAAATATTTATACTATTTTTTTATCTATTTATTTTAAAATGTTTTTGTTAAAAATTATTTGTTTTATTTATTTTCTTACAAAAATAAAATAAAAGAAGAGAGAGGGAGAGGAGAAGAAGAAAAATCCCAAGCCCAACTCTCATGTTAATGATACAAATCATCTAATAACCAAAACACTAAATAAAAAACACCTCACAAGCCCAAACTATATGGGCCTAAAAAAAATCCCAAGCCCAATAAAAATTTCCAAGCCCAACTCCCATGTTTATAATTCCTAACCTAGCAGCTGTTGCTCCTTCGTAGCATAAACCCTAGCAGCTGTTGCTTCTCCTTCTCCTTCACAACCTGGTCTCTCTCTCTCTCTCTCTCTCTCTATCGCCATCACTCCCATCCAGTTAGATTCGCAATTCTATCACGAATCTTGCTACGAATCGCGATTCTAGACGAGAATCGTCTCCCCTTCCGACGATTCCTGCTACTAAGCTCCTCACTAACAATTCACACTTAACAATCTCTTCAGTAATCATCTCCTCACTAACAATCCCATCTAATCTGATCCGCCAAACAAACGTGGCCTTAGTGTGTGGACTGTTAATGAGGGGATTAAGAAAAATTATATTTGTTTGATGACTACCGGACTAGCAAGAATTCATGTTTGTTTTCTCATTCTATAATGGGATTAATTATATGAAATTTCATAAATACCCTTGGTGTTTTTGATATATTTTAATATTAAAAATTATATTTTGATACCATATTATTTTAATATAGTAGTTTATGTTGATTTTTTTTTGGGTATAAATGTATTATTATACTATTATTTTTTTAATATTAAAGTTTATTTTTGTAAAATAAGGGACAAAATAGTAATTTTATCTCTAATCCCATAGGATTGGATTTGAATACTACCTCTCCCATGGGATTACTAGTCCTCTCTTTGGAGGGGGGTTTCATAGTCCCTGAACTCTTAATCCCATGACAGATTTTCAAAACAAATATGATATTATGAGTCCAATTCCACACTTTGTCTCTGAAAACAAACAGTCTTTGTAGACAAGTGTTCCGCTGGCTCATGGCTAGAGACAACAGAGTGCTACTTCAGTTATTTTATAATAAAAAAAATCTTGCACCAATCACAAATAGTTGTCTCTCTCTGTTTTTTTTTTTTTTTTTTTTTGGAATTGATTTGGAGAAATAAGAAATCAGTAGTACTTTTAAAAAATAATTAAAGATTCATAATAAATTTTACAATTTTTAATAATTAAAGTCATAAATTTTTTCATGATGAATCTATAATTATTACGAAAAAAATGCCCGCTAATTTGTAATTTTTTCAATGTTCTTTTTATACTCATGTAATATTATGTGATTTTATTTATGTGATATTTTTAATATATGAGAAATTACAACATATAAATTTAGTCATCTTTTCTTTTTAATTACCTAATAAAGTTGAGTTAGTATGTCTCACTTATAAAAACTTTTGACCACGTGGTTGATTTGCCACATTACATATCACACGGTATTTCAAAACTACCGAATAATTATCCATTGTTACCTCCTAGACACTATATGAATATGTAGATCTCACTATTTAGGCCAATCACAATAAACATTTGATATAATTTATTTGCTTAAAAATAAATAAATAAATAATTAAAGGTGTTTGGTTGGAATTTTAGATTATGACCTATTTGATTTTTTCAATTCATTTGGCCAGATTAATAATGTTTCTTTTTTTAGTTACAATTTGAAACTTTTTAAGTTTATTTAAAACCAATAAATACATACCGACAAGAGAGTCTCATCTTTTTGTCATAATGATAACTTTTAATCATATTCTGAATATTTGCACAAAAAAAAAAAAACATGTGACAACTTATTTAATAAAACATATTCATTTTTTTTCACAAATTATCAAAAGTTATACCAAACATTTTTGTAACTTATTAATTTGTTAAAGTTAATAAGAAAAAAAAAATTATAAAAAACACATCATAAAAAAGTTACTTTATTTTGATGTTAGTATTTTAATATTTTAAATTACAATAATATCTCTGCGTAGAGATTTCCTCCCTTCATGGAGACTTTATCCTTCCTACGTGGAAGTTTATTTTTTTCCCTACGTGGAGATTCTTATCCTCCTTGTGTGATGGCCCTTTTTATCCCTTTTGAGATCTATTTTTTTCTCCGATATACTTTATTTGATGACTTATTATGGGATTTACAATGTATTACGTATTGTGATTTGCAATAAAAAAAGAGAATGTTTATATATTTTGAATACTCAAGATATGCACTTAAAAAAAAAAGTGCTGAGAAAGTGAAGATATCGTCCATTTTTTCAGAGACAAAGATAATAAAATGAAAATGTTACAATTATTGGATTGAACTAAATTTTTTCATAGATAATATACATTGAAGGCCTACAAAATGAACGGTTCATATTACCGAAATGAGAGCTGTGGTGGGGCCCACGACCTCTCAAGTTCTATCATATTATGATGTGAACATGAGAAAAGCCAAACACAATTTTAAAATAGGAGATTTAGGAGAGTGAATGATAGATATAGATAAATGTTTTTTTTTTTTTTTCTATACAAATTATAATTTAAGATTTTGGAAGTTTACTCTAACTAAAATTTGGAGCCGCTAGCCACTGATTGTGTTGTGACCAATCTCTATTGTTCAGAGAAATTCTTGTGGGAGGAATTGTTTTAGCACTGTTTTACCTGGGAGAGAGATTCCAAAGTGGTTCAGCCATCAAAGTAGGGGGTGTTGGATATCTTTTCAGTTGCCTCCACATTGGTTTAACAATAGCTTCGTGGGATTTGCTTTCGCTGCTGTTGGAATCAGCAATAAATATAAGCCTTTGCTTGTTGCTATGAGGTTTAAGAGCCTTGGTACTCACAGGATAATCACAAAATGCTCTAATGTCAAATCACAAGTCTTCCAGCTGTGGATTTTGGAAATCGGCCAGTTAGGTATGTCTCACGCAGTGAATTTCTGAGAAACATGGAAGATGATATGGAGCAATTAAATGAGGATGGAATTGAATTTCAAGCTTATTTATTTGCAGTCTGTCGGGATTGTTCATCAGGAGAATATCAACTGGCTTTGAAAGCAGCTGAAAGATATTGCTTTGGCGAAAATGGATGGGAAGGGAAGAATTTTGTTGAGGTTGAAAAGTTCGTGTCTGTTTAGTATACAAGGAAGCTAAACAACAAGCATTGAGCATACACAACTCTGAAGATAACAACAACATGGTTGTGTTCCATGCAGACTTAGACAGATCAGCAGGAGTACAAGTTGCTAGTAGTGCTACTACATCAAAGAGAATACGAGACGACCTTAATGACAATGACTACGATGCAGCAGCAGGATCCAGTGGAAGTCCTGGAATTGATGATCAAGAGGACCTCCTCAACCTCAACAGCAAAAGGCTTAGGTAAGTATCTCTTATAACTCAGTTACAGTTTACTCCAAATAAAAATGTCATCAACTCACACTCCCACTGCAAATTAGAAAATAAAATTAGAATAGACATAACCCATTTCAAATGAGTCAAAATTGGTCTAATTTCAAATGTACTGTCTAATTCGTTTACATAATAGTAGTAAACTATACTTGTGGTTTTCTAAAATATGTGCACTCCGTATCACCTTTTTCTTCAGTTTTTAGTTTTGTCCCTTTGGTCCCTAAGCATATAATATATATGATGAAGATGAAGCATGGTCTTATAGTGTTTAGCTGTGAAACTAATAAAATTGAAATTTGGGACCAAAATGACACATAATGCATGCTTTAGGGAAAATATGTGTATTTTATAATTATTCAGTTAATTATTTAGAGGACCGTTTGAAATTAGACCAATTTGACTTAGATTGAAAATTTTATAAATAAAATTGGAAAAATTGAAATTTGAAGGACTAAAGTAACATGGTAAACATACTTTAAGGACTACAATATATATTTGTCCTTTCTATTTATCTCATTGTTAATGAGAATTTCCCATTTCTAACCAACAATTTTTCTTCAATGCTAAACTTTAGGTTATGTTTGGATGACATTACTAGGAATAAAATCACACGTCGATGTTATTCAAGTGTTTTGTTTGACTAGGAATTCTCTACAAGAAGATTATGAAATTTTAATTATTATGGACCCATTTATTTATTTTACTCTTATTGAGGTTATGAGTTTGAACTTGAAGGCAACCAATTTATACAATTATGCCAAAAAGTAAATGTAGTTCTTTACCTAATTACGCATTGCTTATATATATATATATATATATGTGGGTAAATTACACTGACACCCCTTGACGTTTATGTTTAATACAGATTCCCCTGTAACATTTGAAATCTGACATTAGCTACCTCTGAGAATTTCTAAAAACCTCTTTAGCGTTTCTGGTTTCAGCATTATTTAACTGCCTAATATGAAAATTGTTTGAAAATGATCTCCTCTATGAAGATAAATGACGCTGTAACTAACACAAAAGCCTTTTCCTTAATGCTTATGAGATTTCTATTACTTAATTTTTCATTTGTGAGTGGATTCCTTGTCTGGTGAATGCGATTTTTAGATTTGAGAAAACCTAAGTGATTCGTGATTAGATCAAGATTTAATTGTTCCAATTCCCAACCAATTAAAACTCACAATCTAAATCATCAAGCACGTACGAAAGTGATTTAGATTGTTGTTTCAGAAAACAATAAATTGACACAAACAATTTTTACGTGAAAAAATCACAATTGAAGCACCTTCAATTGTGATAAAAAAATCACAGATGAAACGCCACAAATCAATCCACTACAGAAGAAAGAAATATTACAAAGATACCAAACAAATTACCCAAACGCTTCCAAGTTGTCTGCAAATATTCTGTATGTCTTTCACCGCAACCTTCGACTCGGAATTGATTAGATTGATGTTGAATCCACAACATCTATTATCGAATCAATGACTACACACAGCATCAAACTCCTTTGATTACTCTATGATTGAATCTTCGGATTCCACCGAAGAAGGATACTCTCAAAGAAGATCAAACAAACTCCTTGATGTGTGCTTATAAGAACATGAGTTCAAACTCAATCAAACATCAAGGAAAATCATAAAAATATCCCCAAAAGAAAACCCTAAAACCCTTAAAAAAGATCTAGAAAACTTATCCCTAGATTTGGAGCAACTTGAGATTTCATAGAGGCCGAGATCGCGAGGTCTACTCGAGTGTGGGAATGGATGCTCCAGCAGAGACTCTATATCGCGTGTTCCAAACCAGGGTTCACGCTCGAGCGGAAGATCCCACGCTCGAGCCTAAAAACACACCACTCAGTATATTTTGCAAACGAGCAAAATATTGCGAGAGTGGAATCTCCGCTCGAGCACCACTTTCCCCGCTCGAGTGGGAAGACCAAGAACATAAGAAAATTACAACTCAATTAAACCCAAGTTTGTCCACGGATTTTGACAACAAGTAGGGGGTCCTAACAATCTCCCCCTTTGTCAAATCCTGGACAAAACTGATCTAACAATTTTCCTAACTAACAAACCCAAAACACACTAACTAACACAATCAAAAACCACAAGACACAAGAGCTGAATGCGAACATGAAACACTTAATCCTTGAACAATCAACCTGTGGAAACAACCATACAAACCAAAACTGTGGAACTGGATAAATAGCCAAATATATATATTTAAACAAAAGTATCCCAATATCAATGAAACACTAATATCTCAATATCCAAAAATAATCCCAATATCAATGAAACACTAACATCTCAATATCCAAAAATAATAACCACGCATGCTTCAAGTATCATCAAGTATCTCTAAAAAAATATATCCAATATCCATGTATGCATCAAGTATCTCTAATATCCACTCCCCCTTTTTGTCTGGGAGAAAAAACACAAGGGAAAAATAAACAAAAATCAAGAGAGAAAACTGTGTAACAAAAATCAAGAGAGAAAACTGTGTAACAAAAATCAAGAGATATCACTGTGCAAAAAGAATACTAGCCAATAAAATAGAGGTCACTGAGCTGGTGGCTATGGAGGTGACGACATCTGTAGAAGAGACAAAATCTGAGACAAATGAGAAGAGGACTGTGCAATTGACTCCTCAATGCGCCTGGATGAGGCCTCCAATGCTGTGAGCTGAGCATCGGCGGTAGTCTCAAGATTAGTAAGCCTGGCCTCGAACATATCCATCCGGCCCTCCAAACGATCAAAATGGGAGACCATGGACTGCTCAAACTGACGGAGCTGGCCTCGGATAGTATGGACTGGAGGTAACTGCTCCCCCTTACCAGTAGCCTCTCCTGCAGCAGCCGTATTATACTTTACCTCATCGGCCATAGCAGCATCCCCTCTACCTGCACCTGAACTACCCACTCCAGTAGGGACCCCCCTGACATGAGACTGACTCTGCGAGACAGTCTTTTTGGTGAAAGGCTGGAAGGAAAAGCAAAGTCATCCTCATCAAAAGAGGGAACCTCAAACTTGGCGGGAAACCGGTTAATGAGGCACCTGTAAGGAAGACCAAGGTTGTTGCACTCAAAAGCAGCAACCATTTTTTGAATGATCAAGGTGGCAAGGTCAATAGAGCGGTGGTGAGCAATGTAATAAATGACAAAACCTTGTTCTTGATTTATCTCCGAGCTGTGGGTGGTCATAATGATGTTGGCACACACAATAAGATTGAGTAAGCGAAATTGGGGAAGGAGCTCATTTTGCTTAATCAAAGAGCCCGGGAGCCACAAACGAGATGTACCACATAAAGCAGTGGCCACCTCGTTGAAATCACATGTGGGTCGAATAGGGAAATGATAGAAAATAAGAAAAACTTTACTAATACCCAAACGCTCACGAATAAGGTCAGGAGTAACAGTTATAGACTTAGACCTGACCCATGTTTTGAACGAAGGACCAACATCATTAATTCCCTCCATATTACAGTAAAATTCCTGCACCAAATTAAGATTTTGACGACCTGAGAAGGAAAGAACCAAATCCCCACCCAAAGGATCAAATAAAGGATGAATGTGAATGGAATCAAAAGTGTTTGGAAGAACATTGCGTTCAAGATGAACAGTCCGTGAAGGATAAGACTCTCTAAACAACTTGGCTTTGTTAGCCGAGGGAAACCGGTCTGTAAAAGAGGGGCGAGAGGCAGTGGACTTCTTACGCTTAGAAGTGGACATGACTAAACCAAGAATTACCCAAATGAAACAAGCCACAAATCCCCCCAACCGAAGACAAGAATTAAAACCAAAAAACACAGAAACAAACCATTAGTAACAAAGTCAAATCTATCAAAATTAAATAGCCAAGAGCAGTATGAATCAATATGACCAACCCTCAATGAGATCAAAATATAGCATAATGCAAATTTGAATAACCAATGAGAACATAGTGACCATAACCAAATAACCAGATAGATAGAATGAAAAAAACACTAGAACATAAGGCAGTGATCATACCAAAGACACAACTCAATGTCCCATAACTCAAATAAAAAATACACAACCTAATATTCCATAACAATAATCATATTGCAACCAAAAATACCTAAACCAATAAGACCATAAACAGAAATAGACAAGACACACAAAACTCAAACAATACGAATAAGTATGGATAATGAAGATGAGATGAACAAGAGACAATCAAAAACAAATAAATAGAAGAAAACAAACAACATCTGAGAGATACATACCTGAGACGACCAAGGAGTATGAGTAACAAGGTCCTGAAAGAAGCACACGAATCAACAGCCAAATGGGGGACGATCACAGAGTCGCCAAGGAGCCCTAGGAGAGAGGGAGAGAGAGAGATCAAATTTTGGGGAAAAAATTGAACTAAAGAGACGAGAGAAGGATTTTTATAAAAAAACTAGTCCGCTTAAGCGTGCGCCAAAAACTTCTTCGAAGATTTAACAACTCTGCAAAAGTGATGGAGGGATAAAAACTACGCTCGAGCGTGAGAGTTTCCGCTCGAGCGGGGACAACAAAACTCCAATAACCAAAACACCTTTTATGAGCACATAAAACCAACTCGTACTTGAGAAGTGTGACCTGTAACAAAAAAGAGGTGAGCATAATTGCAAGATTGTGACACTAAGATGGGATAATCTACAACCCATGAAGCCTACAAACTCGCAAATTTTGAAATTATGAACCACAAAATCATGAGCAAATCAGATAAAATTTAATCAATGATCATAAGCTACATGAGAATGCACAACTCAAAAACAAACATGAGAGCTCACATAATGAATATGTGTGTGTGTAATCCTTGAGAAGCTACAGAGCTAGAGTTAATCCTCATAGTGATCGGATGGCTGGACCTACGGCAAGAGTAGCGAAACAGCACAGCGAAAAGTCAAACCACTAGGAATTAAGGGTATTTGTTGAGGAAGCGCGGAGGCTCCCCCTTAATCAATGAGTTCCCTTTATATATATATATATATACTGTGTGACTTTTCTTTTCTGTGGGCACTCACAGGTGGCTTACACGCTCAAGAGTATGGAGACCAAACCAGATAAGCATGAAATCAGAAAGGATAGCCTGGTTGGTGCCTCTGAGGCAGCCTTTTCCCAATGCCCAGACTTCAATGAACCGAGGGAGGAAACATGAAAGTGAAAAATGATGGTAGATGGTTAAGAGACTCAATGTCACCCATGATATGCCAGTATAGGTCAATTCCTCCAATAATGAAAAAGATACACTATTAGTGGTCTATAGAGAACTTTGATCACTTGTGCGGAAACCCCTACAACAGTTTATCTGAAGAATGTGTACAGAATGAGATCATGAAGTCTGTGGAGAAGTGGTTTTTGAAATACTCTTCTGATCTTGGGAGACACTAGTGATCCTCTTCTAGTCACCTGAAAAGGAATAAACACTCCGGTCGAGGGTGTCAGAATTAGCACTCCGACGGGCAAGTCAATCTTTACACTCAAGTTTACTTGTATTCTAAATTAAGCACAATAGTTCTCACATACCTCTTACTGGCTGATATTCTTCTATTTATACCCTTTCTCTCTTGGGCCTCGGGATTAGGCCCACTGTCTGTTCGTCATTCGGCTTCCTTTGTAGCGAATTGCTTTTTACTCGGCCCTTGCCCTATTCGGCTATTTGACTAAATAGGGTAGGATTTGGATGTGGGATGAAGCCGAATACTATACATACATTCCAGTTCTCCAAGTTCATATACTCGGCCTATTTACGACCCCCATTATTCGGCCCCCACAATTGCCCCCCAAACAATCCACTAATGACAGTTGGTTGGAGTGTTTGGTTTCGAACTCAAAAAGTCAGAGCTGAAATTCGGCGGCTGACCCCATTCCAATGTAGATGTCCGAACACACGCTTCCCGGTCATCATTTCAACTTCCCGCCCCTTCGTACTTCTACTTATTATGATTTAAAATTTTGACGTCTTTTCAAATACACATGCTTTCAGATACTTGCCGTTGGACTGTCTTCCGCGTTATCTCTGCAACTTCCTTTCCTTCACTATCCTCTTCGTCTCTCGTAAGTTCTCTCCCTCTCTGTTCTAAGTCCTTTTGCCTGGTTTGTTTTTGGTTTTGAGCATTCGTGTAAACTGTAGGAAATGGCAAAACACCTGAAAGATCTCCTCTCTTTAAATCGAATTTCTGGCTTCCGACGCCATTTTTTCATTCTTGATGACGTCCGTCTGTCATTCGTGACAAACGGCACCCTCGATATGGAGAGGGCTGATGAATCCACGATCGTCTTCCCACTCCTATCAATCGCAGAGGGTGGAGTCCGATTCCCACTTCATCCACTCCTTAGGGCTGTGCTCTGCCATTGGGGTTTAATCCCTTCCCAACCTAATGTTAATTTTTTTAGAATCGTAATGGGGATTATCGCACTAAACCGTCGCCTTAGGATTAACCTCGACATTCCTGCTATTCAGCATTGTTATGCCTTGGCCAAGTCTTCTAGTCGGCATGGGCGTTACATTTTTAGGGCCAGGGACACCGACCATCAACTAGTGACTACGCTTTCCAGCTCTGGGAAGCGAGTCGATGATGTTATGGTCGTTGTCCAAGGTAATTGGGAATTCGGCAAAGACGAGGATCGCCTCGATCCTATTCCTAGACGGAGGGGTGACCCAGGTGGCCGTGTAGCTTCTTTTATTTATTTTTTTGTTATATTCATAAAGCTTCGTTTTCGAGACCTCATGGCTTTGCTTGTGCAAGGAACGATTTGAAGAAAGTCTTGACTTCAACCGACGACGCCATTCTATCAGAAATCAAGGTTACACTCAGATATTTCGGCCGGCCGAGTCTTCAAAAACAGGAGAGGGCGGCCCACGTTCTTCTCTGCTACGAGCCAACCTATACGACCTTTTCAGCGGCAGAGAACGTCCCAGTTTCGAAAGGTGAGGAGTTTCTTACCACCCTTATCCTGACCGATTTCAAGAATTTGAGGCAAGTCAGTCTTGAGGGGTCCAATTCGGAAAGACCAGAAGTAGCTGAGGTTGCCGAGTCCGATCAGTCCGAAACCGAAGTCGACGAGGCTTTGCAGTTAGCCTTTGAGGAAACCCGCCTCAACTCAGCCGACCCTCCGTCCACTTCAGGCCAAGAGGACCTTCCACTTGATGACATTTTTCACGGTCTGGAGGACCTTCCCGGCGCTTACCCCGAAGATATGGCTGGGTTAAGCCTCACAAAACTTGCCAAAAAGGTGAACGCGTAAAGGATGGCAGCACGACAAAAGGTAGAGGCTAGTCGAACCGGAGTGCCTCTTGCTACCAAAACTCAGCCCTCCCTGCTTGTTAGCAAATCTCAGCCCTCCTTGCCTATTATTGAGAAGAGGATGGTAGAAAATCAAAGTGCCAAGGCCGAGTTGGTTGAGCAGGCCGATTGAGAGGCTGAACTAAGGGCAGGGAAGCGCTCTGCCGAGGTTGAGGCCAACTCAGAAGATAACTGCGCCGACAAACGACTTCGTTTAAAGGAATCAGATGTGATCGTGCCTTTCGTTATCCAACCGAAGATTAAAAACACGCCAATCCCTTCTGATGCTTCGGTAATTAAAGATCCAGCGGTCGCACTTAGCATGGCTACATCTGTTTCACTGCCGGCTAAAAAGGCGGCTTTTCAGGCGAAGCCGGATCTGGTTTCAATAGCATTGGCCGCGCAATCGGCACTTTTGGTATAAATCTTGACTTTGTCTTTTCACTTTATGCAAATACTATTTTGGTCTTAACTTCCTGTTTTGTAGACCGTGGAAGGATAGCGGAGATGGGTCGTCGTCATCATGATGCCATCAAACAGCTCAGCCGTCTTCAAACGGAAGTTGAGGACCAAAGGAGCAGGGATGAGTTTGAGGCTTTAAGGGCGAAGATGGAAGGCGCGCGGACCGAAGCCGAGATGGAGAGGGCACGGAATGCGGAGGAACTGAGATTAGCCGCCGAGAGGAGGGCGGACGCGAGCGAGGGGGCACTGAAATTGGCCCAGGAGGCGGTCTCCAAATTGGAGACTGAGTTGGAGGAAGTAAAGAAGGCGAAGGAAGCGGCCGACTCGGAGGCTTCTAAGGCATTAAAGGCCGGGAAAAGTGCTGCCCTTGCCGAATATGTAGACGAAGTATCCAAATTTGAAAATCGGGGATTCAAACACAGCTGACTCAAAGCCCTTGCTGCTGTTGATGTGACATTGGCTATGCCAATTCCATACGAGCAAGTGGATATTGAGCCGCTGGAGTCTAACTTCGAGGATTAATTTGGGCAACACCTTTTTTGCTTGCTGTTTTATGAGTTTTCGAATGTATTTTTACAGCTTTTTGTTTGGTAATTTTCATGTGTAAAATGGCTACAATTTGTGCCCAATTTCCTAATGAAAATTTCCTTTTTTGCCTTGCTGTTATCTGTGCTAGCTTTTGTTATTGATGAATGATATTGCTGTTGATTGCAAGATGGCTACACTTTGTTTTTAATACCAAGTATCGATCGGCATTAGGCATAAACACTTGGCCGATCGGATTAATAAATCTGCCCTTGCCCCAGCCAGTGAACGAGCTTTATTAGCCGAATAGGCCTAGTTCGTGGAATAGCTGTGGCATACATCTATCGGCATCAGGCTTAAATACTTGGCCGATCAGATTAATAAATCTGCCATTGCCCCAGCCAGTGCACGAGCTTCATTAGCCGAATAGGCCTAGTTCGTAGAATGGCTGCGGCATACATCTATCGGTATCGGGCTTAAATACTTGGCCGATCAGATTAATAAATCTGCCCTTGTCCCAGCCAGTGCACGAGCTTCATTAGCCGAATAGGCCTAGTTCGTGGAATGGTTGCGCCATAAATCTATTGGCATGGGCCTTAAATATTTGGCCAATCATATTAATAAATCTGCCCTTGCCCCAGCCAGTGCACGAGCTTCATTAGCCAAATAGGCCTAGTTCATGGAATGGTTGCGGCATACATCTATCGGCATCGGGCTTCTGGCGTTTGGCATTAATGACGTCGCCTTGGGAGCGCTGCATACAAACGAATAAATGGGGTGAGTTCGCGCCACTGAGTCCATTTATTTTTATTCAGACTCGATTTGAACTAGCTTGGGGCGAGGGCGAATGTCAAACAGACTATTTTTCAATAGCAGAGGAGAAGGACGAACGCTGGCTGAGCTAGATACTGCGATGAATCGCAGCAACAAGCCTACGCGCACGGGAGGAAAGACGTCCAAGGAAAGGAAAAAACCTCATCCTCCAAGACGTCGAAGCAGATCACCCTGAAGAGAGAAGCAGCGATAGGGAAGCTCCCCGCGACCACGACCGAGGAATGAGCCAGACGTGACGCCACGACCATTGAGTTTTGCGGTGTTCATGGGGAATAAACCGATGACTAAGGCAGATTCCATCGTTAATGATCCAGGTGTAGCGGTCGAGTTCGCTCGACAGATCTGTCCACCGGAAGTCCAACAATCGATGGTTGGACGACAAGATTTCGAAGTGTTTCAAGAAGGTATCCATGGGGCGGTGAAGGGGCTGTACACTACCTACGAAGTCGGCATGCGCCTACGCACCGCACAGCGGGAGATACAGAAAATGGACGAACGGATCCGCAGTTCAGAGGCTCATGTGGAGAAAGTCGAATGTGAGCTTAGGGAGCTTAGGAAGGCTAAAGTCGCCGTGCCGCATGCAGCGGGTCAATCTAACCCGATTATGGAGGAGATGGTGACCCAACGGCTATTGAGTCATGCCATCGCCGACCGAGATACGGCAAGCATATTTGCCGTAGAAAATGCGAGGGCCAAGGGTTATGAGCAAGGCTTCCATGCGGGCCGGAAGATTGGGATCGACAAAACAAAAGAGAAACTTGCAGAGGAGGTCTGCCGATGCGAGAATCGGGGCTTTAAGCACGGTTGGATCGCGACACTTCAGGCCGCGGAGGCTCTCCAAGCAAAGGGTGTCGATTTGGCATTGCCGCTGTACCATCGTGATCATTTGCCCTTTTCCGCCTTTGAAGTCGAAAAGAGCGACGATGAGGGAGATGCCGCATAAAAATATTCGTTGTAATGTTCAAACGCAGATTACGTCTAAAATTATGTAATTATTGGTTGGTCGAATAAAAAGGTTTTATTTTCAATGTTTTGTTATAATTTTTGTTCGGCACACACGTGCTTGCATGTGTTTTATTGTATAAATGTTTGAATAAACGTATTTCAGAGGATTGAATGGACATTGATCGGCCTGATTTATTAAGTATTTAATTGACATCATTATGTTACGCACGGCCCGAACATCCACGAAGGGCGCTCCGAATCCGAAGGCTTTTTCGGCCCAAAGACGTCATGCGCCAATGGGGCTCTGAATCTGGAGTCTTTGTTTGGCCCATTGTGATATCCACGAAGGAAGCTCCGAATCCGGAGGCTTACTCGGCCCAAAGACATCATGCGCCGATCGTGATATCCATGAAGGGCACTCCGAATCCGGAGGCTTACTTGGCCCAAAGACGTCATGCGCCAATGGGGCTCCGAATCCGGAGTCTTTGTGGCCGATCATGATATCCACGAAGGGCGCTCCGAATCCGGAGGCTTACTCAGCCTAAAGGCGTCATACGCCGATGGGGCTCCAAATCTGGAGACTTTGTTTGGCCAATCGTGATATCCACGAAGGGCGCTCCGAATCCGGAGGCTTTTTCGGCCCAAAGGCGTCATTCGCCGATGGGCGCTCCG
Organism: Camellia lanceoleosa; assembly: GCA_025200525.1. Lineage (NCBI taxonomy): Eukaryota > Viridiplantae > Streptophyta > Magnoliopsida > Ericales > Theaceae > Camellia > Camellia lanceoleosa. The sequence goes on from CM045771.1 coordinate 10,199,279, forward strand.
AATCTGAAGACTTTGTTTGGCCAATCGTGATATCCACGAAGGGCGCTCTGAATCCAAAGGCTTACTCGGCCCAAAGACGTCATGCGCCGATGGGGCTCCGAATCCAGGGTCTTTATCTGGCCAATCGTGGTATCCACGAAGGGCGCTCCGAATCCGGAGGCTTTTTTGGCCCAAAGACGTCATGCGCCTATGGGGCTCCGAATCCAGAGACTTTGTTTGGCCAATCGTGATATCCACGAAGGGCGCTCCGAATCCGGAGGCTTTTTCGGCCCAAAGGCGTCATTCGCGGATGGCCGCTCCAAATCCGGAGGCTTTTTCAGAACACCGTTGAACTGCAATATGTAGTGAGTAAATAGGGATCTTTGTATTACAGAAAAAGAGATGTACATGGCGAACCATTCAGAACAAGCATCATGTCCCACAAGTCGGGTCAATGATAAAATTTGATGTTGAATCCACAACATCTATTGTCGAATCAATGACTACACACAGCATCAAACTCCTTTGATTACTCTGTGCTTGAATCTTCGAATTCCACCGAAGAAGAATACTCTCAAAGAAGATCAAACAAACTCCTTGATGTGTGCTTATAAGAACATGAGTTCAAACTCAATCAAACATCAAGGAAAACCAGAAAAATATCCCCAAAAGAAAACCCTAAAACCCTTAAAGAAGATCTAGAAAATGTAACCCTAGATTTGGATCAACTTGAGGTTTTATAGAGGCTGAGATCGTGAGGTCCGCTTGAGCGTGGAAATGGACGCTCGAGCGGGGACTCTACATCGCGTGTTCCAAACCAGGGTTCACGCTCGAGCGGAAGATCCCACGCTCGAGCGTAAAAACACACCACTCAGTATATTTTGCAGACAAGCAAAATGCTGCGAAAGTGGAATCTCCGCTCGAGCGCCACTTTCCTCGCTCGAGTGAGAAGACCAAGAACATAACAAAATTACAACTCAATTAAACCCAAGTTTTTCCACGGATTTTGACAACAAGTAGGGGGTCCTAACAAGATCTTTATTTAATTTTGTTGGAGTGTAGAAACAAGGCTGGAGGGATTCTACTTACTCTTGATATATAGTCATGTTAGTGTCATCCTCTGTAGCAATCTATGAGTTATGATACCTTTGGAATTACAATATAACAATTTTTTGTCCACCGGTTGTGAAAATTGTACCAATGTAGCCCCAGATGTATTTGGCATTGAGGAAGATTTTGGAAGAGCCAGAGCATATAGTCAGTGTGGGAAACTTGAATTAGTTCAACAAGCAATAGATAGTTGGTAAGTTACTGATCAATGGTTATAGTTGTGATGCACTAATTATGGTTTGCTCAGGCGTACTGTCAGAAAGTGAAAAAGTTACAGGCATTTTACTTCAATCGTCGAGTATTAACTTTATCTAGTCTGGCAAAAAATGAATTAAACCCTTTTTGCAGTATTGTATAGCTCTTAAGTTGTTACTTTTATTTGTCATTTAGTGACATAGATTAGAGACACAAAGCATTGTTATTTTAACAAGACGTCATTTTTGAAGATTTTTTATTTTTTATTTTTTTAGTGTTCAAGGAATGAATCTGATATTTCTATCTTACTTTTTTCTCTATATTTTGCCAATTATCTTTAGGTAATATACTTATTTTTCTTTTACACATTTCTCTTAACATTCAAACACCCTTTAACAAATAGACCGAAGAATCTTGGAGAGTTGGTGGTTATCTTTTTTTGAGTCTGCTCTTCATGATTTACAATTGTTGTGTAATTGTTCTATAGAATTTACATTAACTTGTAAGAATGATCAACTTCCCAACATTTATATTACATATATTAGTTGATTTAAGGTAAGGGAAAACCCATTGATCTTTGTCGTTAACACTTTATGTGAATATTTTTAATGGATGGTGTCACTTTTGGACAACTCTAAGTAAGTTTCGAACTAATGTGAAGTAGGTGCTGGATGAACCTACCTGGACTTTGGTTTTGGCAAGACCTCTTGATATTTTAGCTCCTAAAACCTAGTACATTAGCTGGTTTATGGTTTCTTGATGAGATCTGAATAATCAATAATCATAGAATTTTGTCACATGTTAAAAAGTTAGTGCAGTGGATGTCTTTAGATAGTTAGATAGTTACTTCTTTTTCATTTCAGCCCAGTTAATTGCCTCCATTGGACTTCTACTGCACAACTATCTTTGCTTGAAGACGAAATGCGGAGGGAAGAGAGAGCAAATGTAAGGCACACGCTTAAAGTTTCATTGCTTCGCAGTTTATTTTACAATAATTTATGTGTATCTGATATCACTACGTTGAATCTCTTTATAGTTTACAGAATTTGTGACTTTTTGGCTTGCTGTTATCTATTTTCAAGTTTAAATATTATCTTTATTGCAGATCCAAGGGACTTAACATCATTTTCAAAATGGGTTCAGGCCCAAAAATCACCCCAAAAATCCAAATATCTGGGCATGACTTGCATTTTTGACATGATATTATTTGGGTTTCACTAGTTTCATAGAATTCATAATTTCTTTTATGAGTTATATCTTTTGATATTAGAGACGTTTTTCTTGCTTGATATTCTACTGTAGAGATGAATTCATCAGGACACCTTGAAGAGACCAAATAATCTTTCAAAACTTATCTTCTAATATATGACATTGTCAGTTACTTTCAAAAAAAAAAAAAAGGAAGAAAATCTTCATCTCAAATTAAAAGTATGCCTTAGTATTGTGCATGATAACTTTGTTCATTTGTCAAGTTCATTAAAAATAAAAACTAAAATAGTTAAAAATTGACGGTTTTCATTAATGACAATCAGGTTGCATTGATGCTTTCAGGAATGGGATCTTCTTCGGTGGATGTTTTTAGAATGGTAAGACCTCAATTCTTAATTGTTCATTGTACAATTCCTCTAGGAATGAATTGAGTGATGGCCTGCCTGTTACACTGTCTTGGGTAAAACTCAACTCAAAAACTAGCTATTGAGGTAAGGGTGCGCTCACGCTTATATGCTTAATGTTACTTTAGTAATGTGGGACTTTGCTTCACACCCTCCCTCACGCCCAGCGTGCTCACTCGGCAACACTTGCAATGTGTAGACCAGGGACACGCACCCTACCCATACCTGAGTACTCCAGCTTTGAAACCATGTTACACGGTCATGGGTAAAACTCAATTCAAAAGCTAGCTATTGGGATGAGGGTGCCCTCACGCTTATATGCTTAATAGTAAGCGGGCGATATGGGACTTTTGTGTAGGAATTAATGTTGAACTTTTGTGTAGGAATTAATGTTGCCATCTTGGAGACTATTATTCATTTAATTGATCAGAACATGGTTTAGTTGAATGGTTTGACCATGCCTCATTGTCCCTGAAAATCTCCTGAAATGTAGTAGTGCTCAAACATTTGATTCATTTATGAAAATGAATTACTTTGTAAAAACAAAGTTGATATCTATTCAAAGAACCTAAAATATTTATGTTGCTTTTGTGCCTTGCGTGGTTTAGTGAACTTGATTGCAGGTATTCAGGCACAACGTCTTGTGTTATTAACACCTTTTGAGATTTTGATAAGATTGGATGGAATTTAATTATTTTCCTATTGGCAACTTTCTTTTATTGAATAAAGTGTCAAATTATGCTCACAAATTCCTTCATCTATTTCTAAACTCTGGTTCTTTAATCGGTTACTAAGTTCTTCAGGTGGCATTTCAAAGAGGTTGTGGTATAAGGAATGGATAGTTTGATATTTGCAGCTCTTTAGTCAGTAGTTATTTGATGGTGGTGCCGCATTTAATACTTATTGCTGTCATCAATAGGCAAAATCATGGAAAACCTTGAAAAGTTTTCTAGCAGCAGACCTTGTCTCTTAGGAAGATCTCTGATAGAGATATAATTAAACTCCTAGCGTACTTTAATCTTTTCAGTATTAATGTATTTGATTATTATTTTTCATCAAATTACTCCAAATTACTCCAATGTGGCAAGCAACCTCTCGATGGGAAAAGAGACAAGCTAAAATGTTGGTAAGAACTCTGATATTTTTTCATTTTCTTTACTTTCTTTGTGTGTTTTTGTGGGTTTTTCTGTATTGGATTTCAGCTATTATTTGGTGTCTCAATATTTTTCATCTCTATACTTTTTTTGATTTTATGAAAGCCTTTCTTGTAATCTTATTTATTCATTATTAGCAATGCATTTTTAAACTGCATTGCTTACAATTTCACATGGCAATTATTATTTGTATTAATGAACCAAATGTTTCCTAAATAAGCCACAAACATGGAATGGCAAGAGAATGATGGCATTCCAGTTGAGATATATATTAAACCTATGATTTTCTTTATGTTTTGACCTTGGATATTGTCTACATCAAGTTTCATCTTTTAATGCTACTCATATTTGTTTTCACTGGGCAGGTATATGTGTTATGTTCATTGATTTTTGTTATTATATATCAAATCAGTGTTAGGTTTGACGAACGGCTATATATATTGTGTCCAGGCAAAAGCTAAAGTGAGGATGATGAAGCAGAAAGGTTCTGATCAAACTGAATCATATTGGAACTGATAGTGTATCTACAGAAGCTGCAGAAGAAGCTCAGCCCTCAGTCCATATCTGCAGCAGTCGCCCACAGTTGAAGCGATAGAGCTCAGCACAGAGCTCAGCTCATCTCTGCATCAGTAGCAGTAGAGCTACAGTTGAAGCCACAGCTCCATACAGTTCCACAGCTACTCTTCACCAAATCAGTTAGAGTTGTTATAGGTTATAAAGCACGTGTTTACATATAAGTGGTTTGTTAGTTAGGAAGTTGTTATGATAACTGTACCGTAGTTAGTTCACTAGTTACTAGAGCTACTATTGATTGTATATAAATATAGATGTACTGAAGATATTGTGATATTGAAGATTAAGATGCATTTCCTCTTTATGGTATCAGAGCTACTCTAAGCTTTTACGAGCGTCAAAAGCTTTATCTTCAAGCTAACAATGGTGAATCTTCACCAAGGATCAACAATGGCAGATCTTCAAGCAAGATCAACAACAACGGCAGCTACTTCAACTGGTACAACTATCAATTCTTCTTTACCGTCAAATCTCACTCTGCTCATCTCAAATCTAAATTCATTTGTTCTAACAAAACTTGATTCTACAAATTATCTCATATGGAAAAATCAATTCCAAAACATCTTACGAGCCACAAATCTACTTGGATTTGTTGATGGATCATAGATTTGTCCTCCTTCCACAGTTCTTGATGAGAATCGTAATGTTGTGATGAATCAAGCATACACACAATGGATTACTGTTGATGCACATCTCCTTAGCTGTCTTACTGCTACTTTGTCTTCATCCATATTCACTTATGTTCTTCATTGTACCACAAGTAATAAAGTGTGGACTACGTTGGCTACCAGATTCACTTCATTGTCCAGATCACATGTTCATCAATTAAAAACCAAACTCAGTCATCTTGTCAAGAAGAATTCAACAATGGAGGACTATCTCTGTCAAATCAAGACTATTGTTGATCAGTTAAGTCTTGCTGGCTCACCAATTCATGATGAAGATCTAGTTTTACTTACTCTAAATGGACTACCTGATGAGTACAATGCTTTTAAAACATCCATTTGTACTAGACCTGAACCTATCTCTATTGCTGCCTTATCTTCCATATTGTGTTCTGAGTCCATTCATATTGAAGGCTCTCTTAAACAAGCTCACACATCAGATCTTCCATTTGCTTATGCTACTACCAGAACTAATTCTAGAGGTAGTTCTCAAGGCTACATCAGAGGAGGATATAGAGGTAACAATTCTGGCAATTCAAGCAGATTTTATAAAAATACTTCCAGAAGTGGAGGACAAGGCAGGTCTACTTCATCATCATTCTTGAATCCTCCCTCTCATCAACATCCCTCTTATTAACATGACACTTCTTCAAGTCAACATGGACTGATCTGTCAAATTTGTGGTAAACCAAACCACTCAGCCATGGATTGCTGGCACAGAATGGATCAAGCTTTTCAATCCTCTTCTTCACAAGCAAGAGGCTCACACAAAACCTATGTTGCTTCTTCTCCAACTGTTTCTGCTACTCAGGAACTTCAGCCTGCCACAACTACACCTGCATCTGGTTCAAATTGGTTCTTAGATTCTGGAGCTACCAATCATTTCACTAATGATCTTAATAATTTCACTCATTTTCAGCCGTATCAAGGTTTCGACCATGTCACTATAGGAGATGGTTCTACTTTACCTATTCATCACACTAGTAATGGTTTGCTTCCTACACCATGTACCTCTTTTCAACTTCAAAATTTGCTTCATGTTCCTTCCCTTTCTACAAATCTTTTGTCATTTCATCAATTCATAAAGGACAACAACTGCACCATTACTTTTGATGCTGATTGTTTCATTATACAGGACAAGATTTCCAAGCAAATCCTACATAAAGGTCCTCACTCAGCTGGCTTTTATCCTCTGTCTGCTTCATCTGTTTCTCCTGCAAATTTCACCACAACTTGCTTCAAGTCTTTCACTTCTTCTCCCTACAGCAAGACAACTTGGCACAATCGATTAGGATATCCTTCTAGTAATAAGTTGCAATTTCTTGTATCTCAAAATTTGTTGCCTACTAATGTACCTAGTTCTAGTGACAATAAGTTGTGTACCCATTGCTGTGTTTTTAAGAGTCATAGGTTGTCATTTCATCTTTCAAATTCCACTATAAATCAGCCATTGGCTCTTATTCACTCTGATGTTTGGGGACCCTTTAATGCATTTGTTTCACATTTTAAGTACTGTGTTCTTTTCATTGATGATTACAGTGAGTTTACTTGGCTATTTCCTCTTACCTACAAAAGTGAAGTATTCTCTAAGTTTGTTAAGTTCATGACCTTTGTTGAGACTCAATTTAATACTAAACTTCAAGTACTCAGAAGTGATAATGCGGGGGAATATTTAGCAAATAAATTTCAACAGTTCTTAAAGGATAAGGGCATTGAGCATCAACTTAGTTGTCCTCACACTCCTGCTTAGAATGGGGCAGCTGAAAGGAAACATAGACACTTAATTGAAACTACTATTGCTCTCATGCATCAGTCTGCTCTTCCTTTGTCTTTTTGGTTTGATGCTCTTGCGACCTCAATGTTTCTTATTAATAGGCTTCCCACTTCCAAGCTCAATGATCTTACTCCTTTTGAAATTTTGTTTCACCACTCACCTGATTACTCTTTCCTCAAAGTATTTGGTTGTAGGTGTTTTCCTTGGATTAGACCTTACACAACTCACAAACTTCAACCTAGGTCTATACCTTGTGTCTTAATTAGTTATGTTCCTTCTACCAAAGGGTACAGATGTCTTGATGTTACCACTGGCCACATCTTTGTTTTTAGGCATGTTATTTTTTATGAGGCTCATTTTCCTTTTCAGTATCAGTCTCAGTCTCTTCCTCAGTCTGCTCCTCCTTCTCTGTCACATCTTCAGACTTTCTTTTGGCCTGCTACTAGTTTAACTGATCCACACTTTGTCACTTCTCCTCCAATCCCATTTATCTCTGCTGAAAGTCCTGTTTCCTCTGCTCCAGTTATATCTGATTCTCTAGTTATATCTGCTTCTCCTCTGTCTCCCTCTTCTAGTCCTGTCCAAGTTGAACTTGTTGATCCTGCTCCCACAATTCCTATCTCTTCCATTTCTATTGAGTTACATTTTCCTTCTTCTACCTCAAACAGTCATCCCATGCTCACCAGGTCTAAGTTTCAACCTCTCTCTGCTGGCTGTCTTCTCACTTCTTTTTCTTCTACTCCTACTGAACCTGATACTTTTCAAGCTGCTGCTACCTCACCTAAATGGCAGGTAGCTATGCTCGACGAGTTTCAAGCTTTGCAAAGACAAGGCACCTGGTCTCTTGTGGCTTTACCTCCAGACAAAATTGCTATTGGCTGCAAATGGGTTTATAGACTCAAGCGAAATTTAGATGGATCCATTGCTAGATATAAGGCTAGGTTAATAGCTAAAGGATTTCTTCAAACTGAGGGTCTAGACTATCATGAGACTTTTAGTCCTGTTGCAAAGCAACCTACAGTCCGTGTTCTTTTGTGCTTAGCTCTACATTTTCAGTGGTCTATCAGACAGCTTGATATATCCAATGCATTCTTGCATGGTGTCCTCGAGAAAGAAGTCTATATGCAACAACCTCAAGGCTTCATTGATGCTTTTCATCCTCACTTAGTCTGCAAATTGCATAAAGCTCTTTATGGTCTCAAACAAGCTCTCCGAGCATGGTTTTCTACCTTCTCTTCCTTTTACTGTCTTGTGGTTTTATCTCTAGTCATTGTGACTTATCCTTGTTTGTCAAGAAGACAGCAGACTCCATCACTATTCTCCTCATTTATGTTGATGATATCTTATTAACTGGTAGTGATTCTTCTTATATAACTTCTTTGATTCATCAAATGCATGGTACTTTTTCTATGAAGGAGCTTGGTTTGCTTAATTACTTTCTTGGCATCTCTGTGTCCTCTTCTTTTATGGGCTATTTCTTATCCCAGCACAAGTATGCCTCTGAGTTACTTGTTAAAGCTGGTATGGCTGACTACAAGCCATACTCTTCTCCTATGGCTCTCAAAGCTGCTGCTTCTTCTCCTAATGACGATTTACCTTGTTCCGACCCTTCTCTCTACCGAAGTATTATTGGAGGTCTGCAATACCTCACCATTACCAGACCAGATCTTGCTTTTGCTGTAAATTTTGCTTGTCAATTTATGCACCAACCATTGGATCGACATTTTGTTATGGTCAAAAGGCTTCTTCGATATCTTAAAGGCACTCTTGGATATGGCCTTCAATTTAGTCCTGGCCCTCTTACACTACATGCTTTTTCCGACTCTGACTGGGCTGGTTATTCCCTGGATAGAAGATCCACTACTGGGTTCTGTGTTTTTCTTAGTCCAAATTTGGTATCGTGGTTTGCTAAAAAGCAGCCTACTATGGCTAGATCATCTACAGAAGCTGAGTATAGGGCCTTGGCTCACACTGCTGCTGAGTTAAGCTGGCTTGGAATGCTTCTTTCTGATCTGCATGTTCCTTCGTCTTCTCCTACATTGTGGTGTGATAATATCTCTGCCATCTCTCTGTCTTCCACTCCTGTTTTTCATGCCAGAACTAAACATATAAAGGTGGATTATCACTATGTCACAGAGAGGGTAGTTGCTAAATAGCTCACCATTTGCCATATCCCCACTTCTGATTAGGTGGCTGATATTTTCACAAAGCCTCTATCTATTTCATGCTTTGCTTACCTCCAGTCCAAGCTTATGGTTCTTCCCTTTCCCATCAGCTTAAGGGGGCATGATAATGTATCTACAGAAGCTGCAGAAGAAGTTTAGCCCTCAGCCCATATCTGCAGCAGTCGCCCACAGTTGAAGCCACAAAGCTCAACTCATCTCTGCATCAGTAGTAGTAGAGCTACAGTTGAAGCCACAGCTCCATACAGTTCCATAGCTACTCCTCACCAAATCAACACTACTAGAAATCAGCTTTTTATGAACAAATTTATTTCATTCCTAAAAGTGTAATATTTGTTGGGAAAAACTTTTGTCAACCAATTTTCTCCGTTGCGAAGTTTGTCCCAAATGGCCCGTCCGGAAAAGTCGAAAAATGATTTTTAGAGACAAAATTTTACATTTGTCACTATAAATAGACTTTTAGAGACAAAAATATGTGGTTGCAAAAAGTTTTGATTTTGAGACCACCAAAATTTGTCTCTAAAAGTCTAATTATAATCCAGACAAAAATTAATTTTTGAGACAATAGAAATTGGTCTCTAAAAGTTTAGTTTTTGGGACAAATGAAAGTGGCTAAAAGTTTTAGTTTTTGGAACAAATGAAAGTGGTGTGTAAAGGTTATAACTTTTTTGAGACAACTAAAATTGGTCTCTAAAAGTTTGATATTTTTATTTTATTTATTTATTTATTTATTGTAACAATTACTCTAATAATACTAGTATGAACATCAACTTATATTCCTTTCTTGATTTCTTAACAACCAAACAGAAAATATCAAACATATCACCAGACTATCTGTTCATCTCCAAATTAAAATTCAACTACAAAAAAAAAAAAAAAAAGAAAAAAAAAGAAAAAAAAGAAGCTCATCACATTCAAAGAGGCTTAATCAAAAGATATTTCAATAACAAAAAAATACCATGCTCTAATTCATTAATATGTAATATCTTGATTGTATACCATAAACTGACAGAGATTTCAAAAGTATCATTTCCAATTTATAAGGCTTGTGTCATAAGCATTGTTTGTAACATTCAACTATTCAATGAACAGATTGTAATTGGAGTTATATCTATCAACATAACAAAACAACTAAACTCATCGCATCTTCTTCTCAAGGACTTCATTGAAATGGCATTCAAAATCTAGCAGAGAGCTCGCAAGTTTTAAATCGACACAAGCTTGCAGAGCCTGCATAGAATAGGCCAAACTCTCAAATAGATTACCAATTAAAAATTATCCAATGACAGATTAATTTAATAGATTGCAATTTAATATGCCAATTGTAGTATCTGCAACAATCACACATAAATCTTAGTACACAAAGCTGTCCAAAATTCACTATCAATATTCAAAAGTAAACAAAGATTAAACTAAAATCCAACCCTGTGTTAGGCACAAAAAAGCAATTACTAACAATTAAACATTTAACCACTCTTCTTACCAAAAAAACAAAAAACCCCATCACTCCTTAAATATCACAAGATCAAACTGCTGATAACTGAAAAGCAATAAACACAAACCATAGGCAAATCATATACCAATAAAATTATAATATAACAATCTATGGTCAAAAAATTAAACTCACTGTACAGAGTTAACAAGCGTTAGCATTGGAACTCACACTGCTATAAGGGTAGAGGGTCCTTGAAAATTTCAGTATACGTATCAATCGACCAGTGTAGGTGTGCTGTTAATGTGGTAGAATCTTGCACAAGCACTCATTGTGCTACTGATGCTCACTAGACTTGCATGCCCGGTCTTGTTAGTGGAGTTACCTAGAATCGACCAACAACATAAACATGTTCATTCAATCCACAGTCAAAACAGAGACTACGATTTTTACCACAAAAATGCTATCAATAAGAAATGCAGATCTGTAGGGTCCTATACACTTTCATAAACATGTTCATTCAATTATCAGAGGACAATGCAGAAATGCACAGTTTCTTAAAACCCGAGATGTTTATGGGTATAAATTTATTTAAGAAACAGTAATCTAATTCTGAAGAGAAAATCACTTTTAATGATGATGTGCATAAATATTCATTGAAGTTGGTAATTGTTTCTATTATAGCCAATCAACCCATATTGCAGTTCAAAAGCACTCTAATTTATATTATAAAGACTATTGCATTTGCCTCCTTGTCATTAGTTGCACATCATCTCCTGCAAAATAACACACCCATATACTTAAATGTACACTCACATCCATGACCACCACCAGTATAGACTAGGCCTGTAAATGGATCGGATTCGGATTCGGATCGGATCTGTTAAAACTCCAACCCCACCTACAAAACCACGGCTCACCAATATCGGCCCAAGATTTTTGAGACCACAGCCTAAACATCAAAATGAGTCCTCATCTTCTTAGGCTTTTGAAAATTTGGAACCTTTGGTAGCAAGAATTTTTGAGATTTTCTTAATGAGTTTCAGTGATAGTTTGTGAGGCAATCTTTCACAAAACTGACTTTCAAGTTTAATGTATCTTTCTTGCAAGGGCTTTCTGACTTTCTCTCAATCTAAATTCATGATCTAAAAATAGAGCCTACGACTACGTCTAACCCCTGTTGTTCTCTAGATAAATATTCAAGAAAAGAAAAACAAAAAACAATATTGTAGCCTGAACTTGTGCTAGGCAACATGAAATGGATTTTAAAAATAAAAAAAACAAAACATGAAATGGATAAAGCTTTGGTAAAATCTAGAACTATTAGGCAGCAGTTGTTCATCCAATGGCCAGTTGCTAGAGCAGTCATCAAAAGGCATAGTATTAGAAATGGTTAGGTACTAGCCTGAAATTACAGATTAGAACCAAAGAAAAATCCTCAAAGGAGGTCTGATAGATGAATGAGGATATTAGGGAAAAGAAGACATGACATAGCTGATATTTGACTAATTATTTTCTGGGAATATTCACAGCCCATTGCCAATTGAAGATTATAATGAATAATATAGTACGGGAATGCATTAAAATGAAAGGGATATTGGGTATTTACCTTCAAAGGTTGAGCTGAGTAAATGTAAGATGGAAAGGATCTGCCTGAAGCTTAAAAATAAATAAAATTGAAAATTTCAGACTCTAATTAAATATCTAGGTAATAAAATCGATCCAAATTAACTAATGATTATTGCTAAAGCTTTAATGATGTTCAGAGTTGTGAGGCAACGAAATAAGCTACCCCATGAATAAGAAAGTGCACATTTAGCCCTCAAAATGTTGATCCTCAAACTCAACAGCAAATGAGTTTCATGATACAAAAGTTCATAAAAATAAATATAAAAAAAAAAAGTCAAAAACAAGCAATAGCAGGAATTCTTTATCAGAAGATAACAACAGATCATGCCTGGAAGTAGAGGACAAGATTGGAATTGTGAAATATGTGTAGAGAAATGGAATAAAGATGAAAGATTCTGCCAGGGCAACCACCATATGCAAATAAAAATATAACAACATATAAACCTCAATATTCAAATATTCAGTGATCTACTCCCAACTGACCCGGGATTAGAAATAAGCAACAACAGGATGTCTTAGCTTCTTCAGAGGCGCAACAGTTGAAAATGAACAATTGACTATTAAATTAATCTCTCAATAAAACAGTAGATAAAATATTATGTGATGGCACACACATTAGTTTGCACATGATCAATTTTTTTTTCCCCAGAGAAATAAGATTTTGAAACGTATGATTGAATTATCAAAATTTGAAAATTGATACATTTTATGAATTAAAAAGACTAACAGTTGCGAGGAAAAAAAAAAAAAAAAAAAAAAATTTAATGGCATAACTACTCGTGTAATTACTATTGGGATATTTTTAAAAAAATCTAAAAAGTGAGACATCAACACTAACTTTAGCCTTTGTATAAATATATGCAAAGAGGAATTGGTAGAGTTAATGGGGGCAACATTCGTCTTCTTGATTAACACATTTATAAATTTCCACTGCCAGACTAGGAAACAAGTTTTGAAGCAAACCAATTTAAATTCCTAATCTACTCAATAGTGTAAACCCCCCTCCCCCCCAATTGATAGACAAACCTGACCCTCTTTCTTGGAGTCTACCTGATGTCATTGGTGTAGTCCTGACAACAACACAACAAGGTACCGCAAGTTTCAGTTTGTCATCCTTCCTGTGGAAAGATAGACAACCGTCACACAAACAGGATCAATGACTCACTATAGTCATTTAAACTTCAGCTGAGAAAATTATGGCAAATAAGATAATACATGCTATTATAAGATAATTTTTGTTTTCACCAAACTAAATAGATTTTGAAAACTGCTCAACCAAACAGAGCTGTTGAATTATTATGATTAAGACTAAAAGACAAATCAGGAATTCAATATTACTTTCAAAATGAAGTAATTTTGAATCAAACACTCACAAATATAAATTTTGTGACAAATGCAAAACGAATCAAACACTCACAAATATAAATTTTGGATTTGTCTCTCTCTCCACAATTACGGCTATTTCATATCCACAATTACCGAATCTAACACTCACAAATACGAATCAAAAACGAATCATATTATGATAATACATCACCAACACAAACACTGCACCGATAAATCGATTAATCACACTGGATGCTGAAATCAAAAACCAAATCAATGAGACTGAAATCGATTAATCGATCGAACCTGGATGCTGAAATCACAGTGGAGAGAGATGCTATGCTATCCCTTAATTGTTGAAATCAACGAGATCAGAAGAACACTACGATCAGTTTGTGCTCACAGCCATCAGGGATTCGATCGCGAGAGAGAGGGATTGAAATCAAAAAACCACCGAGACCAATGAAATTAGGGCTTTGATAGAGAGAGCGAGAGTGAGAGATTGGTTCAAATTGAAAGAATGAAAATAAAATAAAATAATGTATGAGTTGAGTTTATTGAGACTTTTTCCATATTAAGCCAATTTATTATTTTAATTATGAGTTGATACATAGTGAAAGCGTTATTAGAAATTACGTTTTTAATTAAGAAAGTGTGATTGTAAATTATGCTTTTAACATAAATTTTTTTTTTGTGAAGAAAACGTGGTTCCAAACCACGCTTTCACTGTGCATGTCGTTTAATTTGTTTTCTAAAGACCACACTTTCACTGTGTATATTTATTTTGTTAAGAAAACGTGATTCACAATCACGCTTTCACTATTCATTAATGGAAGCGTGAATTGAAACCACGTTTTTACAACTTATATAAAACCCCAAGCGCCCTCATTTGCAATCACGTTTTTACACTTACGTTTTTTTCTCCTCCCTGTCAAACTCTCGCTCTCGGTTTCCCCTCTGCTTTCTCTCGCTCTCCCTCTGCTCTCAGATTCTCGCTCTCGCTCTCCCTCTGCTCTCAAACTCTCTCCCTGCTCTCATTCTCTGTCTCTGCTCTCTCTTTCTCTCCGTGGTATGGCATCTATCTCTCTCTGTCTCATTTGAATCTGATGTATTTATTATGTTATGCAGAAATTGTGAATGTGTGGTTTTGAATTGGTAATTACGGTTTGGAATTAGGGTTATGCAGAAATAAGGGTTTGGTAATTAGGGTTTTGAACTGGTAATTAGGGTTTTGAATTGGTAATTATTGTGTTATGCAGAAATTCCAAATTAGGGTTTGGAATTAGGGTTTTTAATTTGTTGAAATTATTCTTGTGGTTAAATTATGATTGTGGTTAACTTAGGGTTTTCAATTTGTTGAAATTATTCTATATTTTTTGAAATTAGGGTTTGAAATTTTGAATTGTGAATAAGCCAACCTATATTTGTTGAATTGGAAATTTTATTTTTTGCTTGTAAATAAAAGGAATTTTTTTTAATTAAGAATAAAATTATGCGGATTGAAATTCATATAATTGAGAATTGTTAATGTCATATTATGAAATTCATATAATTGAGAATTGAGAATTGAAATTCATATTATGAAATTCATGAATTGAGAATTAAGGTGGACTGGCAATTTCAATTCGAGGTCCACATGCTTACATATATATGATCATTTTGTTTCAGAAAATAAGACTGTAAACTGTATGATTGAATTCAAAATTTGAAAATTGAAATGAATCTGAAAAATTCAAAATTTGAGAGTTTTGAAAAAAAAAAAAAAAATCATGTTCTCATAAAGTCAATTTAAAAAAAAAAAATCATGTTCTCTTAAAGTCAATTTTATTCAATATTTCACCTTTATTCAGTGTTTAGAAATTGGATTAAAATCAAGACTAAAATAGTCAATTAATTATTCTCAAAGTAATTAGGGATTAGTGTGAGTGATATATTCCCTTTTGAATGAATTATTTTGCCTTTAATTTTGGTCTAATCTCTTAATAGATATTATCTGTTGCACTTAATTCATGCATTGTGTAAAATTAAAGGATAAAAGTTGGGGTTTGGTTATGGTGTGCAACTTACACTTTACACCTTATTCTTTACACTTACACCTTATACTTACACCTTTTATACCTTACACCTTACACCTTTTGTGTAAGTGGCACATGGTGTGCAACTCACTTACACCTTACACCTTACATTTACACCTTACACTTACATTTACACCTTACACTTACACCTTTTGTGTAAGTGGCACATGGTGTGCAACCCACTTACACCTTTTGTGGGTTGCACACCTAAGAAAACTCCTAAAAGTTGATGCAATTAGAGCTTCAAGAATCAAATTGATTTGAGACAAAAAGCAAACTGAACGACTAGGGATTCAATTTGCCTTTTATTACAAATGAAAATCATCTACATTTTTTTAGGGGAAAGATCCGCATCCAAAAATTTATGCAAATTTTGTCAATATATATCACTGCTTTATTAATTTTTTGTTTTTAAATTTAATCTTCAATATCAAATTTTCTTTTTGTCTTTCTTAAATTTTAAGGAAGAAGTTCTAATAATTGGGTTAATTACTTAAAAGTCCTATTGGTAATGTTCATGTTCCATTAAGTTCTCTTTCTTTTTTGTTAACCCATAAAATCTTATTTTCAAAATATTTATTTATGTAAAACTGTTTTACCTTTATTAAAAGAAGAAGGAATTGTGTCAATTCCTTGAGTGTTAGTAGAAAATTATTAGGTGTTACAAGTGCACCACATGATAATGTTATCCACTAATCATCAAGCATTATACCTTATAACCTAATATAAAATGGTAGGCCCCACACTCCCCATCAATCATAAATATTTTGAAAATCACCTAACCATGCCTCAAAAGTACTAGATATTTTCTCTTATTCAAAATAGTATTGCTGATGTGGAATTTTATTTTTGTTTTTTTTATTTTTTTTCAAAACTTACAAATTTCATAATTTTTATTATACATAATTATTTTTAATAAAATATATATTTTTTGAGTCTACACAATGAGATTTATCAAACATGACCAATATTGAATATAAAATTTAATAAAAATAAAATATTATTTTTTTAGTTATACAAAACTAACAATTTCTCAGTTTGCGAAATTTTCTTACAAAACCGAGAAAATTATCTAATTATCTAATAGAAAACCCAAAATATGAGACATAAACACCCAGACAAAACTTCTCTTTATAATAGTACTAGATATATATACACCTTTATTCAATATTTCAGTTGGTAATATGAATGTGGGGTTGTATACTTGAGTATGCCGTATATTATACTATATGAGAAATGGTATTTGTCACCTGATTTATTTCACTATACTATTTTACCCTCTAGGTGTATTTATTCAATTCAAGACATTGTGCATATTTAATAAAGGGCAAATGTCACTTCAATGTGCATGTGCAAACTACCCATATAATTTGGAAATAACTATAATGTTCTTGTGGTTTGTGGACTAAATGAAGTATACCGTCAGACGTTCAATCCAAGTTAACATCAAGTGTGAAACATGTGCTAGGTCATAAGGGGGTTATGTTCTTATTTTCAAATATCAGAGGTAAATCACACATGGAGTAAAGCAAAGGGGGTTAAAGTCAATTTTATCTTTCAAAAAAATGACAAATATGAATTTCATAATATGAATTTCAATTAAAAATACTAAGTGTATGGAAAGATTAACGTTTTTTTCTAAGTTAAATTTCATCAAACTAATCTCTACTAAATGAAATTATTAAAAAAAAAAATATTTAATTTTGACTCTATTTTATTCAAAAAAAAATATTTTTATTGACTTCGAAATAATAAATGAAAAGATCATGTTCTCTCAAATAAAAGACAAAATGACTATATTAACCTGAAAATACTATTTTACGTATTTTCTTTATTTAATTGTGTAGGTTACATAAGAGATTTAAACATTTCTGGCATCCTTTAATGAAAATAACATTAAAATTTGTAACTAATTATCTATTAAATGGGTTATCTGTGTCAATTTCATATTATGCAAGTTTAACATAACCCTATTTATTTATCATGTTATTATATAGTGTCATATTTGTGTTTGTGTTGAAAATGTTCAACCCTAACCCCTAATGGCACAAGTTTGAACAAATCAAATTAACTTATCTTTAATTGTCCATAAATCTGAAGAATTGGATCAGTAGTTTTAAAAAATGAAGAACAATGTTTGAAACCTCTATTTTATATTGTCCAAATCAATCAAGTTATTTTAACTCAATGAGAAAAATAATAATTTCATACAAACAATATCTACTTATATCTATGACATTTTTTTCTATATTATCTATGATATACTAGTTACAAATAATATATATATATATATATATATTTCTTGAAATCAATCGTAAAAATTTATGTGAAATATTTTTATAAAAATTTTCAATGTTATAATTAATAAGTGTCCCATCTGATTTATGTCCTTGGCTCCATCACTGACCATGACATTCAAAATTAGTGGTGACACTAGAAATTTTGTTAAGTGTTGTGAATGAAATTTATATTTTATAAATTTCATTTTAGGGATGGGTTGTTAACACAAAAAACTTGTTTGGAAATGTACTTGTAAAAACCAAATCAACACTGAAATGTTATCAAAACAAAGAAGAAGAAACATGGAAAAAGAAAAAATTTCATTTACTGTGCACAAGAGCATTATGTTAATCGTAATAAATAATGGAAAAAGCAGAACACAGGAGTTCCATAGACAGTTATGTCCAAACAAACCAACGTTCTTTATGTGTTGTAAGCTTTTTTCTTAAAAAGCTAAAAAAATCCAAAACATAAGATTTATTTTAACTCATATTATAATTAAAAATTGAATAATGATTGTTCAATTACAATTACTGATTACTTAGATAAAGTTATTGCCTCACAAGTAATTCAAATTAAATGATTTAAAGTTCATATAATTAGTTTAGAAGTAGAATTCGATATATGTATATTGTTGATATTTTAATGTTTATTGTTTCATTGAAGCAAGTATATGGCAACTGTTCCAATTATCTTCTACTAGAGCGATGGGGTCCTCCCCTCTCCCGACCCTTACATGTTGTGGTATCGGCGATATACACACCTACTAGTCGGTAATCCAAGCCACCTGTCTGAGTCCGGATATCAGGGAGTTGGGCCTTCTCTCGAGGCATTGGTGAGTATCATAGTATGTGTCAGATAATTATTAAAATCATAATTGATTTACTTGCAGTCAACTATAGCCTAATATGTCTGATTTTTTGTTCAGGTGGTTCGAGCTGGGAAGTCATATCACTTGGCTGAGGATGCCCTTTTCAGATGTGATGGACAGCTTGGTCCACAGGCCCTTGTAGAGATCCAAGAGTTATTGTACGAGAGGATCCAGTATGCCCATCGGGTAGATCATCTGCATTTTGGGGACTATTGTACACACAGTAACAAGCGCCGAACACATCGATCCGCCCACGTCGCCTTCCACTTCGCCAACCACAAGAGTCCTGACTTGATCACCCCACCGCATGATACCCCATACATTTCTCCAAATTCCCCACACGTACATCCTACCCAGCATGCTGACCCTGATTGGACACCGCCCCAGTACATATATGATGTTGTTACCCCACCCACCCAGTTAGCACCTGCTTTTCTGGGGACTACTTCGACCGCGCCCATGAGTACACATGATGCAGTTCTCACTGATATCTCCCACGTTGAGGATGAGGCCCATATTAAGCCCTCTTTAGAGCATGAGAGAGAGGCCGAGGTTATGGTCGTTGGGGACGTCGCGGCCGAGGTTGGGGTACGGGTAGAGGCAGAGATCGAGGTCCAGCTGCAGATCGTGATACAGTTGCGCCAGATGATGGAGTTTCATAGCCCACAGCAGTATCCGATCTTCAAGCAGAAACAGGATCAGGGGCAGCAGATGTAGGAGAGGGGGGGTCACACTCACAGGCTCCACAGGCAGTCAGTGGAGGGCCACATACAGGAGAGGGAGTGCTAGATATTCAGAGAGTCTACCGCAGGAGACCGAAGAGGGAGGTCCACGGTCGAGGTTGTGGGACTGGGGGCAAGTTAGGGCATTAGTGGGTGTGATATGGACTTTATAGTTTTTTTTTTTATTTGTAGTAATTATTATAGTTTTTGTAAATCAAACTTATACAGATGATGTAAATGTGTCATACTTATTTATTCGAAATTATTATTTCACAATTTTTTATTCTTACTTATTTTGATGAATCACACAAATCTCTTTCACATCTCTACCTCTCTCTCTTTCTCCATAGTCTTTGCATTATTTATAGTAATTTACGTTTTTTCCTCAAATTTACAAATTAAGACAACCATTTATAAACCAAAAAAATTATCGAACAAATTGAAACATCAATTTATAAAATTGAAGTTCAAATAAATTTTAAGAATTAAACTATAAATCCTAAACCCTAAAATAAAATTAAATAAGGTAGCGTTTGGTAGCGTTTACGTTTTTGGTTTATGTTTACAAAAAAATTAAAAACTGATTTTTGTTTATTTTTAGAAAAACATAAATTACAAACGCGTTTGGTTTGAACAAAATGTTTAAAAACCCATAAAAACATAAAATAAAAAATATGTTTGTTCAGGCCTAAAATATTTATATTTATTTTTATTATTTATAACAATGGGATCACACATATTATAATTGAAAACAAAAATAATTTCAAAAATTTAATTGAAAAATATTTAATTGAAATAAAAGATTAATTGAAAAAAAAATTATTTGAAAAAACTTATTTGAAAATATTGGTCTTAATTTCATATAGTTGATTATTATTTGCTATTATAAATTTTATTATATATATATATTTAATATTGGTCTTCATTTTATAAAATAAAATTTATATATATTAAAAATTATATTGGTTTGGTGTGTGTGTGTGGGGTTTGGTGTGTGTGTGGGGGGGGGGGGGGTGAGTGTTTGTGTGTCAAAAAGAGAGAGAAGAGAAAAGAAGAGTGAGTGCGTAGAGTGAGTGCATGGAGTGGCTGGTATTGAAAACGTTCTTCAAAATAACAATAACGGAGAGAAAGCAAAGGTATTTGTTATTTGTAGAATTACAAGAACTCTTCAAAAACAATTGAAATATCTCCCTTTATTGATAAGTCATAGATAAGCGTTACAAATCCATTACAACATAAAAGGTTTGGTCATTCATCCAAACAATTTCATTCATTATCATCATCATCTGACATCTCAATATCAGATTCATACATAACATCCATGCTCCAGGCGAAGCACTGGTGTGCATCATCCATTAACCCATCTTCGGCACGCTCATTTGCGGTCTTCATTAGTGAGGACCTTTGCAAACGTTGGGTCATGCGATTAACTTCGTCGCGGATATGATGCAATGCCCTTTGCAACAACTGTGAAATGTTAGTTGGCATACGCATGGCTAACCGGCGAGGAAATTTAATATTAACTTCACGACATAACTCAACGAGAACGTTTGCTCGAGTTATGTGAAATTCCCACTCAGCTCTCATGGTATTGATGGTGGCACGTGAGTAACGCAAATTTGGATTTAATGGGTATTGAAATTCATCTCCATCTGCAACTCAATAGTGACCCATTGTTGAATATAGATCAACCACCGTATATCTCATGATGATATCGTTCGAAATAGCTGTAAAACTTTTGTTGTGGTATGATGCGATAGTTATACCATCTATACACATGGTAGCTGTATGTATGAAATTATTGTAAACAACTATGCATCAGAGTTGTCACGTCAACTTTTATGACCTGAACATGCATCAACTTGATAGGAGTTGTCACTTCAACTTTTATTTACTACTCAGTGCATATCTGAAGGTTTTAAGCAAAGTTCAAATCTGCTTGGAAATTTAATTTAAATTTTCCGCTTGCAAATATAATTCAATTTATTTTGTCTTGACAACATATTTAATTTCATTTTTTACCTTACATATTTCATTTAATTTAATTGGAGAAATTTGACCAATTTAATTTGAAGTTAATTATGTGTTGATTTAAGTTAATTTGGGGCTGCATAGGGTGGCTTTTTAAACACAAAGGGTCTAACTGTTTTGTTATTTTGTTCTGACACCCCCTCAAAATTTTTATGAATTGCATAATTCCATGGGCACAGTAGGTATGGTACGATAATAAATTGTAGCTCGACGCAGTGATACGTCCAACATTTCTTAGTGATGCTCGCCAGTGACTTGAACAGACGTAATAATTTGGATGCTTTGTTTTTTCCTTAGATGCTATGTGATTTTGTGCAGCGATGCAGTGATGTATGTGACTTTGTGCAGTGATACAGTGATGCATGTGACTTTGTGCAGTGATGCATGTCACTTTATGCAGTGATGCAGTAATGCATGTGACTTTCTGACTTTGCCATGCTTGTATACGTTGTGACTTTTTTCCTCACATTACGTGATGCATGTGACTTTGTGCAGCGCAACTTACATGCTTTGTTTTTTCCTCACATTTCAAAATTCATCTAAGTTACATTAATACGACCACGTGGCAATAGTGTTGATAAACAATTATGTGATGGACTGAAGGAGTGAAGTGTAATTTACCGAATATAAAAAGAAGCAGAAAATGCAAAAAGGAGAAAATGGGATGACTGTGAAGTTCATTAAGTGAAAATAAGATAAAATATAGGCTACAAAGTTCCAATCGTGTTTACATATCAAGTGACCATTTTATAATTTTGGTGAAAAAAACAACAATAGTTTTGCAGGTCGAAGTGAGTTAGGCGGTTGTGTATTTACTTGCACTCTATTTCATAGTTGTTTATGAACAATATTACTTTAAAACAAAGAAAATTAAAGCCGCTGTTTCATTTTATGACTTCATTTATAATTTTTTGAAAACACCAATTTGTACTGAAATCGTCAATTCCAAGTGACTACTTACTGTATTAAAAAAGTAAGCATGAAAAAATAGTTTAATGTGGCGATGTGACAACTCACTGCATTTTGTTCTATTTGATAACTCACTGCTCGAATATGAAGGGATTGCATTGTGATCCTGTGGCCTACAATTATGATTTTATCTGACAACCACGTCCGTGACTACATCACAGGTACACAAAGTCACGGGTACTCAGGATTGCATGAAATGAATAACATAAAATAATATCACGGGTATCACTTCTTCCATAGTGCCCCAGCATGCATTATTGTCACTAGATCATCTCTAGTTAACCCCCACTATGATGTCTATAAAGAGCGATACCCACAGTATGATGTTTGTTCAAGTCATAACAATAGTAATATATCTACAATTACTATTATTATTTGTTTGTTCATTTTATGAACAATGTCTTCAAGAGGTGTAGGAAGTTCATGCCGGCAAAGAAATCCGAAAGTGTGGCTGCTACCTCCATTTACTTATGACTACAAGAGCGAAAAGTACTCGAGTCCGAAGGATTATTATGCTGGTATCCGAGCAGAATGAGCGTTCAGGGTAACGAAACAAGAAGGATTGTTTAATGATCTACGTAACTTTGGGGCACCGGTACCTCATCGTCATTTATTGACCATGGCTAGACGAAATGTGAGTGACTACGAAAAAGCAGTTAGCAGAATTAAGAAGGAGAACAATAGAATGTTGATGCGGAGATGTCGACATTTCATGCTTCAGCTAGCCACTGAAATGGCAGGAGTAAGCAACAGAGATTTGACAGTGATTGAACGAAATAATGTCTTAAACAATGAAAAATATCTCTCTGACTACTACATGTCAGATGAGGAATGAGAAATCAAACACCTTTATCTTTCATATATGTTTGTATGTTGTCTCGTATCTTCGTTACTGCAGTGTAAGACAATGTTGTTGTTCATCTAACGTACGGATGTATTTCAAGTATTTGTTTTATGAACTTGAAGTTTATGAAATAACTACATTTATAACTGCACATTTATTAGTTCATGACTTTCTTTATTTAATTGCAATGAGTTAATGAATGTTCTGGATTAATGAATGGATTAATGTATGTTGAATTATGTGAATACGTAAAACACATAAAACAGAACAGGTAGCTCGGTGAAAAGCTTCCCTTAACTTGGGCTCGTGAAATAAGGATCCTCTACGTAAAGAATTTCAATCTCCACCAGGAAAGAAGAAAGAGTCGCCTTCCAATTCCTGGAAATTTAGTCAAAATGATGACTCTGGTAAGGAATTGGGGGTTGACAGAAAACTAAACTTGGGGGGCTGGACAAACAAGCTCAAAGCCAAGTGGTTGGTCCAGTTGGAGGACTAAGTTTAAAACCCAATTGGTTTTACTTGATTTGCTTATCAAAATCACTATTTACAATTAATTATACCCAACCAGATTATTTTCTGCACCTTTTTAAAGAAATTGATGATTCTGTTAGTATAGAATAGCAATCAACGCAAGGCCAAAAATGTAAGAAACTAGACTTGTAATCAGTTCTAATGACGCTAATTTGATATTTTTTGGATTTATACCCAAAGAGAACAACACTTCCAAAATTACTATGTAACACTAGTTTTCTGGACAGATTTGAATGCACCATGATATTCACAAACATTGGTGGCCAAGTACTCCTACCTAACCCACGTTTCACTCACAAGATCCACCATTATTTTAAAGTTGATTTCAAAAGTTGAGATTGTAAATGTTTCCCAAAATATTACAAATTGAATATTCAAAAGTTGATTTTAAAATAATTCCAAATGACAACAAAAATTCAAATAGTCATATTTTTCAATGAAATACAAATAGTTGGTCGTAACAACGAATGATGTATAGCTAAGTGAAACACAACATTGCCTACATAAGCTTCCTTTTTTATTACAGTGACAATTCAGAAAGTCACATGGCAACAGTGAATTCACTGCTTTACCTTACAGTGAGCATGCCCTTATTTTTTCCGTATATGCAGATGGGTTGTTAAGTCATGTGACTTGGTGCACAGGCTTTGGTTTTCTCGATTTTTTGCTCAATTTTTTGATTATAATGACAACTCATTTCTTATTGATATATGTGAGATTCTGAATTCAGAAAGTCACATGGCAACAGTGAATTCACTGATTTACCTTACAGTGAGCATGCCCTTATTTTGTCCGTATATGCAGATGGATTGTCAGGTCATGTGACTTGGTGCACAAGCTTTGGTTTTCTCGATTTTTTGCTCATTTTTTTATTACCGTGACAACTCATCTCTTATTGATATATATGGGATTCTCAATTCAGAAAGTCACATGGCAACAGTGAATTCACTGATTTACCTTACAGTGAGCATGCCCTTATTTTGTCCGTATATGCAGATGGATTGTCAAGTCATGTGACTTGGTGCACAGGCTTTGGTTTTCTCAATTTTTTGCTTGATTTTTTTGTTCCAGTGACAACTCATCTCTTATTGATATATGTGGGATTCTCAATTCAGAAAGTCATATGGCAATAGTGAATTCAATGATTTACCTTGCAGTAAGCATGCCCTTATTTTGTTGGTATATGCAGATGAATTGTCAAGTCACGTGACTTGGTATACAGTATTTGCTTTTCTCTGTTTTTTCATTCTAGTGACAACTCATACCTTGTTCGTATATGTGGGATTTTCATGCAGAGGCATCTTTCTAAAGCCGTTCATAACTAACTATATAAACGACTAAAGGTGAAGACACAACCTTACAACTCATTTCGCCCTACGAAATTATCATTCATTTGTTTTAAAAAAATTAGCATGGCTACACGATTCATGGGAGGGAGTGGGAATCGCAGAGGTGGTAGGAACTTGCAAAGGGGTGACAGTTCACAACGAGGAGGGGGAAGGGGACATGGCGATGCTGAAGACGATTCATGTGAGGGAGTGGGAATACCTGTTTTAGATTATGCTTGTGGTTATCATGACAGGTTTGGGAAGCGACATTTTTTGATGCCCAAGTATTATCTAGTTCGAGGAGGTTCATGTATGGATCCATCAGATAATCAAACAGGATATGGTTTAGCAGACGCTAGACTTCTGAAGTGGCCCGCACTATTTATAGAGCGAGTGCAAATGGAAAGATTATGTCGGGAAAATCGACTGAAGGTGCCAAAAGCACGTTCTGTTGAGATCCAAAAGGAAGATCCTGATAATGTTGATCGACTATGTGAAAGACTACAACGTGAGATTTCTCAAATGTG
This sequence comes from Camellia lanceoleosa, assembly GCA_025200525.1. Lineage (NCBI taxonomy): Eukaryota > Viridiplantae > Streptophyta > Magnoliopsida > Ericales > Theaceae > Camellia > Camellia lanceoleosa. The sequence goes on from CM045771.1 coordinate 10,225,090, forward strand.
CCGTAGGTTAGCCCGCGATATGCAGCTATACATAGTTAAGAAGGATGCCCAGAAGAACAGAACAGAACCAAATGTTGCGGCTATCAAGGGTATCATGAAGGATCCTGAACTTATCTCTGACACTGAGCTTTCGAATTATTTAGACTCTGAGCCACCTGCAGATTTAAGCACGAATTAGGTGTTAATGTCTACACTTCGGCAATATTAGGTCATGCATTAATATGTAATGTCTGTGTTAGACTAAGTGTTTCCATAATGAGTTTGTCAGATTGTCTGCCTAATATTTGTCTGTCTAACTGTTATGTTTATGTATTGTGTGTTCAGTTCAGGGTATCTAGGATGCATGTATTGTGTGTTCAGTTCATGGTGTCCAGAATGTATTTTTGTGGGAGACTTATGTTTGTACTACCTATGTAACTGAAAACCGTTACATTTGCAACTTCAGTTATGTTGTTTTCATGCCTGTATGAGTATTTAGTAAATTAGTAATTTCGTATATTATGTATTAAGTTTTATTACAAAAATGTTGACAAAATTTATTTCAGGAGAAATACATACTCTCTTAACTTGTTCATCTTCTCAATCGTGAGAACCCAATAATGTAACCATTATTCATTGACAAAAGGGGAAAAAAAAAAAAAAATTTCATGAAAACGGCTAGAAAACGGTTTTACTAAACTAATTTTCTGAATTACATTATCACCTTCTAACCCAAAACAAAGACAAAATAAAAAATATATATATTTAAATAAAAACGGCTTTAGTAAAGCCAAAATAAATTTCTGAATAACACCTTCTAACCCAAAACAAAGACAAAATAAAAAAATTAAAATTTAACATGAAAACTCCTTTAGTAAAGCCAAAAAAAAAAATTATGAATTACATTATCACCTTCTAACCCAAAACAAAAAACAAAAAAAATTTACATGAAACGGCTTTAGTAAAGACAAAAAAAATTTCTGAATTACACCTTCTAACCCAAAACAAAGACAAAAGAAATTTTTTTTTTAATGAATTACATTATCACTAAAACAATGACAACAGAAAAAAAAATTAAAAAAAAATTAACAAAAAAAAATTTAAAAAATTTAAATGAACAGTGAAAGCGTGGTTTCAATCCACGCTTGTTGTAGTGCACAGTGAAAGCGTGGTTTCAATCCACGCTTGTTGTAGTGAACAGTGAAAGCGTGGTTTCAATCCACGCTTCTTTTAGTGAATAGTGAAAGCGTGATTGTGAATCACGTTTTCTTCAGAAAATGAATATGCACAGTGAAAGCGTGGTTCTAAACCACGCTTTCTTCAGAAAACAAATTAAACGACATGCACAGTGAAAGCGTGGTTTGGAACCATGTTTTCTTCAAAAAAAAAAAATTTATGTTAAAAGCGTGGTTTGTAACTACGCTTTCTTAATTAAAACCGTGGTTTCTAATAGCGCTTTCACTGTTCATCAAATTTTCGGCCCCAAACAGTAAAAGCGTGATTTGTAATAGCGCTTTAGCCTAGTTTGGGAATTAAGATGATAAATTGGCTTCATATGGAAAAAGCCCTGAGTTTATTGGGGACGAATCAAAATTGTAGGCAAAAAGTCATTAACTCTTTTGCAACCAAATAATTTTGTCTTAAAAATATAATAATATGATTATTTTTTTATTTTTTTAAATTCTTTCATTTTGTCTCTAAAAGTATAATTTTTACAGACAAATTATTTTTGTCTCTAAAAATTTGTCTTTAAAACCTTAATTTCTTGTAGTGCAATTAGAGTTGTTATAGGTTATAAAGCACATGTTTACATATAAGTGGTTTGTTAGTTAGGAAGCTGTTATGATAACTGTACCGTAGTTAGTTCACTAGTTACTAGAGTTACTATTGATTGTATATAAATATAGCTGTATTGAAGATATTGTGATATTGAAGATTGAGATGCATTTCCTCTTTAGGAGCAACCTCTGGGGTAAGCCCAGAGACTATCAAAATACAGGTAACAAGGATTCAATAAAGAAAATTGCTGATTTTGATGTTTAAAATCATAGAAAACAGTCTACTTCTATTATTTTGATATAAATATTTTGTCAAGTGCAAATATCTGCTCTATTGTTTCTCTCATACGTTTCCAAGAATTCTTTAGCTCAATTGAACATACATTGCTGGCATGTGTTTGTTCCTAAAGTTGTAGAATGTGGTAAAATAATACGGCATATGCACCCTTGCATTGACCTTTCCACTGAAATTTATTATTTCTTTCCATTTGGTAAAATGCTGTCCAAAATAATGTTTTGTGTACTTTGGGAAGCAGCCCTACTTGTTGAAGGATGGAGCCTAATGAAAGCCCCCCTATAATAAATAATGGGAAAGGGTTCACTTGTTAGGGTGTTTTGAGTGAAAAGGTAGGAGCTGAGGTTTAAAGGGTTTAGACCTAAATTTGGCCAAGTTTAGTCTATATAGTAACATGGAGCACAAGGTTAATGCTTTCGAGTGTATGGTATATTTGCTGAGAAGCACCACACCAAGATGGATGTTGTGCGGGAACACACATGTCCACGTGTCCGACATGCCTTGTGGTGTTCAATTTTTAAAATTATTATTATTACTATTATTTTTATAGAACATGTTAAGGACACTTCATGGACAGGCCAAACACTCTTATTTTTTTATTTTTTTTTTAAAAAAAAATTTAGAAAGCTGATTTGGTGCCGAAATAAAATATATCCATATATGCATCGATGCCTTTCATATCTATGTATTCTTAATGTCTATTAATATAAATAGTAAATAAAAATAAGTATCTCGCCGCATCCGTATTATAATTTTTTGAGAATCATTCTATCCTGTGTCCATGCTGCTTAATTTATTTGGAGAAGCACTGGAAAATTTTGTATGATGCCATACATGGTATTGTCGCCAGTTTTAGCATTTGTAACGATCCAAAGAGGCTAGAACTCAAAGCACTTGAATCTTTAGTGTTCATTGCAAATACTAAAACAAAATTGAAATTTTAAATGTGCTACCCTAGTGCATTTAGTAGAATATAAATAAATTTTCACTCCTTGGAGGCTTATTACTTTGTTGGCTTCTGTAATGGTTGAATGGTTTTTGCATCAGTATAAATCATATACACGGCAGAAATTGTCTCAAAATGTAGCGAACAAAATTTTTAACTAAAGCTTCATATAATAGTGGTTGCAGAGGAGGAAGCGAAAGAGAGAGCACGAAGAGAAGCTGTAGCATCTCAAAGATGGAGAGAGTACTCGAGAAGGGGTGTTGATAAACCTCCCACCTTTAAACTTCTAGAGTTCGTGTCAAACAACGAAAAATGAGCAGTAAATTCTATTACCCCATGATTTTCCATTATTATATGTAATTAATGTATTCAGAATTTCTTTACTGAAAACATACATGATAAATGTCTAGATGTTATGTACTATATATGTAAAATTCATATTGATCTCACAATTATGTAACTAGGATTAGTGTAAGTTCAATAAAATTAATAACAGGAAATTTCATTTTCCCTCCTAGACTATACACCTCTGATCAATTTCACACCTGAATTTTTTATATTGTTAATTTACCCTCTCACTTATTTAAATCGTTATTAATTTGCCTCTTACCGTCACATTTAAATAGAAAAGGTTTTTAAAAAATTTATATTTTGGCCATAAATTTCAAATTATAAATTCAAATTCACCCATTCTCTTCTCCTCTCTCACCCAAACCACCACTACCATTGCCACATCAGTGTACTACCCCAACTACTACCATCCTAAAAACTAAGAAAATTTATTAAAGAAAAAATATACTTCAATTCACAAACAATCATATATAATAATAAAATCCACTAATTTAGATTCAATAAATCTAAACAAACTAATTCTACTATATACACAATCAGACTAGTTGATTAGATATATTTATATACGAAAAAACCTAAGTGATTTGTAGATAGATCAAGATTTAATTATTCCAATTCCCAATCATTTAAAACTCACAATCTAAATCGTGAAGCACTTACAAAAGTGATTTAGATTGTTGTTTTCGAAAAATAGTAAATCGACACAAACGATTTTTACGTGGAAAAACCACAATGGAAGCACCTTTAATTGTGATAAAAAAATAAAAAAAAACAACAACAACAGGCGAAACGCCACTAATCAATCCACTACTAAAGAAAGAAAGATTACAAAAATAACAAACAAATTACCCAAATGTTTCCAATTTGTCTTCAAACCTTCTATATATCTTTCACCGTAACCTTCATCTTGGAATTGATTAGATTGAAGTTGAATCCACAACTTCTATTGTCGAATCAACGACCATGCGTAGTATCAAACTCCTTTAATACTCCACGTTTGAATCTCCGGATTTCACCGAAGAAGAACACTCTTGAATATGAACAATCAACCTCTTTGATGTGTGTCTCTCAAAACATGAGTTTAATCTTCAATCAAATCATTAAGGAAAACTAGCGAAAAACCCCAAAAACCTTAAAGTAGATCTCTAAAACGTAATTCTAGTTTTGGACTAAAACAAGTACTTATAGAAAACTGGGGCAGCGAAGCTCGCTCGAGCGAGGAACCAAAAACGCGTGTTTTCCTTAAGTGGCCTCGCTCAAGCCACGCTACCTGCACTCGAGCGTACAATCATCCTTCTTAGGTTTTTTTACAGAAGCAGCTTTCGCTCGAGCGAGAACTCCTTTGTTCGAGAGAGCAAGACAAAAAACTTAGAAAAAATACAACTAGATAAAAACATGTTTGTTCACAGGATTGAAAGACTAAGGGACCTAACAATCTCCCCCTTTGTCAATTCCCAGACAAAACATTCTAACAATTTCCTAGACAACACGAGCTAAAGAAAACAACCAACCTAGCTTAACAAAATAACCTGAACCAAATATTTGCAAAAACAGAAAATCATCACCAAGAAAAAGAATGAAAGAAAACAGAGAATGTTGGTTAAAAAAAAAAAAACATATTAAGACATAACACATCAGAAGCTAGATCATAATGTAAGCAAAAAACTAGTCCAGTAGTATGTCTAGGCTGCCTGCAAAATCCACAATGAGTATGCAAACTTAACAACATATATCCCATATATCCCATATATACCCCCCAAAAATTAGCGAGAACCAATACTCCCCCTTTTTGTCCGGGAGACACAAAAGAAACAGTATATACAGACCATAATAAAAGAAAATAAAAAACTGTCCAAAAAACACACAGTCCAAACACTATCAAAAACTAGGAGTCTGGTGGAGGTGGCTACTACATTTGGAGCAAGGAAAGAATCTGGGCTAGCATCGTGCTCTGCTGATCAAGATGACCATCAAGTGTATCCAGCCGAGAATCCAACTGATCAAGACGATGCGTGACTGATTGCTTGAACTGCAGCAGCTGGCCACAAAATGAACGCGGACGCATCTCAGGCATCTCAGGGGCACCAGTAGGCCTACATCAAACTTCGCGTCCTCTGCAAGTGGATCATCACCTGTATCAGACACCCCAGATGCCCCAAATCCCGACACACACCCCCGGACATGTGCTTGACTCTAAGAGACCGTCAACTTGGTGATGGGTTTAACAAGAGAAACAAACTCATCATCATCAAAAGTAGGAACACCAAGGGAAGTAAGAAAATGAGTGAGAAAATGCCCATACGGAAGACCCAAAGATTTGCGACCTACAAAAACCGCAATCATTTTGGAGACAATCATCGCCAGCCGATCAATAGGAAGGCGATGGTCAATACAGTATAACACATACCCCTAATCTTGGGTAATGTGAGATGAATGAGTAGTCACATGAATGTTGGCACAGACAATGATGTTAAGAAGTCAAAAACGAGGAAGAAGCTCATTCTGCTGAATGACCGCCCTGGCAATCCAAGACTGGAGAGTACCACAAAGTTTAGTGGCAACGCGATCAAAATCAACACCATTGCGAGTAAAGAAAGGAAAATGAAAATTCTGGACTTCCGGAAGACCAAGAAACAACCGAAAAACATCATCAGTGATAACCAAAGATTTTTTCCTAACCCAGGTGCTAAATGAGGGTGCAATTTCCTTGCAGAGAGAATGCGTATTACAATAAAATTCACAGACCAAATTGAGATTTTGAGGCCCTGAGAAAAGCAAAACTTGATCACCCCTAAAGAATCAAACAACGAACAGATGGGGAACAACTCAAACGCACTAGGAAGGACATTCCGTTCAAGGTGAACTTTCCTAGAGGCATAGAACTCCCTAAACAGTTTGGATTTTTCCTTGGATTCAAATTTTTCAGTGTTGTAATTTGGGCGGGACACAGTGGATTTACGATGTTTTGAAGGGTCACCCATGACTGACCAAAAAAGAGAAGACACCCACAAGACCACAACCCATCAAGGCATAACCAGAAAACAACCAAAGCCCATAGGAACCCCCAAAAGAAAACATAAGAGCACGGCAAACAACAATTAGTCCAACAAAATTAAACCATAGCAAAATGCACAAAACCATAGCATGAGATAAAATATAATAAGAGCAAAGCTAGGGTAAAGTTCCAACATAAACCTATTGCAGTAATATGATAGATATGGAGATAGTAGAGCATGAAAAACCAACAGTCATACACTATACTAAGGCCACCACAAAGCAAAATTAGAAACAAAGGACAACAACTGAGGTAGGAAAAAAAAATTCAAGCCCTAAGAACAAAAACCCTCATAATGAACCCTAGTAACAATGTACCAAATCATCAACCCAAGATGCAATCGAGAGACAATAAACCATAATGAAAAGACCAAAACCAACAATGAAGAACTCTAGACACCATAGTCGAAACAAAGCAGACACAAAGATAAACTGAGCATGAAAAAAAATTAGAGAAAAAAAAAAAAGAAAACTTACCAAGTAATGACAATGCAAGATGGATGAAGGAGTGATGCCCCCAAAAATCGAGTGAAGATCAAAGGATGAAAGACAATGGGAGCGTAAAAAACCCTAGGTGAGAGAGAGAACTCGAAGTAAGAGGGAAAAAATGAAGTGAAGGGACGCAACAACATAATTTAAACCATGACAGGTCGCTCGAGCAAAGACTCTCTCTCTCAAGCAAAGACACTTAAGCACAAGGGGTCGCTCGAGCCAAGATCTTGTCGCTCGAGCCTAAAAAGCACGCTCTCAGAGTCTAAGCCATTTACGGAAGCACGCTCGAGTGTACACTCCCTCACTCGAGCGAAGAAGAAAAAAAACACACAAAAAAAAAAAAAAAAAAAAACTTTCTTAGCAAAAACACAATATTCACACCATGAAGTGGAACCTGAGACACAAGTAGGTGAGCACAATAGCAAAAAGGTGATACCAAGATGAAATAATCTACAAACCATGAAACCTGCAAACTTACAATTATAACAATATGAAGGATATAATCATAAGCAAATCAGATAAAATTTAATCAATGATCATAAGCTACATGAGAATGCACAACTCAAAAACCAACATGAGAGCTCACAAAATGAGTGTGTGTGTGTGTGCAATCCTTGAGAGGCCACAGAGCTAGAGTTAATCCTTGTAGTGATCGGATGGTTGGACCTTCGGTAAGAGTAACTAAACATCATAGAGAAAAGTCAAACAACTAGGAATCACGGGGTATTTGTTCAATAAATGCGAAGGCTCCCCCTCAATCAATGAGTCCTTTTTTTATTATTATTTTTTTCAACTTTTCTTTCTTGTGGGCACTCACTGGTGGCATGTACGCTCAAGAGTATGGAGACCAAACCAAGGAAGTATGAAATCAAAAAGGATGGCCTGGTTAGTGCCTCTGAGGTAGCCTTTTCCTAATGCCCAGACTTCAATGAACTGAGGAAGAAACCATGGAAGTGAAAAACGATGGTAGATGGTTAAGAGAATCAACATCACCCATGATATACTAGTATAGGTCAATTCCTCTGAAAAAGTACAAGAAACACTGTTAGTGGTCCATAGAGAACTTTAATCACTTGTGCGGAAACCCCTGCAACAGTTTATCTCAAGGATGTGTACAAAATGAGATCATGAAGTCAATGAGCATGGGCATTCAGAATGAGCTATGAACAAAAAAGAATGAGATCTTGTAAGTAGCATGAGCAGTGTTCATATAAATTTAGATGCAAAGATGACAGGAATCAATGACAATGAGATTATAGCATCAAAACACACATAAAGCCAAACACTCACACCCACTCAAGGAATAGGTAACACCCTAGTGACTGAGCACTACACCCAAGGTCTTTCTAAGGAACTCAAACCGAAGAAGATCAAGGGGTTTTGTAAAAATATTAGCTTTTTGATGCTTAGTGGGTACATGTTCAAGAACAACAAGGCCCTCTTCCACTAACTCTTGAATAAAATGATGACGTATGTCAATGTGTTTGGTGCGACAGTGTTGGACAGGATTTTTTGAAATGTTTATGGCATTTGTGTTATCACAGAAAAGAGTGAGAGCGTTCTGATCTATCCCATAATCATGAAGCATTTGCTTCATCCACAGCATTTGTGTACAACAACTCCCTGTAGCAATGTACTCAACCTCAGTAGTCGAAAGAGAGATGGCATTTTGCTTTTTGGTATGCCAGGCAACCAAATTATTCCCAAGGTAAAAACACCCCCTGGATGTACTCTTCCTATCATTAGCACACTCTGCCTATTCGGCATCAGAAAAACTAGTAATTTCAGCTGTAGTATCGATAGAAAACCAAATCCCATACCCCAGTGTCCCATTAACATATTTAATGATGCGTTTAACTGCAAAAAGATGAGAGTCTTTAGGATTGGCTTGGTAACGGGCATAAACACCTACACTAAATGCAATGTCAGGACGACTGGCTGTGAGTAAAGAAGACTCCTTATCATATTCTTATAAAGGGTAGGATCAACATCAGTACCAGAGGAATCTTTGGAAAGGTGAAGGCTAGTGCTCATGGGAGTGCGTGCATGTTTGGCAGACTCAAGACCAAACTTTGACACAAGATTTTTGGCATACTTAGTCTGAGAAACAAACATACCCGAAGGAGACTATTTAATTTGAAGACCTAAGAAATAAGATAACTCTCCCATCATGCTCATCTCAAACTCATGTGTCATGCAATCCGAAAAATATTTTACAAGATGATCAGCAGTGGATCCAAACACAATATCATCAACATAAATCTGAGCAACAAGAATATGAGACTTAGTATGTTTCACAAATAAAGTCTTATCCATACTACCCCTTTGAAAGTCATTATTAAGAAGAAAGGTAGTAAGTCTATCATACCAAGCCTGGGGGGCTTGTTTTAACCCATACAAAGCCTTGTCTAACTTGTAGACATGGTTTGGACATTTAAGGTCCTCAAACCCTTTTGGTTGCTCAACATAAGCCTCTTCTTTCAAGTACCCATTCAGAAAGGCACTTTTCACATCCATTTGAAACAATTTGAAACCAAGAAAGCATGCAACACCAAGTAAAATACGAATAGATTCGAGACGTGCAACTGGGGAAAATGTCTGATCATAGTCAACACCCTCTACTTGTATGTAGCCTTGAGCAACTAACCTGGCTTTATTTTTAACCACAGTACCATTCTCATCAGATTTATTCTTAAAGATCCACATGGTACCTATCACATTCATATCTCTAGGTCTGGGAACTAGAGTCCAAACATTGTTGCGTTCAAATTGACCTAATTCTTCATGCATAGCATTAACCCAATTATCATCTAGTAAGGCCTCTTTTATATTCTTAGGTTCAATTAATGAAACATAATACATATGAGATACCTTATCCCGAATTTGTCTTCGGGTTTTCATTCGATCTGATACACTTCCAATCACCTATTGATCTGGATGATTCAGTTTCACCCTTGCTGATGGTTTGAACTCAAGACTTGTGGTGATAGAAGCATCAGAAGTGGTGTCTCTCTATGCATTCTTTGAACTCTGACTTACCTAAGAAGTTGGTGTTGTCTCAATTTCTTGTGCTTGGACCTCAGCTTCTCTTTGCCTTTGTGGTTCAGTATCCAGGATTAGAGACTCATCATTTTCTTCCTCATTTGTCGTTGGAGTAAGAGAACCTGTGTCATCTATAACCACATTGATCGATTCCATTAAAGATGAAGTCCGCAGGTTATAGACTTGAAAAGCCCTACTAGTGGTTGAATATCCTAGAAAAATACCTTCATCACTTCGGGAGTCAAATTTTCCCAAAGGCTCTCTATCTTTGAAAATGTAACACTTACTCCCAAAAGTTTTGAAGTATTTTACATTAGGTTTCAATCCCTTCCACAATTCATATGGAGTTTGTAAAGTGTCGGGTCTTAAATACACGCAATTTATGACATAAACAGTAGTATTTAGGGCTTCAGCCCAAAACTTTGGAGAAACTTTCTTACTAAGGAGCATGACCCTAGCTATCTCTTGAACAACTCTATTCTTCATCTTAAGCACTCCATTTTGTTGTGGAGTAATGGATGCAGAAAATTCATGCTTAATTCCATGCATATCACAAAAATTCGAAAACGAACTGTTTTCAAACTCACGACTATGATCAGTTCGGATTCTTATGATACGCCCAATGGAAACACCTTGTTCATTTTGGATTTTAAGGACTAAAGCCTGGAAAGCATCAAACGTATCAGATTTTTCTCTTAAAAAATTTACCCATGAAAAACGAGTAAAATCATCAACAGTTAAAAAAATGTATCTTTTACTTCCAATGCTTTCAGTGCGAGCAAGTCCCCTTAAATCCATGTGAACCAATTCAAGAGGACGTTTGGTTGTGAAGCTATTCACCTTTTTATGAGGGGCACGGGTTTGCTTTCCAAGTTGACATGGTCCACACACATGGTTCAGATTCTTATCTAGCTTACGTACGCCTCTCACAAGCTCTTTGTTGGCTATCATAGTTAGGTCATTGAAATTCATGTGACCTAATCTTTGATGCCACAGATCAATGTTACTTATGATGGCTGAGTGGTAAGTGAGATCATTAATAGTAACAATCATGTAGCAGTTATCAGATGTGTGAACCCCATACATGGTTGTATTTCCCTTTTTATCCAAAATTTCACATTTATTTTTTGAAAACAATACTTCATGATGGGAATCACACATTTGACTGATGCTCAAAAGATTTGCTTTAAGGCCATCAACAAGTAATGCATTTTCAAGCGTGGGAAGACCAGCCACACTTATAGAGCCCTTACCAACGATTATAGAAGTGCCACCATCTCCAAAGGTAAGAATTCCACCTTCATATTTTTCAAGGGAGGTGAAGTAGGATTTGCCGATCTTGGTAAATGTCTTAGCGTTGTGAACACCCGCATATATCTTAGTGTTCTGCCTAGACATGTAAGGTTGTCTCCTAACCTAAAAAGTATTAGAATTTCTACCCTTTTGAGACACCTTACCAAACAATTCAAAGCAATAAGGACGAATGTGGCCATACCTACCACAATGATGACAAACAAAAATAGGTTTTACCTCTATTTTGTTGATCTTACCCCCGTTAGGTAGATAAAGAGAGGGATCACCCTGGTGCACCTTCAGCTTTCCCTTTGCTTGAGTCTTCAGGTCATGAGATGTAGAGGCATGTCCCTTGTGAGCTGTCGTATTACCATAGCCTAGCCCACTTTTCTCACAACCCATTTGTTGAGACCAGAGGATGTCTTCTAATGATTTGGAACCTTTGTTCCACATGGCAATTGTGGCTCTTGCAATTTTGAGTTCTTCATCTTTATGACAAATCATCTCTTCCATTGTAGCTTGTGACATCTCAAGGCTTTCAATCTTCTCTTCATATGTGGAATATACTTTCAGGGGTTCATTCCTTTCAGTCTCACAAGATAGAAGTTTCCCACATAGGTCTTGCCTATCACTAGACATCTTGATGACATTCTGCTTTGCTATTACAAGTTCTCCTTTTAGCTTTACATTCTCGCTTTCACATGCTTTGAGCTTGAGAGTGAGTTTATCATTCATTTTGGACAAATTCAGAGATTCATCATAAAGCTTTTCGTAAGCTTGTTGTAGATCATCACCATCAATCTCATCATTGTCTTCTGATGTTTCATCATCTTCTTTTTGCTCCTCTTTCTCCTAGACCTCATCCAGTCGAGCAACTAAGGCAGGAAAGGTGATAGGTGGTGGTGAAGATGACTCTCCTCTTTCGTGAAATTGGCTCAGAATGTCCCATGCATCTTTGGTCTTTGTGCAGTGAGCAACCCGTTGCTGTTCTTCATCAGAAATTGCTTCACAAATAGTAATCAGAACTCTCTGATTGCTCGGATTGTCAGCACTTTCAACATCCTCTTCAATGGCTTGCCAACCTTCAGGGTCAAAAGCTCTCAGAAACGCCCTCATTCTGATCTTCTAATACAAGTGATTACTCCCTTCAAAGGTGGGAGCACAGTGCAGATTCTGACCACGAGCAAATTCCACTGGCTTCAGAAGAGGTTGAGCGAAAGTGGACCAGAATGCCATGAAAGCACTATCCCCGTCTTCACCAGATTCAGTTCCTTCCCCTTTTTGCTCCGACCCACTTTCATCATCTCAAGTCACTGTATAGACTTTCTTCCAATTCTTTTTCGATGGACATTCAAGAGCAATATGTCCAAACCCTTGACACTCATAACACTTGACCACTTGCCCCTTTGCCATCTTGTTTTCAGTTTTTGGAGCAAGTTTTGGTGGAAAAGGTTTGGCTTTATCATTACTCTTGTCTTTTGAAATAGGGTATCAGAAATTAGGCTTCTTTTTCTTTAAATTTTTTTTAAATTGTTTAGTAAACATAGCCATCATCTCAGACTCTAGATCAAACTCAGTTTCAGGAGTTTTTACAGTCTCATGAGCACTAGTGAAAGCCACACTATCTTTGTGTTTTTTCTTAGAAATTTGGTGGGCTTCATAAGTCTACAAGTTTCCAACCAACTGATCAAGCTTGAGGGTATCAATATTCTGAGCCTTCTCAATAGCTGTCACTTTTCATTGGAATCTCTCGGGTAAAGATCTCAAAAATTTTCCAACAACCTTAGCTTCAGGGATTTTTTCACCGAGTGTGAAACAGGAATTCACGATATCACTAAGTTTAGCATAGAAATCATCAAACGTCTCATCATCACGCATAAAAAGGGTTTCAAAGGCAGAGGTGAGACGTTGAAGTTTTTTGACCTTTTAACAGAAGTAGCACCCTTGTGAATCGTTTCAAGAATGTCCCAAGTTTCTTTTGCTACCTCACACGTACAAGTATGATGAAACTCTTTAGGTGTGACGAAGTAAAAAAGGGAATTAAGAGTCTTACTGTTCCAACTCAAGTTTTGATAATCGAATGTCCCAATTATCAAGGGGTTTTGGAATATCAACATCATCAATGGTGATAATAGGTTCACTCCACCCATAGATCACACAATGCCAAACTTTCTCATCGATAGATTTTAAAAACGCTCTCATACGAGCTTTCCAATAAGAATAGTTGTACCATCAAGTAACGGAGGTCTATATGTTGAGTTACCTTCACAAATTGAATCCATATCACCAATCACACAAAATCACACTCCTATAGTTTTGATAAAAACAAAGAGTGACGCGCTCTAATACCAATTGAAAAAACCTAAGTGATTCGTGATTAGATCAAGATTTAATTATTCCAATTCCTAATCATTTAAAACTCACAATCTAAATCATCAAGCACTTACAAAAGTGATTTAGATTGTTGTTTTCGAAAAACAATAAATCGACACGAACAATTTTTACATGGAAAAACCATAATTGAAGTACCTTCAATTGTGATAAAAAAAAAAAAAAAACCACGGGCGAAATGCCACTAATCAGTCCATTACTGAAGAAAGAAAGATTACAAAGATAACAAACAAATTACCCAAACGCTTCCAATTTGTCTTCAAGCCTTCTGTATATCTTTCACCGTAACCTTCTGTAGACACCCAATTTTTGACCGACCTTAAAACTCAGACGTAGCCGATTGAGCGCTCGGTGATGATGCATATTGTGCTCGTTCTGAGGTTGCGGAGTCTCGGCTGAGAGCCTTGCCTCCGGACTTCGGGACTCTTTTGTGCTTTGTCTCGGTTTGCGAACCAGGTCCTATTTTCTCTATTTTCTCTTCCTGAAGGGAGGGAGAGGTCTCAAAGACCATCTCTCAGTGGCCGAAGGCTACGTTTCGTGGTCATAGGCCACTATTCCCGTTTGGAGACCGGCTTAGTTTTGAGCCGCCACGTGCGCCTCGATTACCGCTTAACTTTCTCCGTTTGCTCCGATTTTTGGCACACACCTTGTTCCCTCTCCCTAGAGGGACACTGTGGCCCGGGAGACCACCTTTGTGGTTGCACGCCACCTTCGGTGCCTAACAGCCTGTTTTCGGGGCACCCGGCTGCGCGTTTTGGCCCGCGAACCTTCGTTTTGCATCGGTGTGGGTTCATTTTTGGCATGGACCCTAGTTTCTTTGTTAGAAAGGTGGTACTATGGTGGGAGACCACCTTTCTCTTCGCGGCCCGATTTTCTTGTTAAAGAGCTGGTCTCCCTCACTTTTGGGCCACAATTTCTGGTCTCCCATACCACCACTGAGTTGCATTCACCTGGGAGACCACCAATCTTGGTAGGCTGACCACCTTTTTTTGCTTGACCCTTTTGACCCCTTGGTCTCCCTCACTTTTGAGCCACAATTTCTGGTCTTCTATACCACCACTGAGCTGCATTTACCTGGGAGACCACCAATATGGGTAGGCCGACCACCTTTTCAGCTTGAACCTTTTGACCCCTGGTAAGCTGACCAGGGGGAGTGGTCAGCCAACCACTTGAACTGATCGACCAGCCTTCTGCTTTTTTGTCTCAATGAGTTGAAACCAGCTGTGCCAGCTGGAAGCCTCAGAATGCATCCTCCATACACGTGTATGGAGGATGTTTAAGCTAGGTTTTAGGCTTCTTTGAGAAGCTTTAGATCTTCTCCTCTATAAAGGGAAGGGCCCTCTTCCATTGCTACGGTTCAGAAAATTGCTAAGGCTCATGCATACACTCTCTCTTTGTATCTCCCCCATTTAGCTTCAAAGGTTGAAGTTCTTGACCCCATTGCACTACACCTCCAAGAACAACACCTCCATGGTCAACCTAAGCACCTAGGAGCTCATTTTCAAAGGTTGAAGAGTTCTTATTTTGGTCCAGAAGTTGCTGGCCTTCTTTTCTACAAGGGTAAGTCTCTATTTCCCTCTTTGTAGCCTTATTTTGCTTCATAGTTTAGCTCTATTTGCAAGCATATTTAGGATTTGTCATAAACTGAAAAAAGTCTTGTTTTGAGCTTCTAAACATGTTTGTTTAAGGTCATTTTTCTGTTGGGGGTCATCTACCCCCTTGCATGCTTCATTTCCTCTTGTTTTAAGCTATGCATTAGAGCATTTGTGTTGGCCTTGGTCTGGCCTTTTAGCCACTGAAATCCAGCAGATTTTCAGTGGCTAACATGGGTTTTTGAGCCTCAAAATCAGAGAGGGGCGACCCTCTCACCCAGTGGCAAAGTCAGAAAATTAATTTAGAAGGGGCACTTACTAATTATAATAATTTTTACAAAAATATTTCACGTAAATTTTTTACGATTGATTTCAGGAAACATAACAAAAAAAATTATTTGTAACTAGTGTATCATGGATAATACAAAAAAAAAAATATGGATATAAGCCTTAAAATAAATTATATAATGATAAATTATTTTTTTATACAAAATTTGATTAAAAATTCTATATAATGGTAATACCACGACATCATTGGTATGTAACATTACCCACTAATGGTAAATAAACGCATAAAGAGTAAACCTCACATGTCAAATGTAACTAACAATCTAATAAATTTCATATCTTTATAGTGAGATTACTTATATTTGCATATCACTAATAATGACATCGTCGTTACATTCAAAAAATTTCATAGCTAATATGGTTTATTTATAATAGTCTCTTCATTTTCAATCAAAACAATCTTTATTATTTTCATAATTTTTAAAATGTCATTGACATTTCACTCTAATAATATTTTTGTAATTTTTTATTTAAAATTTTTTTTTTTATGTTTGCAAAAAAAAAAAAAACCAAAAATCTAGGGGGGGCACGTAACCCCCCTGGTCACATGCTCCCTCCGCCACTACTCTCACCCCTTGTTTTGCTTACTAGCTTTGTTGGCCTTACAAAGGAGCCCCTATTTGCATGTTTCAAAGCCATGATCTAGGCCATTTTTGATGACTTTTGTGACCTGCATGACCTCTGTCCATAGGTGGTTTTGCCATATTAGATGTCTATTATGCATGTGTAGAGTAATCTTCTTCAAGGCCTTTCAAAAGGGCTTTCACTTGCATGCTTCCTAAACTAATTTCAGGCCCTTTTCAGTGAGTTTTAGGGCCCTCATAACCTTTTTCCAGAGGTAGTTTTTCCATTTTGTATGTCTATCTTGCATGTGTAGAACAACCCTCTTATTAGCCTTTCAAAGGGACACGTCATTCTTACATGCATTGACTGAGTTTCAGTGGGTTTTTGGGTATTATTTGGCATGGCATACTTCTGTTTTTGGCTGGCTTGGTGAGCTCTCATGTGCTTCATATAGTTGTAGTGCAAATCATGGTTCACTAACTTCTTTTGCATGCTGTGTTGACCCTTAATTTTAGCACTTTTTGGCCTTGCCTTAAACTGATTTTGTGCATATTTTGGACTTCCCTAGCTCTATTTTTGGGTCTCATGGTCGAATGATGCTTGTTTTGCATGCTTGTAGTTCAATACACTTGCCTAGCTTTGAGATTTGAGGTCTATTGCATGCATATACTGAGGTGTTTTCATGCTTTAGGGTCATTTTGCATCATATTTCAGGGCCTATGTGAATGCCATATCCTCATGTTTTCTCCTCTTTAAGTGTGCTTGAGAGTTGTGCATGAATGCCTTGTTTTCGGACCATTGAATGAGCTTCATTTCCATGCACTTTGAACCATCATTTTGGGCCATTTTCCCACTGTTTCAAACCTACCTAGGATCTGTTTGGGGTTGGTTTTTCCATTCATACATTGCTTTGTGTACCTCTAGTGTAACGCACTTCACTAGTTTCGGTATTTGGGTCATCTAGCATGCATTGGGTAACATATTTGCATGATTCGGGACCATTGTACATCATGTTTCAGAGCTGGAAAATGTATGCTTATATGCCATATTTCATGCTTTGTCATGCTTAGTTAGAGTTGCATATTGTGCCTTAGGATCGGTCCATTGCATTCGTGCATGTTTGCATGTATTTCGGTTGTCTCATTTTCATGTATGGCCACTGATTTGAGTGTGGCTAAGGTCCACTCATATTGGTTTAAGTCCACCTTGCATTGTGTATGCCATTTGGTTCATGTTGTCGCATGTTTGACCATCGCATTGTGTATGCTTTGATTATGCCTTTTGTGTATGTCCATCTTCGTATGTGTGCATTGTGTATGCCATATAGCTCATGTGCATTGTGTATGCCATTTCAGTTCATAACATTGCGTATGCTAGGTTGCATGTGTGCATATCATCCCTCGCATGCCAGCATGATTAGGTTGCATTGCATTTAGGGTTGCATGTTAGTCGCATTGTGGATGCCATCTCATTGCATTGTGTTTGGAGTAGGGTTAGTCCAAACACGGGAAACGAGGGGCATTTCGTACTCAAAGTGACGAAACGTATCTCAAATTCCGGTCGCCGACACTCCGGATTACCCATGATGGAGTTTAGGCTGTGTTGTGTTTATGTGTGCATCCATTTCATATTGAGTCATACAATTCGACTCCTCGGCCATCATGCATCGGGATGCGTGATTGGTGGCACGAGGATCAAGGACTACACTCCCTAGAGCTTATGCAATGACGGGGAGAGTGGTCATGCATACATATGTTGAAAATACTTTGCCATGCCCCTTTCTTGCTCTCTGTTGCAGCAAACCAGAAACCAGCAGCCTTCTAGAGCTTTGTACAATATCCCGAGATCAATTGCAAACAGAGGCAAATCGGGGTATCGCAGGAAATTTCCCGACAAAGCGACTCGAGCACGCATGCATCTTTCATCATTCGGAACAAGAGCTGAGGCAGTCCATTTTATAGCTTGCATGCTAGTTTATTCGCTTTCCTAGTTAATTTGTTAATTAATTAGGGTTTTGTAATATTTAATTAGCTAGAGTAGTTAATTATTTATTCGAACTGTATTATTTATTCGGACCCTCCGAGCGAGGGCAATTGTGTAATAAGTGTGCGTGTGTGTGATGTATGTCTTCCAACCCCACGCCTTTCTCCCTTTTATTTACCGGCTTATGATGGTTAGTTTAGGACATGTTTCAATTAGCATACTTATGCTCGCATGTTTGCATCCATTCATCTGTCTTGCATGCACCGGGCTCAGTGCATCATACTAACTGCATTGTACTTCAATTTCAAATCGAATACATGTTAGCTGTAGCATCATCATATGCCATCTTAGAATAGCCGAGCCTATTTTAGTTGCATTCTTGTATGTGTTGCATTAGGCATTTTAGCATAGTTAGGATTCATGCATGATTTCTAATTAGTTTTTTTCTTTAGCTCGGAGTACTCGGTAAATGTTTATGCTTTAGCATCTTTGCATGCGTGTGAGTGACTGCCATGATAGCATGCTTACCATGAGGCTATTTGCTTATGTGATATAACTGCCTGAATGCTTGTGGGTGAAGGTTGGGTTATTTGAATTGGAACAATTCACCAATTGAGAGTTTTAAGCCCACTTGAGAGTGGCAAAATCATGTTTTCTAAGCCCACCCGAGGGTGGCAAAATCTACGTCTTAGCCTACTTGCGAGTAGCACCTTCAAACCGTTTTTCAAAACGAACATGAGATGTTTTGTTCCAATTCAGGCAACCCAGTCTATACTTGTATGCTGTGCGCATCACATAGTAATTCTAGGCTAATAACCAGAATAAGAGCATATATGTTTTCAAAACTCGATATCATGGTTAGTAGAGGCCGATCTTTGATCGGGCGAGCGGGGGTGCTCACGAAGTGACCTTCCCCAATCGTACCCAAGTTTCCGAGCCGAGGCAACTTTGGTGATAACGGACACGTGGCCTTAGGCATGAGTCAGGGTTTCCTAAATTTCTCCAAAATAAAATATTTAGGTGATGACTCTGTATCTGGCAAAGCAGTCCATGTTTGGCACTTCTTTCTAAAAATCTGTTTTTCAAAATGATTTGCCGAATTTGGACTCTTTGATTATTCATCGATCTTGCATTGCACTCTGTGAGATTAGATACAGGACCGTGACATTGAGTCCTGAACTGTAGTGAGCCCAAATGAACAAAACGGGATTCCCTCCCGGGACGTTCGGGGACGTCTACACTTTCGTCTCAAAATTGATTAGATTGAAGTTGAATCCACAACTTCTATTGTCAAATCAACGACCACGCACAGCATCAAACTCCTTTAATACTCCACGCTTGAATCTCCGGATTCCACCGAAGAAGAACACTTGTCACGACCCAAACCCGGCCCTATGGGTTTAGCAATCGAATCGCCAAGAATCCGAGATTATCAAAGGCCTAACAACGAATACGATTAAATCTGAGTACTGGCGGAAGCCAATACAGTAAATAACTAGTGTCCATTGAGCTGTGAAAATCTGTATGCCAAAACATTTTTCATGCATTAAATGCAGACTGATCTATACAATCATATACAATCATTCAAGACGGACCTAATCCTCGATAACAAGACAAGAAAACAAGAGATGCCTATACAACAAGACAAAACAAGAAGGAGACCGATAGGGGACACAAAAATACCCCAAGCCATAGCATGGCAACTCGGAACCTCGCAGTGAGGCACATAGGCTGGCTTGACAAAACTGGGGACCAACCCACGCTCCTAGCTCCGGCTCGTCACGAGAACCTACATATATATATAAACAGTGAGCTAAAGCCCAGTGAATAACATAATGCGTAAAGGGGTTATGAATGAATGTCCTTACAGTAATGAAATCAGTTCATTAAACAGTATTTCAGTCAATCAGTCATATCTGGTACATCCATTAGCCTATAATGAGTAGGTCCAAAAGGACCGGGTCTTACAAGAATAACAGAACCTGCAAGAATGATGGCCATCAACAAGAATGATGGTTCCACAAGGAACCGACAGAGCTCAGTAAAGAAATGAAGTGCTAAGGATGCCACAATACAGTTCAGAATACAGGACATACATTCATTCAGTAAACAATATCAGTTCAATAAACAATTCAGTTCAGTATTCAAAAGATAACCATTTGAACATATCTTTACATAATTGTTACTCACAGAGATTGGGCTAATAGTAGCTAGAGCGCGTCCCTGAGAGCCAACCCTAAACAGTTAACAAATAGAACACACACTAAGTTCACGGTCGGGAAGGATGATAATTAAATCCCTAAATTTCCTCGGTGTGGTTCTATGTATAAATCCTCATTAAGATGCCTTAAACTAGGCCTAAGAATGCCTAGGATGGGATGAGGATGCAAAAATACAGTTGGAAGGTATTTTTCAAAAGTTGTCGAAAATGGGTCTCGGCCGAGCGAGCCTTCCTCCGCTCGAGCGAGGTTGCAAAATCAAAGGCTTCGCTCGAGCGAACAATCCTTCGCTCGAGCGGTCTGATGAAACAGTAAAAGTACTGGATGCTCGATTTTTACGCTCGAGCCACCAATCCTTCGCTCAAGCGTGGCTCAGAGGAAACGGTGGTCGCTCGAGCGAGGAATCCTTCGCTCAAGCGAAGAAGCCAAATCTGGAATTTCCAGATTTGCCTTCCAAGCTCAAACCAAGCATTCTCAACCCAATTCTCGACCTCTTGGGCCCAAATTCTGGAAAATACATCCCAAAACAATGTATAACAAGTTTCAAAAGCCAATTTATGAATTCAAGCCCCAAAGGTGAGTCAATTAAAACCATTTTTCAAACCCAATTTCAAGAACAATTCCAAACATGCAATGCATGAGCTTTTAAACCAAAATCAAGCTTCAATCCTTGCTCAATTGAGCTCAATAGTTGGAAAACGAAATGAAAACATGGACTTTAGTTTAAACATGGACATGCATGGACAATCCAACATGAATTCAACTCCAAAATGCACCAATTCAAGCATGCATGCAACAATTCAAGCATAATCCAACCTATTTGCACTAAATCATGGTTTGTGAGCATGAACCATGCAAGATGAAGCTTAAAGACAACAAGAAGATGATGATTTCCTTACCTAAGTCTCGTAATTAAAGCCTAGAAGCTCAATTATGCAAATACACTTCAATTTACTTCAAGTCTTCAAGCAAATCAACAAAAACAAGTCCCTCTCTCTCTAACTCTCTTCTTGGTCGGCTAGAAGGAGGAAGAAAGGCTGATGAAATGAATATGTTCAAGTGTATACAAGGCTCAAAGATGATTAGGTAGTGGCCACTCACCATGGCAAGATCGTAATTAAATCAAACTCTTGGACTAGCTTAATTTAATCTAATTTAGTCATTCCTAATCGATTTTCAGATAAATATACCATTAAATCACAAATATTCTACTGATTCCAAAACACTAAACGGTTCCTAATTCGGCCGCCGATAAGGCCTCCAATTAACAGTTTAAACATATAAATTCAAACAGATAATCAATCAATCAAACAGATGCAATATGCAATTCAATAGATAAACTTATTCAATTTCAGTTTCGATTTCAATCAGTTCATTCAGTACTTCAGTTAATCCAATTATTAGTCATTATCAGTTCAGTTTAACAGTAATCAGTACGTAATTCAGTGGTTAATCGGTAATCAAAGCGAGGGTTGTTACAACACTCTTGAATATGAACAATCAACCTCCTTGATGTGTGTCTCTCAAAACATGAGTTTAATACTCAAGCAAATCATCAAGGAAAACTAGTAAAACACCCCAAAAGAAAACCCAAAAAACCTTAAAGTAGATCTCTAAAACGTAATCCTAGTTTTGGACTAAAAAAAATACTTATAGAAAACTAGGGCAGCGAGGCTCGCTCGAGCGAAGACTCTCTTGCTCGAGCGAGGAACCAAAAACGCGTGTTTTCCTTCAGTGGCCTCGCTCGAGCTACACTACCTGCGCTCAAGCGTACAATCATCCTTCTCAGGTTTTTTACAGAAGCTGCTTTCGCTCGAGTGAGAACTCCTTCGCTTGAGCGAGCAAGACAAAAAAAACTTAGAAAAAATACAACTCGATAAAAACATGCTTGTTCACGGGATTAACAAGACTAAGGAACCTAACAATATATAGTGGAGTTCCAATCAAATTGAATACCTACCCCTCATCTCTCCTCTCTCCTCTCTCTCTCTCTCTCTCTCTCTCTGTCAAATGTTATAAAATAGTATCCTTCTCTACATAGCATAAATCATTTACTTCCCATCAACAAGTATTTTATCACCTGCTATCATCACAAATTTCATATACAATAAAGGTTGCTCGCAAAATATTATATCCAATGGAACCACTAATAAAGAAACCATGTCCTTTTGAGGCTTCAAGCTTCATCAACTTACTAGAGGCTACTTCATTGGAGAACCCAAAAGAGGACACACAAGAGGAAAAGGAGAAGAACAGCAAGAAGATCAAGAATTAGAGAGGATTACTGATCCAAAGATTGATCTTGAGCTCTCTTGCAAGGACTCCAATGATGTGTGCAGTCCAGAGCTCAATCTTCTTGATTGTTTGAACATGATGGGTTCGGCTCAAATTTCATCCGGAACTCCCGTTGATTATGCAATATCATCGGTGTTGCAATAACAATAATGCTATCGTTAATGATTTGAATTAGTTTGGTTGGATTTATTGAATCTAAGTGGGTTTCATAATAAGATTGTTTGCAAATGGAAGTATATCTTCTCTTTGATAAAATTTCTTAGTTTGTAGGATGGTTGGTGGTGGCGAGCGTGGTACACTGATGTGGCCGTGGTGGTGGTGGTGGTTGTTTGGTTAATAGACGAGAGAGGATTGTTTGGGTGAGAGAGGAGAAGAGAATGGATGGATTTGAATCTATAATTTGTAATTTGGGATCAAAATTTAATTTTTTTAATTTTTTTTCTTTTTAAATATGATGGTAGGGGACAAATTAATAACGATTTAAATAGGTAAGAGGCAAATTGACAATATCAAAAGTTTGGGTATGAAATTTATTAGAGAAATATAATTTAAGGGGAAAATGAAATTTCCTCAATTAATAAACAAGAAAAAATATGATTTATAGAACTTGTTTGCTACTCTAAGGCTTGTTCTGTTGCATCAATGAGTAATATACATATATGGTTATTATTTGCGAGTGACAAAAAATACAGCCATATGCATATATTATATGACTTGTTTGTTCTTTCAAATTTATTTTCACTTCTGTGTTAATTATAATCAAATCTCACATGTATTATTACTTTTTTAGTTCCAACAATATTTAGGCTATGTTTGGATTATGAATTTGGGTAGGGATTTGAAAAGGAAAAGGGAAAATGTGAGTGAAATGTGAAATGTAATCAAATTATCACATTTCACCCAACTTTTCTATTTCCCATTCTAAATTCTTATTGAAATCTAAGTACCAAACAAAACCTTATTTTTATATAAACTGAAGTTGTTCATTTGTATTTATTGGAGTTCGACTGACTATGGTATATATTGAAAGGGATGCTTAACGGATATTCTGATCCACCAAAACTGGCTGAACCGAACCGATCCAATCCGCCATGTTTTTGGATGGATGCGTGATGACTAGCGAACGGTTGTGAATTGATTTTTTCCAATCCGCCTAACTTTAGATGGATGGCGGATTTGAGATTCCTTTGACAGCAACCGAACTGCCAAATCGCGAGCACCCTTAATAATTTGTAAGACATTGTATTTTCAATTTGTTTAGATATTCTATTTGTGTTTTCAATTGAAAAAGAGTTTAGATATTCTATTATGTTTTTAATTTGGAAATCCTTTTATCAAATGGAAAGTGTTGATAGTTGATATTTTTGTGTGGAAAATATAAGACTTAATTTTGTCATTTTAAAAAAAAAAATCAATTTAAATAGTTTTGGAATAAAAAAAAAAACAGTAATGAAATAATTTTGACAATGCATGGTTTTCTTATATGTATTTATTATTGGTATTTGACAATTTACTTGATAATCTTTTGATTATGTTGAGTTGGATTGTTATCCAAAACAAAATTGACAAATTGCTGTATTATGTTCAAAATTTATAAAAGTTTAAACTGCCAAACCGATTCACATCTATTCGCTAATCCACTCAATTTGTATCCACCAATCTGGCAGATGGATGTAGATTGATTTTTTCAATCTGCCAATCCGGCAGACAGATGGCGGATTGGAGGTTCTCCGGCCGTAATCAAACCGCGAACACCCTTAGCTGAAAAGGAAAAGCTCTCTTCTATATGTCATCTCTTCATACCCTTCTTGTGAAAGATTTGAGTAGTGATTTGCAAAGACAAAGGAAAAGGAAATATTTTTTTTTTTCAAAATTTTCTTTTCGTTATTTTCTATTCATGAATCTCTTTTCAAATTTAACACAACGTAAATGTGATAGTTTAATGAAACGTTTATTAAATGTGATAGTTTTTTAATATGAAGGACATTACTTAAAAATAAAATAAAATAAATAAAAAAAGATGACAGTTTATAAAAATTCATAGTTTTTGACTATGAGGGCATTACTATAAAAAAATAAAAATAAAAAAGAAGAAAAAAAAAAAGTGGTAGTTTATAAAAATTCATGCATAGACCTTATATAATAAAGAGAAAATTGTTGAAAAATCCAAGCTAAGGAATGTATAAGACATTAGATCTACTGAATTTTTTTTGTTAGTGAGAGATTTATCTTTTATGAAATAGTTTGGTGAAAAGTCATTTTGTTTATTTTGAAGAACATTTTGTTTCCAATTTTACCTCTTAATTTATCTGTTGACTTTTTTTTACTATCTGTTCAAAATTTTATCTATTTGTTTAAATTATTTTCTATTGGTTTAAATTTCTTTGACTATCTGTTCAAATTTATACCTATCTGTTGAATTTGTTTCCCTTAATTGTTGAATTTTTTCTTCTATCTATTCAAATTCTTTGTTCTTGAAACAATATTTGTTCAAATATGTGTTCTTTTTTTATTATTTGTCATTATTTTTTCCTTATCTGTTCAATTTTTTCCCTTATCTGTTGAAATATGTATTAATTCTTATCCATTACAATTTTTAACAAATAGGTTTAAACAAATTTGTTAACCTATCCATTAAAATCATAATTCAAGTATCTTATCTGTTAAACAATTCCACTCTTCAACAATTTTTCAACAGATAAGTTTAATAGATTTGAAACAATTCTAATCTCAAACAAATTTGCTAGGAATCTTTATCCATTACAGATCTGTTTCATGATCAACAACATTCATCATCATCTTCATCAATAGCGATCAACAATCAATCATCAACAATCAATAACTATAAAAAAAAAAAAAAAGGAAGATAAATAGAGAAAGGGAACAAATATGCCTTTCTATTTATAAATAATAATAATAAAAAAACCATGTTGGGTCATACGATCTCAGATCGAGAAAGAACGAATTTTAGATCTGGATCTCCAATTCATCATCGCCGATCTTAGAGTGTTCAAGCAATTCATCATCGCCAATCTCAAATCTAGATCACTCGGCGGTGCTTGCATCGAAGCTCTATCATTGCGGATCTCAAGTCGTCTTTTTCACACGAAGCCAATTATTCTCTGAATTGTCTCTACCGACAGGCTTCGACCTTGGCACCTTGACCTCTATAACCCTAACAATGCATACATCAATATATATATATACACAAAAACAGAGAAAGAGAAATGAAATGGTAGAGTGAGATGAGAAGTGGCTGTAATGAATGGCGAACGCTTGGTAGGAAGGATCGACTGGGCCACTGAAGAAACCATATTCGAAGAGCTAGTGTTCAATACCTCGCCTTTGTTCTAGTTCGAGTTCAGGTTATGTGTAGAAGAAGAGGATGAAGAAGCAATTCTTGATTACCATAAATGATAAAGCCTATAGAGCTTCTCATCGGAGTGAGATTTGTAGCAGGGTAGTATTGAACTAGATCTAAGGCAGGGGAGTGCAAATCTGATGCGGCAGAGTTCAATAACACAGAGGAGGATTAGATCTGAGTCATCATCATCATCACAGAGAAAAAGAGATCATCAACCGACACTGAGTAGCGTTACGGTGGTGTCGCCGAATCCACACTAAAGGAGATCGATAACGGTCACAGTGGCGTTAACCGGAGAGAGACGGTGATCGGAGAACGTGGAGGAAGTGACGACAACAATCACAATAGAGAGAGAGAGAGAGAGAGAGAGAGAGAGAGAGAGAGAGAGAAAGGGATGTAATAATGGCCCGACCCAAACGGGCCTCGCGGGCTCCCTTCTTTTAGCAAGTCGGCCCATAGGCCGAAAAGTGGGGCCTAGGCCCAAGCCCAGGCCCGCTCATAATAAGGCCTAGGGCCGGTGGGCCTAGGCTAGGGCTGGGCCAATGGGCCTCGGCTCGGGCCGCGGACTGCGAGCCGGGCCTAGTCGGGCCTTTTTTATTTTTGGTTGAAAAAATAAACGATAAATACATTATCTATGTAGATTATTTAGTAAGGATAAAAAAAATAAAATAAAAATTATACTAGAGTATTTTAGTTAAGATTAATGAGATGTTTTGTTTGGTTATGTTTCATGGTGGTATTTAAATTTAATTATGTATGATTTATGTTTTTTTTTTAGGGTAAATTACACTCACCTCACCTGAGGTTTCTGACAAATATAGGGACCTCCCCTGTAGTTTGAATAATTACACAAACCTCCCCTACTTTACCTAACATTGTCAAGATTCCCCCTATGTGAGCCTCTGTTACCCCAGGTAACAGAACCTGCTGATGTCATCACCAATAAAGCCAAAAATACCAATAATGCCCTTAGGGCAGTTGATCTTAGGTATATGTACCAAGCACAACACAAAGCTCCACAATGCACAACTCAAAAATTCCAAGCCAAGAGCAAAACCAAAAAGGCAGCCAGAAGTGAAAGAAAGAAGCACAAGTCAGAGCTCCAAAACCAAGCACAATACAACTATTTAACTATTATGTAAACACCATAGAGCATCATGTCTGTTCAATTACAACATTCCATTATGTGCACAAAATATAAATATAAACACCAAATGAATATACTTCATACCCACTACAAAAAAACAAAAGTGGGTACATCATCTGAGACTATTTGTTGCTATGCTTAGTATGTCATGTCCACTACAAAAATACAAAAAGTGAAACACGATCTGAGACTAACTGTGCACTACATCAATACGTGTTATATACCTTAAACTTGTGATAAGAACTTCTACCAAAAACATCATCATATTAGCTAAGTCATCTGCAAGAAAAAAATGGGAAAAAAAAAAAAAAAACCTTTTTTCAAAATTCTGGCAATGAAAAAAAGAAGAAGAAGAAAAAAAAAATTGTAACTTCACAGAGCACAAGTAAGAAAAACTTACATGTGCATGCTTGGCCTTAGCCTTGCCCTTGCCCCTGCCTCTTCCAGTTGAACTTCCTTTCCCACTTGACTGTTCTCTCCTAGTTGAATGTCCCCTCCCAGTTGAAGTGCCTTTTCTAGTTGAAGTGCCCCTTTCAATTGAAGTGCCTCTCACAGAACCTCTACCCTTATCCACAGTTGTGCCACTGCCCTTACTAGCACTTACGCCATTGCCACTAGCTCCACCGCTTACTGGACCTCTTTGGCAAGTTCTCTTATTGTGTCCAAATTGTATGCACAATTTACATCTCAATGTACTAGACCTCTTACTTTGACTTGTTCCAGCTGGAGGCTCATGAGCAACCCTCTTCCTAGCATTCCTTGGCCTTCCTGGCAATCTTTTCAGAGGTGGGGGTTGTAAAGGCTCCCCAGGTATAAGTGTCCACATGGTATGGTCTAAGATGAGATGTATTATGCCACTATTGGCTCTCAAGTAATTTTGCTTAGAGTAGTACGGGTGGACAAAATCTTCTAAGGCAATCTACTATGACAAATTGCAGTCATAGCATGTTTGCATGGGCGCCCAGATATTTTCCACTCTCTACATACACAAGTCATCCTTCTAAGATGGACAATGTGATTCACCCCTTCATTATCCTTGACCTCATACTCATGACCTCCAGTATACTCTACTCTGCAATATCTTGATATTTCAGTGTGACCTCAAGCTGTTTCTTGATGTTCAAAGTGACATTAGACTTCCATTCTAGAGCCTTCTAATATCTCATCTGAAACTTACCCTTCAACTTCCACCTTATGTTCTCCAACATAGTTAGAATTGGCTAGCATCTCATATTTTCTAACCAATTATTGAAGGACTCTATCATGTTATTTGTGAAGTGATCACACCTTATCCTATCATCAAATGCATGCCTAGACCTTCCTTCAACTGGAACTTTTTGCAACCATGTGAAAACATCATTTGAACTTTCCTTAATGGATTGCATAGCTTGATCATACTCTCTCTCATTGTATGCCCTTACAGCCTTCCAGAATTGCTTCCTTAATATCAATCCAGGAAATTTGGCCCTGAAATTGTTGAATAAGTGCATGCAACATCTTCTATGAGTAGCTTCTGATATGATGTCACTTACAATCTTGTCAAGGCCCTGTACACACAAACAATGAAACATTAGTAAGCATTATAAGTATGAAAATATAGGACAATGCATTATGTAAGTAAATCAATTGCTAAATATGAAAGTAAATTACCTTTTGTTGATTAGACATGATGGTCCATGGCCTAGAAGGCAGTGCATCTTCTATGATTGTTCTCAAGTTCTCCAAAAAAAAAATCCAACTATCCTTACATTCACCCTCCACTACTGCTAATGCCAATGGAAACAAACTATTTCCATCCAAGGCAACTGCTGAAATTAACACTTCACCATAAGGACCCTTCAAGTGACAACCATTCACCCATATGAAGGGCTTACATCCATCAATACACCCTTTTTCATTGCCTCAAATGATATGAAGATCCTTTGGAACAATGGATGCTAAGGAATAAGGTTTGGTTCTTCTCCATCTTCTGAGACTGAGGTAGGAGGCAGGTCATAATTTATGACGGCTAAGCTACCAGGGTTTGTTTTCTTAATTTTCTCAACATATGTTGGTAGCAACACATACTGGCTCCCATGATCACCTTCCAACTCCTCCTTGCACCTCTTTTTTTGGTTCTATACAATTGCATTCTTGAAGCCTCAATTCCAAATAGTTTGTTAAGCTTCACTTGCATAGTATCAAACCCCATGTGTGGATTATCCTTAAAATTGCCAACCAATTTCTTGGCAATCCAAGTTAATGTTGCTTCACTATTTTGGTTCATCCTGCTACATGTGTGATTAGGTACCAAGGTTTTGATCTTGTAAGTGATCCCCTCTAAAAGAGGAGACGCATGAATCCTCTAAGGGCATCCCTCAGCAGCACAATGGGCTGTCACTCTGGCTTTCTCATTTTTGTCTCTCACTATCTTGAAACCAGTTTGCACTGTATAATCCCTCAATGTAGCTCTAAACCTATGCACATCTGGAAAAATCATTCCATTTTCTAATACCACTTCTCCTTCTTGATTGAAATACGGTTCTTTTCTATTGTAGGTACTATCAAATTGGTTGTCTGGATATGCCATCTCTTCATCATCCATCCAGTCTACTTCACCATCAAATTCATCATCACTGGTAGAATATCTTATTTCATCATCGCCAGATTGGTAATCACCAAGTACATCATCATCATCTTCATTTGACTCCTCATTACCCTCATCACTCAAACTCTTAGTGTCATTTGATTCATGTTCATCATCAACAGTTGCATTCCAATTCCTATCCTCATCACTAAACCCATAGACATTGTCCTCATGGTACTCCTCATCTACATCTACAGTATGTACTCCATCACCTCCACTATTTTCATCTTCAACATCATTTCTATCTCCACCATCTTCCATTCCAAGAGAATATGCAATATCAACATATAAGTTAATTGTTTTACTCCTACCTTGCACATAAAATATATCCAACACATCAATATCATTTTCTATTAATCTCTTATTCTCAGTACCAGGCATATCACAATGCAATGTGGTAGCTATTGCTTCACTACAAGTAATGTCAGAGAGGACTGTTACAATCACATCCTTCAAGGCTTCAATGCAACAATACATATTTGGGTCCACATCATATACTCTGCCCACTTTGTCTTTATAGTTGATGATTAGATCAAAATAAGGGAATGTAGCCATATTGTTATCACAATGAGTAACAATTAATTACAAAAAACAACTCCATTCAACAATTAGAGTCACCCAAATATAACAAAATTTATAAGCAGAAGACATAATAATAATAATAATAATAATAATAATAATAATAATAATAATAATAATAATAATAATAATAATAATAATAATAACAACAACAACATAATAAAAGCTCATATAATCATAATTGCATAACAAAAAGAATAAAAAAAAAATCCTTAAATCATTATTTTAAGAAAATTAAGAAGAAAACTATTTTTTACAATAAATTAACAAAACCAAATCCCCACCTTCATAACAAACATAAATAAAAGTTCATATAATACAATCATAATTGCATAAATCAAAAATCATAACAAAAAGAAGACAAAAAAAAAAAAGAAAAAAAGAAAAAAGAAGCTTAGCCAAACGTCCGGCAGGACATCCCCATGGATGACCAGTCACTCAACATCTCCCAGCCAGACTGCTCATTCATTCGTAAAGGCCTACAAATCCGAAAGGGACTACAAATCTAGAGTTCCAAAATCAAAACAAACATGAGCTAGATAGACTGCTACTCCAGAAAACAAACAGGGATGAAGTATGAAAGAACTAGACTGCTACTCCATAAAACAAATGGGGACAGAGTATAAAAGGTTTGAAATCTTATTTGGAAGCCCTAAAACCTACTTCTCACCAATCAATCTCTTTCACATTTTTCACTAGCAATGATGATCTCACCAAAATCTCAAGCTTCTTCGTCATTTGTTCACACTGATCGGTCTTTTTCAAAGATTTCGTCTCTTTCTTTCTTGTCTTTCTCCCACAAATTCAATCAAAATCAAAATAGATAGTGAATTAGGGATTTAGGGTACAAAGGTTATTATCGTCTTTTTGTGCTCCAAAGCAAGGGTAATAAGGTCATTTAGTATATGTAAGTAACGTCGTTTGTGCCAATTTAACGGAATATGGGAATCTTGACAATATCAGGTAAAGCAGGGGAGGTTTGTGTAATTATTCAAACCACAAGGAAGGTTCCTGTATTTGTCAGAAATCTCAGGGGAGGTGAGTGTAATTTACCCTTTTATTTATGAACTTATAACTAAAAAAGTATGCAATTATGTAATTTTTTTTTCTTTCGAAATGAATAATTTTATATATATGAAAATGAAACCTTCAATATTAAAATATTAAATTAATTATATAACATTTATTGAATGAATAATTTTTATTTCAAAATGAAATAAAATATTACAAAAATTTATATCATTAAACAAAATAGGTGTAGATTATTGATGATAGTAGAGCAATTGAATCACTATAGGTCAAGTACATCCCAACTAGGTTGGCACCTACTAGCCTACCAATCATTTGCATTATACTCCACCTCAAAAATCTAAAAAAAAAAAAAAAAACAACGAAATGAAATAGTAAAAAACAAATTGTTGATCAATCATCGGAGGAGACAAGCATTTAACAAATTGTTGCTCTAGGATATGTCATCTAAATCATTTTGAATTAGCTCCTTTTCACTATAATTTTGTCTTCTCGTAAGCGCATGCATATGATCTATGGATATCATCAGTGTCTCAACATTTGGGATGAAAGCCTGTTACAGAAATCGTTCAACACCCATCCACTTGCACTAAAAGCAGTTTCCGAAGCAACTGTAAAAATAGGAACAGTTAGTATATCACGAGCCATATGTGAAACCACATGCCACATAGTTTCATTTTATTTCCACCATTCCAAAATGTCAAAACCATCGAATCATCCATTGACGGGCTTTCCAAATATCGTTGTAGTTCAAAACTATTTACGCTTGTATGTTGAGATATTTTTTCACTTTTTATTGATGAAAAAACACTTAATCTCCCACCTTGAGATGAGACTGCTAGTGTAATATGTGAAGTGTATTGACAAATGCAGCTCCCATGTATTCTTCAAATAATATGTTGCATGTTTACATAAAGTAGCAAACTGTGTTTGATCAACGAAAATATGTTATAAAAATTCTTGTAAACCAATTTCTTTACACCTTGGATCATTTTTTATGGATAAACCTAAAAGATGAGGCAAAGGAACAAAATATTTATCAAATTTTGCTTTCATTGAAGTAATAATGGTTACATAATATTCATTACCCATGTGTTTTATGAAAACTTTAATTATTTCTGCTAGCATATGTAAAACAAATGGTGAAATAGGAATATATATATATATATATAAGAAAATAATTTTGTTGAAGTATTCAAATTTTTTTTTATACAAGGCTATTTGGCACCAATTAAGTTTTGTAGGAGTCAGTACTTCTCCTATTGATGTTGTTGCAAAAAATAAATTTATTACTCGTCTTTGTTTACAAGCTCTTCTTAACATATTATACGTTGAATTCCACCTACTATCTATATCTAAAATTAATTTTTCAAATGACATATTTTCTCGTTGACAAATTTTTCTATATTCCAAAATTTGATTAGTAGAAGACATAATAGTAACAAGTGCATTTTTTATTACAAGCACAACAGTCTCGTATATATGCATAGCTTCTTTAACAATCAAGTTTAAAATATGGACACAACAACGAACATAAAATAAATCACCATCGACAAGTAATTGCAAAGTTGATTTTAAATGAGTTGCAATTTGATTATAATATGCTGCATTATCTAAACTAATCGTAAATATTTATTTTGTAAAGCCCACTCGTATAATATATTTCTTATTTCTACACCAAGCGAATGACCAGTGTATGGAAATTCAACTAATTTAAATGAAATAATTCTTTTATTTAATTTCCAATCATTATTAAAAAAAATGTGCAGTGATACATTGATATTTGAAACCATTATTTGACCATAGACAAGATGTTAAACAAACTCTTCCATTCAATTTTTTAAAGATGCCAAATAATTCGCTTTTAACATCATCAAATTTCTTTAAAATCCTGTTTTTAGTAGTATTTCTTGAAAAACTTTGATATTGCGGTACAAAAATTTTGTGAATCATTTCGGTAAAATCGAGACATTCACTAGTTATAAAAGGATGTTTTTTTTTAATAATATAATCAACTATAGAATTTTATGCACGTATAGTATCATATGAAATGTTTGTAAATTATCCGCTCCTAATTGCATTTGACTTCTAATATCAAGTTGTTAACTTTGTAAATGTTTGTTAACATGTTTTTTTGAATGACTAGTACCCCCTGCAGATGCAACACTAAGTAAATGTGCACAATAGTTACATTTTTGCTTTGAATGTAATTGTATTATCAGGATTATTTATAGATATTTTTTCAATATGTTCCCAAACAGTACTAGTTGTGCCCCTAAATGATGATCCAACTGTTGGAAAAGGGATATTAGAAGGAGAATCAACAGATTCATATTGCATAGTATATATATCAATATTGACATAAACATTATGAATATTAAGATCCATAGTAATGTAAGTAAACAATATATAAGAATTAACAATTAATTTAAATAATGTGTAAATACAATGAGTAAAAAATAATAATTAATATATATTCACAAATAATTAGTGAAAAAAATGAGTAGCTAATAAATTTAATTAAACTAATTAATGTTACCGACTGGCGAATGCAATATTGAAATTAGCTTCTTTTGATAAAAAAATTTTGTTGCACAATTGGAATTGCCACTTAGAGATGACATTTCAAAATTAATTGACAGTTAAGAGAGATTGAGAGTTTAAGAGAGATTGAGAGAGTTTAAGAGAGGAGAGAGAGAATTATTTGTGAGATTTGTTTTGAAAAAGAGGGGATATTTATAGTAGTTTGAAAGATTGAAGTAAATTTATATAAAAAAAAATATTAGCGTTGTATTAAACGGTAATATAACTGTTTGAATATTTATTTATTTATTATTATTATTTTAAGTTTGCATATTTGCTTAGGTGCAGAATAAATTTTTTTATTTTTTTATTTTTCATTCAATGAATGTGAGTAAAGAGTGAGTTGAGTGATGCAACTTGCAAGCATAGCACAAGGGTAGGCCGTAGGGGGTGACAGGTAAGGCTGAGCAAGGAATTCGTGAAATCCGTAATCCGATCCGGCCCAGTCCAATCTAATAGGTTTGGATTAGTTTTTTGAATTCGTGATTCGATTCCGGATTTGAACCGATCCGAACCATATACTAATAGCCTATGTTTATATTATACACCCTCTCGCATAATATCTTATCTTATTCCATATAAAACATAAACCGGCATAGTGTCTTCTTTTATTGCTTTTGTTTGTTGGTTTTTAGTTTTAATTTGTAATGATCTAAATACTTATGGTGGAGCCAGTTTTCTTATGGTGGTTTAAATTCTAGAACAGTATGTCACTATTATGGAAAGACATGTTGCTATTGTGGAACTAATATGACGCTATGTTTATATTTTTATGAAATTAAAATATTCTATATATATATTTTGTTATTTAATTATGTGAATCTGTGATCCTAAACTGATCCAATCCATGTTTAAATGGATTAGTTCGAATTGGTTCCACGATTTAAACGGATTAGATTGGTTCTAATTTTTCAGGAACTGTAGATAACGGATTAATCCTAATTTTATCCTAATCCGAACCAATCCAGACCATGCTCACCCCTAGCGGCAGGGCCAAGCAGCATCAATTGAATTGCAATATTTTAATTAATTATTTTTTTTCTCATTCATTGCAACAGTAACTTGAATTTGATTGCAAATGAGAGTGATGTGATGCATGAAGGGGGGTAGGGCAGAGGCATGGGTCTAGAATTATATATATATTTTTTCATTCATTCATTGTAAGGAAAGACCGTTGTGTTGTTTTGTTTTTTGTTTTTTTTTAATTTTTTTATTTTTAAAAGATCAATCTTTTATTTCTTTTATTCATTTTTTATATATTTTTAATTATTTAACCGTTGTAAGTTGCCTTTTATTTTTATTTTTGTTGGAATTTGACCATTGGCAAAGAGAGGACTGGACCGGGCCGAGCCGTCCGCAGGGCCCGAATTTTTTTTGGGTCAGACCGGGCCAGGCTAATGAGCCGGGCTTCAAATGGAAGGCCCAGGCCCAAGCCCATGGTACAGGACTGGGCTCATGTAACAACCCTCACTTTACTCTAGTCATACTTGAATATATTACATGATCTTGTCTTGATATGTTGCATTTGCAAACATTGATTTATCTTGCATAAGTGTTACTTGTATGCCTTGTTCCTTGTTTGGTGTGTGCTTAGCCTAGGTTAATCCAAGCCGAGGTCACCTTAAGCCTAGAACTATCTTGGAACCATTTCCGGTTGACCTCCACCTCTGCCCTAAGATGTTGGTCGAGATGTCATCATCTAGGCCGAGGTGTGTATCACGAAGGCCGAGATGTGTATTATCTAGGCCAAGATGTTACCTTTACGCTTGGGTGATCTTGTTCCTGGATTGGTGCGACCTAGACCGAGGTGTGGCACATCTAGGCCGAGGTGTGGCACAGCTAGGCCAAGTGTTGTCCTTCCTAGCCAAGATCATTGTTCCCTCACTTGTCGATGCCTTGTTCTTAGCCGAGATCATTACCTACCGGAGTGCCTATGCCATCTTGCTTATTGAACACACTTTGTCATAGTTTTGTCTTTTCACTCAGTCACCTTTTTGAGAAGAACCAACCAGCCGATGCCACGTGTCCCAGCTGAGTGTTAAGTCAGCCGGCAGACCTAGAAATGTATCATTTGCTATATGTCTTTGTTCTTGAGGAGAGAGAAGCTCTAGGAGAGGAAGAGAAGTTCTTAGAGAAAGAATAGATTTTCCAAGCTTGATCCTTAGAGTTCAAACCGTTAGATTCGAGATTTGA
Source organism: Camellia lanceoleosa (assembly GCA_025200525.1). NCBI lineage: Eukaryota > Viridiplantae > Streptophyta > Magnoliopsida > Ericales > Theaceae > Camellia > Camellia lanceoleosa. Next base: position 10,261,233 of record CM045771.1, read on the forward strand.
GGTTAGAATCTTAATCTACCCTTGTTGTTCTTATTGATCATCTAGCTGCATTGCATGATCGAACCTGTCCCTCATGCCATGCATTTATTTAAAGTTTGGTTTTAGAAAGAGAAAGTGGCATTCATGTGTTCCTGAAGAAAAGCCTCGTTTGATCCGAAAGTTTGCATTAAGATCCATGTTTTTGTGTTTGTTTTCCCAAGATCTTCGAGTATAGGTACCCAGGTCCATGTTTTCGAACTCATAGCATGAAAATCCCAAATTTTGAAATAACAAGTTGTGATTGAGCATTCATGTTTTTCAAGTTCTTCATGTTCATGTTCTTCAACAGAGGGAAACCCAGATTTTCCCGACTTCTTTTCCTTGAATGTGGCCACGGGGACCACACCTCGGCGAGAAGGTGTGGGACCTCGGCCTAGACCTGGTTGGTGCCCAGCATGTTTTCCCGAGATGAGAAACAGTGTTTTGTTTTGATTTGACTTAGTTTTTGAAGAATGCCGAGATCATCTGTATGCATGTGAAGCTTGTTTGAAAGTGCATTCAATAGACCTTGCCATGTGTTTGTAGGACTTGGACTTGCCTTGACCCCGACGCTTGAAGAACTATGTGAGTGGTATTTTTTTATAAAGTTATGTTATAAAGTTTTGATAAAGCCTTGCCTTGCTTGTTTTGGAAAAGTATTTGTTAAGCATGAATGACTATCCCTATTTTGTGTATCAAGTATTAGTTTTGGTTTTGATAACAACCTTTGAAAGTCCGTACGTGCTAGGGGACTATAAGCATTTGTAGCACAATCTTTGAAAGTCCGTACATGCTAGGGGACTATAAGCAATTGTAGCACAATCTTTGAAAGTCCGTACGTGCTAGGGGACTATAAGCATTTGTAGCACAATTTTTTAAAGTCCGTACGTGCTAGGGGACTATAAGCATTTGTAGCACAACCTTTGTTAATGTCATCCCTTGAACTTGGAAGCCTTGAAAGACTTTGATTGATGAAGCTTGAAAGATTTGTTAAATGAACTAGATTTATCCCATGTTTTGTTACAAGCCTTGATTATGTATTGTTTTGTTAAAGATCTCGGATATCATTCATGCAAACCCTTTATTACATGTGCCATTCACTGAGTATCCAAGCTCACCCTCTCTATATATATGTAGGTGATGAACAGGACGACGGCGACGCCTAGATATGCTTTGCAACTTGTCTGGATTTGCATTTTTGTAGCATCTTGAAGATCATGCTTCTTAGCTTGCATTTCTTCTTGTTTTGTATATGATGGCTTGAGAAGCCTTTTGGTCAAGATGTATTGTCGTACTTCATTTTGTTTGTATTCAAGTTGTAAAGCTATGTAAAGATGTATGCCATTCCATTTGACTTATGCACAGCTCTTATAGACAAATTAGATTTGTATATATTGCTTCCGCACTTGTGAGCCCCATGTATTTATACTTTGTTTGTGCGTGAATTTTGAAAGCTGGCCTTCAGTAATCTCGGATTACTGGCCATCATGGCACCATTCTACTAGGGACAGAATGGGGTCGTGACAGCTCAGGTCCGAGCTGAAACAGGTCAGGTCCACCTAGGGCCTTGGGCGAGCTTCAGACCACCCATGAGTCTCGGGCCATTTTTACACCCCTAGAGACGATCGCATAACAGATAAGAGGGAGAGGAGAGGAGAGAGAGAGTTGGTTGGGTTTGGTTTGGCTCACGTGTATACTATATATATATACACACATAGGTAGTTTGGTCATTTTAAAAGAGTCTGGACTTTTGGACAAAATATTTTAAAATATGGACTTTTGAACGAAGAAAAATCAAAATTGGATTTACGAACCGAGTGTCCTATAATAAAATAGATATATGTAATTTTACATTTTTAGTTGCACATTGATAAAGGAATAATTGTAATATCTAAAAACAAAAGGCTATAATCTATATTTATGAGAAATCTTAAGAGAGGCAACAGTAATAATTTTTTTATTTTTATTTTTATAATAATTGCTTTATTTGAAAGTCAGGAAATTCGAGAAAGTTATCAAGAAAATGGTGTCGTTTTTCAAATTGCTTGCAAATAACGCAATAATAGAGCTGGCAACTTTTTAAAACTGTTCCAGTTTAAATAAATAGTTTAGGCGTATTGCAGTTGGCAAGAAATGATAATGCAAATAGCAAAGAAATGATAATGGGAATATTTTTGTTTATTTTTAATGATTTTTTAAAAATATTTTCATTAATTTATTTTATTTTTTAGATCTATCTTGATTAAGTGTAATTAAAAAGTATAAAAAAAAAGTTTATTAAAAAATTAAAAAATTTCACTAAAAATAAACAAAAACTTATCTAAAAATAGTTTTTGAAAAGTTAAACTAAACATACACTTGGCCTCATTTGGGAACAAATTATTTTAGTGACTTTTTTACTTTTTATGAAAATATGTGCAGAAAAATAGAGAGAATGATGTGATAATTTATAGTAACTTTTTAACCAAAACATATAGTTGTCAAACGAGGCAAAAGATTGTGTTGAATATGAAAATTGAGACAAATATATATGTTCAAAAATTATGAACCGATCATGATAAATTTAAGGGTTCTCCTATGTTGTGCACCCGTCTAATAGTATACTATATGCCCATCGGGAAATTATTCAATATTCTCGGAGTACCACGTGTCTATACTCTTTAACCAATTATTATTTAATATGCTCCATCATGTTCCCCAATCATCCAATACAATACCCCACCTACCCACATTCTCCACCAATCACAATACTACGTGTCCATACTTCGGAATTACTGAATAATTACCCATGCACCTCTATTATGAAAGATGTAATTTTATCACAAAATTTCGTAACATCAACTACAAAATGTGTAAAATCTCATCACAAGTTGACGTAATAAAAAATATCGTAATCAAATCACAAAATTTTGTAACATCGACTACAAAATTATGGATATTTTGTTATGGCAATTTGTGGTGATTGATGTTACAAAATTTCGTGATAAAGTTACACCTTTTTGTGGTAGGATGCCCATGGTATGCATCCCTGAAAGAGGTCCACACCATAACATTTTCCTAAATTTAATGGTAAATTATGAATACAATTCTGAGATTTATTTAAAATATGAATTGCCTAATCAACAGAATTTTTTATTTCACAGAATTAATAGAAAAAATAAAATTTCTAACTATTCTCCTATACAACAAAAAAATTACTAAAATTATTAATTAAAATGTATTTTTGATATCATTAAAAATTATTAATTGACTTAATAATATTAAATTTAATTATGAATTTAGTATTAATTTGAACCAAACTAACCGACACACATCTCTAGTCAAACTTATTAATTGATATGAATCTCTCCAACAACTACTGAGCCTCATTTGGGAAATATTTTAGTCAAAAAGTTAAAAAGTCATTATAAGTTGTTACATTATTCTATCTATTTTTCTGCATATATTTTCGTAAAATATTAAAAAGTTACTAAAATAATATGTTCCCAACCGTGGCCAACTCTACGACCTCTTGTTTATCAAACAACACTGCTACATTCCCTAATTTATCATCGTTAAATGATCTCTAATGATGTGACATTAAGGTTAGACACATCATTGGAAATAATTTTTAAAGGTGATAAATTAGATGTCTCAAGCATTTTTTGTTTATCAAATTACTTGAAGGTTAACCCTTAATCACTAGAACATTACCATCAAGCACAATCAAGTAGAGGCAGGCATAGGTTGGGTCCAAGCCTAATCTTATCCTGTGAAGTCCGACCACTTAACTTGGTATATGAATTTATAATTTTTTTTTAATTCTATTTTACATTAAAAATATAATTTTAAGACTTTCAATTCATTCTAAGATTTGATTTATGAATTACTCCCAACAATCCCATTTAAAATTTTGATTTTAAAAACCTGATTATTAGTAGGTGACCATTCCTTCCATTGTGTCATGTTCCAAAATTTTGATTATAACATTATTAGTCGGTGACTATTCCAACCATTGGGTCATGTCCTAAAATTTTGATCAGTAATGCGTGGTAGCTTGAAAATTTATGGCTTAAATGGCTCGAATGTGTTAAAACAACATTGTTTTGGGATAAAACGACATTGTTTTGGGATAAAACGATGTCGTTTTGACACATTTGAACCATTCGAATCATACAAATTCGGGCTACCAAGCATTTTTCAATTTTGATTTTAACAACCTCGATTATTAGTCGGTGGCCATTCCTACCATTGGGTAGTGTTTGGTTGATTATTTGCTAACATATGATGAATTTTTTTTGTTATTACTTTTGCTTTCTTTTATTGCTACAGCTTTTTAAGCCCCATTATCCATTCCTTCTGAGAAAGGAAACGCGTAATTGCAGTAACCAAGAAAGAGCAAGAAAATAAGACAACACACGCATTGAACTCGACACACACACGGAAAGGAAATAGATATGATAGGAAAGTAGTCGCATTACCGCTTTCTTTGAATAATAAATTCATGCAAGTTGCAAAGAAAATTGTTACCAAGTTGGTTGCAAGTAACGCAAATGTCACATTATAAACAATAAAATAAACTTAAAAAAAAAACTAAAGAGAAAGCGAGAGATACCAGTTTCTATTTCTGTTATAATCAATTTCTCAAATTTTCTCTTCCTAGTAATTTCGTATACTAAACAGTTAAACAATGGCTTCTTCCTCTATTCCATCTTTATCTCGATCTTGATACACATTCGATGTGTTCTTGAGCTTTAGAGGCAAAGACACCCGCGATAACTTCATCAGTCATCTCTACACTGTGTTGGCTCACAAGGGGATTCACACCTTCAAAGACGATGAAAAGCTCGAGAAGGGAAAATCGATTTTGTCGGAGCTCCAGAGACCGATTCGAGGATCGAGGTTTTCAATTATAGTATTATCGAACAGTTATGCTTCTTCGAGATGGTGTTTGGATGAACTAGTGGAGGCACTTGAATGCAGCAACACAACGGTTTGTTCGATTTTCTATCATGTGGATCCATCAGATATGAGAAGGCAAAGAGGGAGTTTTGGGGAGGGATTTGATGAATTGGTTTCCAAACAGGGAGTATTGGGGATGGAGAATGTTCAAAGGTGGAGGAATGCTTTGGTGCAAGTTGCCAATTTATCAGGATGATGAATTGGTTTCCAAACAGGGAGTATTGGGGATGGAGAATGTTCAAAGGTGGAGGAATGCTTTGGTGCAAGTTGCCAATTTATTAGGATGGCCATATCCCAGTGATACAATCATTAGGTAACTAACAATTAGATAAAACTTAATAGCATATTATCTGTGTTATGATTTAAAATGAGTTATTGTGGAAAAATTTATAGGTGATCCTTCTTAAATTTTACATACGACTATTTTATATATTGATTTATAAATTTGTCAACTATTCCTTTCTGAGAAGAGTATTTGTAACATGCCTGGGGGGTACCCGTGCGCGTTAAACAGTTCGGACCCTCAATTTCTTTGATCTAGTCTCACTAGTGCAATGTGAAATATAGATGAGAATCCAGATTGGCAACTTTTAGAAAATCCATTTTATTGCGAAATTATTGCCACAAATGAACTGCGTCATCAGATCTCAGAGTCGCCACCTAATATTTTGGAAAATTAAGAAACCCATGACTCATGCCAAGGCCACTGTTCGTCGTAACCAAAGTTGTCTCGGTTCGGAATCTTAGGTATGAGAGGGGAAGGTCATTAATTAAGTATCCCGGCTCACCCGATCAAAAGATCGGCCTTTACTAACCATGATATGAATTTTATTTTCTTTATATGTTCATGCTCTGATTATTTAATAAATCCTAAAATTTACTATGTGAAGCATACAAGTATAAACTATGTCACTCACTTTGGAACAACTTGATTTCATGTAGTTTTGGAAGAGTTTTGAAGATGTACAACCCAAATTAAGCGACACAACCTCCATCTACTAGCATTCATAGAGTTATATCACATAATCAAATAGCCTCATGGTAGAATGCTAAACATAGTAAGAAAAACACACACAAATGAAATGCTAAAGTATAAAAACTTACATGTTTGACGTCCCGCGAACAAGCTACAAAACAAAGTTAGTAAAACATGCATGATCTTATATACAAAATCCTAATGCAATTCACTCATGAGATGAAACTAAAGATTCGGCTTCTAAGATATGACATGTGAATCATCTCAAAAACATTAGGTAGCGCACATAATCACATAGGAATTGATTAAATCCACAAATGCAAACTTAGCCAAATCAAGATGCAGAGCATGGATACAAAGAAAAACAAAATATGATGCATATTCACAAATAAACAAAGTAAGTAAAAGAATGAGATAGCAAGAAGCGGGGAGAGGGATTTTTACAACACTTAAAAGAATAATTACAAACCAAATTAGAGAGGGGTGAGGAGAATATTACAACAAAATAAGAATCTTACAAAACACTCAAAATAAAATAAACAAAAGAAAAAGCTTCATGTGCCTTGGAACTGTCGGCGGAAATTGGTCAACATTGGGAGGTTACGCCATCTTGTCTGAAAGAAGCTAACCGACCGGCCAACTCGACCGAGCAAACCTGTCTTGTTGCGAAACCAAGAAAAGGAACAAATAAGAAATATGTAGGTGGCTCAACTAACCACTACCGATTAGCTTACAACCCAACTAATATGAAACAAGAGCAAGCAAATAAGCAATAATAATAATAATGATAACAATATATTATTATAATCATCATCATCATCATCATCATTATTATTATTATTATTATGAGCTAAACAAACCGCCTGAATTATAACAACATACTATGAAATATAAAGTAAGAAAATAAATTTGAGATAAACGAACCACTTGGATTATAACAAAACACTATGAAATAAGAAGCAAGAAAATAAAAATGAGATAGAAAACATAAGAAAATGAAAGACTAAAAATTCACATTCCAAAGAAAGATTGAACTTCTTGATTTCCAAACTTCCTCTTGAACACTCTCAAATTTAGTAAATGTATTCTCAATCCTCACTTCGAAACTAGAATTTGAGCTTGGAATGACGATTTTGAACAAAGGGTATGATCACTCTTTTCTTGGGAAGAATACTCTCTCTTTTATTAAGGCTTTGAGTGGTTTTGACAAGGGAAGATAAGATGTAAGAGCCATGTAACTTCAATAGTTTCGCAAAACAACTCTATTGTTTTTAAGACTTCTTTTCTCTCAAATTCTAACACAATTTTAGCATTCTCTTCCTACACTTATCTTCTTCAAAATTCCTCATAAATTCAAGACTAGAGCTCTCATTATATAGCCAATGCAAGTGGGCAATGGTGGAGGACAAAGTGGAAGACATAGTGGAGGACAAAGTGGAGCATTTTGGAGAAGATAATGGAGTTAATGGGGGGGATAATGTATAATGGAGGTGAATAATGAACGGTGATGGTGGTGTGTGATTTATGAAAATGGATGATGAGTTAAGATGGTAGGATATGATTATGAAAGATAGTGAGTGGAGATGGTGGGATGTGATTATGAAAGTAGATGGTAAGTGGGAATGGTGGGGTGTAATTATGAAAGTGGGTGGTGAGTGGAGATGGTGGGATGTAATTAGTGAGTGGGGAAGGTGGGGTGTGATTATAAGAGTAGATGATGAGTGAGAATGGTGAGGTGTAATTATTAAAGTGGGTGATGAGGGGAGATGGGGGGATGTAATTGGTGAGTGGGGAGGGTGGGGGTGTGATTATGGAAGTGGATGATGAGTGGGGATGGTGGGGTATGATTATGAAAGTAGATATTGAGTGGAGATAGTGGAGTATGATTATAAAAGTGGATGGTGAGTGGGAATTTGTGAGGTATGATTATGAAAGTAGATAGTGAGTGGAGATGGTGGGGTATGATTATGAAAGTAAATGATGAGTCAGGATTGATTTGTATGAAATTTGGTAGTGAAGATTGGTGAATTTTGAATGAAAAATAATTTGGCCAAAAATGTGTGAATGTTGGGATTAAAGCTCAAATTTCATCTCTCTTCCTGAGTATTCTATGAGAAACACATTCTGATTGTCATCATCGGGTAATCAAAAGAAAATGCCCAAGTCTTAGGGCCGGTCAAAATGAGGTGTCTACAGTTGCCCTCTTTGACCAAGCTCGAAGTCATTTCATGACTTGAGGGAATGTCAAATCCCAAAGACGACCCTTTCAACAAGGCCATAAGACTTAGGCAAACAAACAAGATGAAGATGCAATTGGTTGAACCCAAAGGTTGCCTATATATCCCTTTGTAAGGAATGAAACCAGCGTAGTTCAGGGGCATAATGCAAATGATATGCAATTGAAAATTGAATTCTCTTTTTTTGTCTTTTTTTTTTTTTTTTTTTTTTTGAAAAAGTGCATCACTAATGCAATACAACAAGTAATATGAAGCATAACAAGGGATACAACCCGAATACATCTACGTAAGAGAATGAAATGTAACCGATGAATGGTCCCAAAACAAGGAAGGTATTAACCAATGAATAGTCTTAACCAACAATCCAAGAAAATAGAGGTATTAACCAATAATGGTTTGGACTGCCACCCCAAAAAGGGATAGTTTCATCATCCCGAAAAAGAGTCAGTACAAACGAGTGGTTTTCATAACCCAAAATGTAATAACCCGAACCTCTTATGTGTTTTCTGGTATGCTTTTAGTCCCTTATTATGTGCATTTCCATGTTTAATGTGAAATTTCATGTGAAATTAAGTTAATTGTGTGAATTATATGGTTATGAAGGTATATCTGTCCATTATGAGAAATATCTGTTACAATTGTGATGTTTGGATCAGTAATTGGAAGCCTTAGAAGCTCAATAATCTGAAATTGACTTTATATTTGTGATTGGCATGATTTTTAGAGCATAATATGAATTTTTGGAAAAATTCGATTTGGAACGATTAAATTGATTAATTTGTAATATATCTTTAAATAGTCTTTTGAACTCCTTTTTGGGTCACTTGATACATCACTTAGAAATATCTTCTAAGAGAAAGAGGAAGTGTAGAGAGGGGGAAGTAAGGGAGAAGAAGATCAACAAGGAGAGATTGAAGAAATTGAGAAGAATTGAGGTGCTTTGAGTTCAAGGTAGATATAATCCACCTACACTAACCTCTCTAATTGATTGAATTGAAGTTTGTTTTATATTCATACAAGCTAGGGTTTGTAAATAAGGACATGTGTGAGTTAATTGCTTAATTGGAGAATTGTTCTTATTATTTGGTTGTTTTGGGAATTAATTGGAGTTATATGGAGGAATTACAACATGGTCTTTGATTTTGTTCCATGTTGAACTCATATAGTTATACATATATATAGTTTTGTGCCAAATATAATCATAAACATACTAAGGTTGAATTGTTTATATGCAATCAAACGGGATTGACTTAATTGAGCTTGTAATTCATGATTATGGTGGTATTGTAGCTTGTAATCTATGTTATGGTGATGTTATATTATATTATTGAGATAATTTCTCCATTCTTTCCCTTGGTGATATGCTTGACTTGTTGGATTTTTGCTTTGCTTCGAAGTGTGCAAAACAGGGGTAGCGATTGCACGTGCGGGGTTCACTGCCACACGTGCAGAAAGCACCACCACACGTGTGGGGCTCACAGCCGCACGTGCGGGAAACAGGGATATTTGAAGTTTAGGTACTAAAATAAAAGCACGTGCGGGGGAGGATTACCGCACGTGCGGCCCACCTTCCCGCACGTGCGAAGGAAGACTACTGCACATGCGGCCTAGGGAGAAAAATTATGTGTCTTTCTTTTCTTCTATTTAACCCACTGGGATGGCTAAAATGTGTGGGAAGCTTTTAAAATGCTTATAATTGAATGTATGTCGAACGAATCGGATACTGATTAAAAAGAAAAATGGACTAATCCCTCAACTACATGTGTGTGTAGGTCATTTACAGAAGAGGACTATCACTCTGTCACAGCACTGTGAGTAATAGTACTGTAGTGTTATATTTCGTTTACTACTAATACTTATTGTTAATGTTCTGTTATTCATATGTTAACTACGTCGATTTATGATGAACAATTGGAAAACCTATGTGTCTAATTGAACAATGATATCCTTATGGACTTGAGATCCTTCTGTTTTGCTAAAGATGGGCCCAAGACCGTTCAGTCATAAGCCACTGAGTGTGGGAAAATCTAAAGGAGTGAAAGGTGAGGGCATGCCGATGACTCACCGACCCTAATATGATTCGAATTGATTATGATTCATGGCCCATGGCCAAGGCAGGTGGTGTACATGTCGATGTACCATCTACCCTCCAATGTTTAGACAGCTATTGTTATGTGGGCCCGAGGCCGTTCCACATGATATATTGGGCCTTAGGCTGTTCTGCCTGATATTGGGCTTAAGGCCGTTTTGTATACAGATTGGGCCCAAGGCCGTTATGGAAATGTTTACAGAACAAGATCAACTATGTGACCTATACACTTGTATACATTGTAATTCAAGTTTACTCATTTGAATTCTCTACATACTACTATTCACTGAGCCTTACTCACTCCGTATTATGTCTGTCTCTGTAGGTTCTCAGCCTGGAGGTCCATCCTAGTCCAGCCCTATGAGTTTTTCTTTTGTCAACCCCGCTGTATCCAAGCGGTTGGATGAAGCCTAATCACTTCTGTGAAGCTCTCTTCATAACTCAAAGCATTAGCTGTTAGCTTTTTGTCAACTGTTATTAATTGTATACATCCTTGTCTATTGATGTTTTTGTTATACCCCAGTTGCGGGGATGGAATTGTATATATGTATGTGTTTAACTGTCTCCTATGTGTAAGCTCATTATACGTTGGTCTTTGTGAAGAATGCTTTATGATCCTGGCATGTAGGCTTAAGCTCAATGGATGTTATTTTAAGTTAATAATTGCTTCTGTTCGGGCCCCATAACGTATAATTATTGAGTTTTGAGGCCGCTATCAAGTTAGTCATGCTTAAACTTTTAGGGGCGAGTTTGAGGCGTGACACAAAAAGTGGGAGTCAACATAAACTGTGTCAAATGGTAATGTGGATAGATTGTAGCCAAGTGATGCAAAATGTAACTATGCAAATGACATGCCAATGCAAGTGAATGTCGATTTTTTTCTTTTCTTCTTTTATTTTGGAAACACATGATGTGTACAATGCAAGATTTAATATATATAGGAAGACAAGTCTCAAGCAAATGATATGAAATAAAGAAAGATGCATCGTATACAAATATGCATACCGTACAAATGAAAGAAGGGGTGCATCGCATACAAATGTGCATATCGCACAAATAGAAGAGAAAGTGCATCGCATTCAAATGTGCATATCGCACAAATGAGAGAAAGGGGGCATCGCATACAAATGTGCATGTTGCACAAATACAAGAGGAAAGTACATCGCCTTCAAATGTGTATACCGCACAAATGAGAGAAGGGGGTGCATTGCATACAAATGTGCATACTGCACAAATGCAAGAGGAAAGTGCATCGCATACAAATGTGCATACCACACAAATGAAAGAAGGGGGTACATCGCATACAAATGTGCATACCGCACAAATGCAAGAGGAAAGTGTATCGCATTCAAATGTGTATACCGCACAAATGAGAGAAGGGGGTGCATCGCATACAAATGTGCATACCGCACAAATGGAAAAGGAAAATGTATCGCATACAAATGTGCATACCGCAGAAATGAGAGAAGGGGGGTGCATCGCATAGAATTGTGCATACCGCACAAATACAAGAGGAAAGTGCATCACATTCAAATGTGCATACCACACAAATGAGAGAAGAGGGTGCATCGCATACAAATGTACATACTGTACAAATGCAAGAGAAAAGTACATTGCATACAAATGTGCATACTGCACAAATGAGAGAATGAGGTGCATTGCATACAAATGTGCATATCACACAAATGTAAGAGAAAAGTGCATCGCAGTCAAATGTGCATATCATACAAATGAGAGAAGGCGGTGCATCGCATACAAATATGCATACTGCACAAATGCAAGAGGAAAGTGCATTGCATTTAAATGTGCATACCGCACAAATAAGAGAAAGGGGTGCATCGCATACAAATGTGCATACTACACACTGTAAGAGGAAAGTGCATCACATTCTAATGTCCATACCGTACAAATGAGAGAAGGGGATGCATCATATACAAATGTGCATATCGGACAAATGCAAGAGGAAAGTGCATAGCATTCAAATGTGCATACCGTATAAATGAGAGAAGGGTGTGCATCGCATACAAATGTGCATACCGCACAAATGCAAGAGAAAAGTGCATCGCATTCAAATGTGCATACCACACAAATGAGAGAAAGGGGTGCATTGCATACAGATGTGCATACCACACAAATGCAAAAGGAAAGTGCATCGCATTCAAATGTGCATGCCACACAAATGAGAGAAGGGGTGCATCGTATACAAATGTGCGACCGCACAAATGCAAGAGGAAAGTGCATCGTATTCAAATGTGCAAATTGCACAAATAAGAGAACGGGGTGCATCGCATACAAATGTGCATACCACACAAATGCAAGAGGAAAGTGCATCGTATTCAAATGTGCAAACTGCACAAATGAGAGAACGGGGTGCATCGCATACAAATGTGCATACCGCACAAATGCAAAAGGAAAGTGCATTGCATACAAATGTGAATACTACACAAATGAGAGAAGGGGGTACATCGTATACAAATATGCATACCGCACAAATGCAAGAGGAAAGTGCATCGCATACAAATGTGCATACCACACAAATACAAGAGGAAAGTGCATCGCATACAAATATGCATACCGTACAAATGAGAGAAGGGGGCGCATCGCATACAAATATGCATACCGCACAAATACAAGAGGAAGGTGCATTGCATTCAAATGTGCATACCGCACAAATAAGAGAAGGGGGTGGTGTGAACAGACAGGCGTACTTGCTGTTTTTAATCAATTTGCAATCCTAACGTGTCACACATGAGAAGAGGAGGGGTGATGTGAACAGATAGGCGCACCTGCTGTTTTTAACCGATTTGCAATCTTAATGCGTCACACGCGAAAGGAGGAAGGTTGGTCTGAATAGACAGGCACACCAGCTATTTTTAACCGATTTTAAATCCTAACGCATCACACGCAAGAGGATGATGAGTGGTGTGAACAAATAGGCGCACCTACTATTTTTAACCAATTTGCAATCCTAACGCGTCACACGCTAGAGGAGGAAAGGGTGGTCTGAACAGACAAGCGCACATGCTATTTTTAACTGATTTGCAATCCTAACGAGTCGCACGCGAGAGGAGGAGAGATAGTGTGAACAACAGGCGCAACTGATCTTTTTAACTGAGTAAATAAACAACCTAACGTGTCTCACGCAAACGGAGGAAAGATGGTATAAACACTAGGCATGCCTGATGTTTTTAACCAAGTAAATCAACAACCTAACGCGCCTCATGCAAAAGGAGGAAATGGTGAACAAATCCAAACACGTCTTATGCGAGAGGAGAAAGGTGAACTTGAGATCCAAACGCGTCTCACACAAGAGGAGAAAAGTGAACTTGAGATCCAAACACGTCTCGTGTGAGAAAAGAAAAGTGAACCAATCCAAACACGTCTTAGGCGAGAGGAGAAAATATGGTATAACCAACAGACGTTCCTAACCGTATTTCATACAGAAGGAGAAGGATTTTAACCGGGTAAACGTCACATCCTAACACGTTTCACATGAAAGGAGCAAAGGTGGTATAACTAATAGGTGTACCTCATCTATCTCATACGGAAGGGGAAAGATTTTTACCAAGTAAACGTCAAATCCTAACACGTTTTACGTGAAAAGAGCAAAGGTGGTGTAACCAACAAGCGAACCTAATCGTATCTCATACGGAAAGGGGAAATGATTTTAATCAGGTAAGTATCAAATCCTAACACGTTTCACGTGAAAATAGCAAAGGTGGTGTAGTGGTGATGAACTGCTCTACTCTAACAAGGATCACCCTCTTGTGTTTTTCGAACTCTTACCTTCAACTCACAATTCAAAGGACCTTAAATGCTAACAAGGAGTAACCTCTATATGTAGAAGCCACAGATACTGCTTTTCTTCCTGATCATATTCACAACTTTCCCTATTCTCCAATGGGGTGACAGACTAGATTGGTTAAGTATCCAGAATTGAGGCGCATACACGTTACCTCAACCTATGGGGCTGCCATATAGATTTCAAGCCGGGGATATACCCCTGGATATTTAAACCAGACTTTAGTCTCGGAAATTCCAAGCCTTTGCGTTCTAGGCATCGCCATTCGAACTCTAGTTTCCACCGTCGCAATTGGTCTCCTAGGAACTCATTACAAACACAGCCAAATACGTATACAAGCACACACATGCAAGCTAAACCATATATGGAGACACACACACACACACACATATATATATATATATATAAATACACTTAGATATTTACATACGGTATACACATATTCATATATAGACAAAATACATACAGATATGTACATACGGTATACATATATACATATACAGATAAAATACACACAGATATGTACATACGGTATACATATATTCATATACAGACAAAATACACACAAATATGTACATACGGTATACATATACAGATTTAGAAAATATTCCATTTGCGGCCGTCGGAAAGAGATCAAGATTCTTTGAAGGCGTATTACATTTGTCGACGCCAAGACGTGACATAAAACATGCAAAAAGAAAGAAAAACATACAAAATGCATGACACGGGTTTCGACCCGCTGATCTCACACTTGGCCTCCGAGTCCTCAACCACTGAGCCATGCCTACTCTTGTGACAAAATATTCGAACAAATATTTATATAGGTATACGAGACATATATACATAAAACCAAAACAAAACAAAAGAAATACTTGTCACTGTGGGAGGTCGAACCTCTGACCTCAGGCTCTCAATCCTTAACCACTGAGCCGAACCACTAAACCAAGCCACTCTTGTGACAAAAAATGCAAACAAATATATATATATATATATAGGTACACGAGACATATATATATGTAGAAAACCAAAACAAAACAAAAGAAACACTCGTTGCTATGGGAGGTCGAACCTCTGACCTCAGGCTCAACCTTTCAGTCTTCAACCACAGAGCCGAACCACTGAACCAAGTCACTCTTGTTGCAAAAAAAGTCAAACAAATATATATATAGGTATACGAGACATATATATACATAAAACCAAAACAAAACAAAAGAAACACTTGTTGCTATGGGAGGTCGAACCTCTGACCTCAGGTTCAGCCCCTCAATCCTTAACCACTGAACCAAACCACTCTTGTGACAACATATTCACACAAATATATATAATACATAAACATACAATATATATACATATATGTATAACTCTCCTGCCTCTCTCTCTTCTTTCGAAAATTGCGTCTGACACGAGGCCTTACATTTTGCATCAGCCGACTGACAAAAGCAGACCTCCTCGATTTGTGATTGCCTCGGCTCTCTCTCCCTCTTTGTCTTCTTCTCTTCCGCCTTCTTCTTAATCAGCTATCTTCTGCCTCCTTCTTCATCGCTCTCTTCTATCTCTTCTTCATCACTCTCTTCTATCTCTTTCTTCTTCTCCCATCTTCTTTTTCATCGAGAGACAGAATAGAGAGACTAAGCAGAGGAGAAAGGCTGCCCAAAACTCAGTTTACTCTCTGTTATCTCTGCTTGTATTCTACCCCTCTTTTCTTTTACACCTCTCTCCCCTAACACATGGCCTCGTCTCGTCCCCTCACTCTCTTTCCAGATTTGAATAATCCCATAAACTCTCCTGGACCGAGTGCCCCTCCTCCTACTCTTCCTAACCTTCCTATGCTATCAGTTGAGCAAATAATGGCAGCTCAATCTGACATTGAAGCCAACCACTACACACTGAAGTCTTGTATAGAGACGGTTACTGCGGTCTTCAAATTGGCTCACCGACTACAAACCAGGACAAGTGAGGTTCACCAGATCAACACCCAACTCTCTCTACTCCAGCGCATGTACAAGGATGCGCGAGCAGAGATTTGCGCACTGAAGGCCGAAAATAAAGAGTTGAAACGGCAGGCCACCTCCATGGCTCGATTTGGAGCACCTTCGTACTTTGCCTTCGATGGTCAGCGAGGAGTTGACTCTCTCGCGGAAGTACTGGGGCAGGGCCTTCAAAGGTCTCCCCAAATGAAAAAAAGAGGAAGAGCTCGTCGGGAGAATCGAGTAAGTGAGGTCGGCGTGTGGCCATCATCAGAAAAACAAGATCCCTCTCTTTTTTCTTTTTTTTCTGGGTTTGTTTTTTTTTTTCTATTTCATTTTGTTTTTGGAGTGGGCAAGTACAGCTTCAACTCTTTTTTTTTTTTTTTTTTTTTGTGGGTTTGTTTTTTTTTTTTTGGGTGGGCAAGTATAGCTTCAACTCTTTTTCTTTTTTTTTTCTATAATCGGGGATGTCATCCCCTGACTTCAACAAAATAAGTTTCATTTTTTTTGCGCATCAATGGCATGACTGACATATCACTTTGAGCTTGAAAACAATTTGTTTGATTGAATTTGAGAATGATTGAATTTCAAACTCTGAATTGGACATTGATTCTATACTGACCCGTACTAACCTGAATAAAAAAAAAAAGACTTAATGAAAGAAAAACGAAGCAAAACGATCCAAACACACTTATATACACTGACTGGTACGAAAGGGACTTAAAAAAGACATGACTCTGAAACACAACCATTGAGCCTAAACGATTCTGCAGTTTGTCATGATGGGTTGAAATTGACACTGGTGGGTCGACCAAAAGGTTGGAATTGAACCCCGCCGGATGAATGGCAACTTCCGGCAGTGAATAGTTGATTCAGGCAATGGAGAAGATAGAATATCTGACTCGACTATGCCCCTAATTCATTGCCTTGACTCTTTTTTTTTTTTTTTTTTTGATTGTTTGTAAAATTATTTTGATCAACATGAGAGTTAGATAAGTATACTTATTCCATTTTCTATTTTGAAATCATGTGAGTTAAGCTATGAGCACTGAAAATTTTTCTTTTTTAAATCCAAAGAATGGTCTGGTTTTGTAAAAGTGGAATACTTTTCAAAAAAAATTAGTCGGCTTTATTCAAAATAATCAAAACCTATTTTTGCAAATGGCCACTACTCAACCAACATGGAATCAACCATTGGGGTGTATAGCCCCAAGCTAGATAATCCCGAATCGGTTCTGTTGTAGCAATGGTGATAACCGAACCGAGCCGATCTGAACTGAATGAAGCTGAATGGAACCGGACTGAACCGAACTGAACCGAGCGGAGCCAAGTTGAATCAAACCAACTGAACCGAGCATAATGAAAACAAGCCAAGCAAACGAGGATAAGACAACCAAGTCGACTAAAGATACACCAATCAAACATGGACGAGATGAATGAGTTGAAAACTTATTAAGGCCGAACTTCAAGATGAAGCTACCTACGTATCCCAAAGATAGGAATCAGGCCATACATAGTTTCGGCTAAGGTTTACTTGGGTATTGACACTCTCCTTTTGTGCTCTAATTTTTGCCAAAGCCGCCCTTTCGGGTTTTCAACCTTGCGAGCTTTTCATTTTTCATTTCTTTTCATTTTTCATTTTTTTTTCATTTTTTCATTTTTTTTTTCATTTTCACTTTTTATTTTATTTTTTGTTTATCTGCTCTAACTTTTTCTTGGGTCACCCTTCCAGGTTTTCAGCCCAGCGAGCCTCTCCAGG
Source organism: Camellia lanceoleosa (assembly GCA_025200525.1). Lineage (NCBI taxonomy): Eukaryota > Viridiplantae > Streptophyta > Magnoliopsida > Ericales > Theaceae > Camellia > Camellia lanceoleosa. The sequence continues at coordinate 10,279,022 of CM045771.1, forward strand.
GTGGTACTTTTGTTTTAGCTTGTCCATGTTGATTGGTTGTGACTACACTTGACCAGATAAATATGATGATGTAGGGACTAGGCTAATTGGGTCTGAATTTTCCCCTAGTGTAGCGGATAGGAACTTGATTGTCCTTTTTCTCCCAAATTCTGGGTTCTGACTTTCTAGGCGGTCTTCATTGGGAAACAATCCAATTTTAAATCTTCGATCACATCCAACCTTATTGCCCCTAGTTCAAGGGTTGCTTCCAATCTAAATCACATCTGACCTTATTGCCCTTAGTTCAAGGGTTGTTTCCAATCTGAATCACATCCGACCTTGTTGCCCCTAGTTCAAGGGCTGTTTCCAATTTGAATCATATCATTGCCCCTAGTTTAAGGGCTACCCCCATTTGAATCACATCCGACCTTATTACCCCTAGTTCAAGGGTTGTTTCCAATCTAAATCATATCATTGCCCCTAGTTCAAGGGTTGCCTCCACTTCGGCTATGCAAGCCTCACACTTTGGTTGATTACTAAACATTCTAAATCAAGGTTTGAAAGCTAAGGAGGTCAGACCTCAAGTCGAGAGGAATCTTATGTTGTACAATCTCAAGATCAATTTCAAGCATGTCTTCATAAGACCACGCAAAAATATTTTTTGAAATCTTTTAACAAAGTGACTAATCGCTCATGCTCTTATGAAGACAATATAGAACCAATCTGGACCAAGTCAAAATCCTTCTCAGTACCCACATTAACAGAAATGATCTCATTCATCAAGGGCTTAGCACACCTCTCTTCTTCTCAGTCGATCAAAATTTGCAAATCCCTAGGAATTTCTTCCTCTTTGTTTTTATCAGAGTTTTAAAAAAAAGTTTGGTATTTTTTGGTCAATGCAATGAATTAAAGGCACAGAGAAGTAGGCTGAACTATGGCACTTTTATTGAAAAGAAACTATGACTCAGCAATAACAATAGATTCAAAAGAAAATGACAAAGAAGACCTAGATAGGACAGAAATGTCTAGGTTAGCACTCTTGAAATCAACAGACTCTGACTCACTAGAATGACTCGAGCCTAATCCCAACTCTACAAACTTGGTGGAATCAAACTTAGACTCAATACTCAATTCAAAATTTAGAATAAACCATTCTCAAATTGCTAGTCAAAGTGTGGGCCGTCAACAACATTCAAACTAAAGTCCGTGCAATCAACAGGTGGTCACTCCCCAATCACAGAAATGGTCGGATATCCCACAAGTTCTATTTATTTAAACTGGTAGACTTTATGGGATATCAAACTTTTCTGAAGTAATGGTGCTACTACAACTTAGCAAAAATAGAACTTCCAATCAGAACTACGGCAGCGCTTTGGCCCAATTCGCACAACTAACCACTATATACATCATCGAAAAACTAAACTCAATCTCACAAACTGAAATGCCTGAACCACTCATTCGAATTTGAGAACCCCTATATACATCCAATACATTACACATAAAACATAGCAAGAAAGAGAACAAACAACCTTATGGAGGGTAGGGTTATCCTGTCCTAGCTTTTGAAATGATCTAGGATTCACTATTCAAACAAGCGACATCATACATCCTAGAATTGGGAGAGCGTCCTGTCCTAAGTTTGAAATGTACTATAGCTCACTATATGTACAAGGTTAGCTCTACTCTAGGGGTTGAAGTCAAGGTGACATTACCAAAGAGTCCTTTGGGTCATAACCAATGAAGATCTTAGGAAATCAGAAGAGTCAATATAGCCTCTCTTCAAAGTTTGAGAACCTTTAGATCTCAAAAGATTATCACACAAGGCCTCCAAAGTAACATAGAGATAGGTGTAGTGTCACAAAAAGTGTGCCTGTGCTCTCACCAGTATCTGGGCAACACAGGGACTTTAAGTCCACCAACGCATACAATGCAATAAACATATAATTGAAAACAAAAGTCATATCATGGAATTCGAGTCAAGGTTTCATAAAAACCCTAGCAGAGTCGCCAGAAACTGTAACATGCCCGGGGGGTACCCGTGCGCGTTAAACAGTTCGGACCCTCGATTTCTTTGATCTAGTCTCACTAGTGCAATGTGAAGCATAGATGAGAGTCCAAATTTGGAAACTTTTAGAAAATCTATTTTATGGCAAAATTATTGCCACAAATGGACTGTGTCATCAGATCTTAGAGTCGCCACCTAATATTTTGGGAAATTAAGAAACCCATGACTCGTGCAAAGGCCACTGTTCGTCGTAACCAAAGTTGTCTCTATAGCGATCCCGGGTTTTACTCTTTATGTACAGTATTCTGGACTTAGGTTCCACGGTTAAGTATTGTTGCATTTGTTTCATTCCCGTCCTTTAATTCCTTATATTTGAATTTTAGGATGTGTTGGGCAAGTTTGTGTCAGGTTGGGAGTGTTTTGAAACAAATGGTTGCTGCTTAGATTTTGGTGTCTTCACTCGAGCGAGACTTTTGTCATTCGAGCGAGCTCTGTGTTTTAGATCCTTCGCTCGAGCCAAGGTTTCTTCGCTCGAGCGAGAGTTGGGTGATGTGTCTGCTGGCTCGAGCGAGAAGTCTTGGGCTCGAGCTTGCGTCTGCGTCTGGTTCTGGACCTGAAGGTTGCAATTCTTCGCTCGAGCGAGCTTTCCTTCGCTCGAGCGAGCGAGGTCTATGTTTTGGGTTTCTTCGCTCAAGTGAGACTTTCTTCGCTCGAGCATGCTTCTGGGTTGTAGACCTGAAGCTTCGATTTGTTGGCTCGAGCGAGGCTTTCTACGCTCGAGCGAGGTTTCTTTGTGTCTGGTCGCTTGAGCGACCACTCCTTCGCTTGAGCCTCGAATATATCAGTTGGCAGCAGCGGGTTACACTTCACCTTTTCATCATCTTCTTTTATACAAACCCTAGACCAGCTGCTCTTTCTCTCTCTATCTACCTTCTCTCTAGGGTTTCATCTAGTTCTAGTGGTCTTCTACTCTAGTCCCTTTGGAAGAAAGGTAGAGCTTCGCGAGGGCTTCACTTTAATCTGAAAAGTTATGGATTTGGAGCACTTCGAGTTTCACCTCTCTTCTCCTTTGAGCTCCTAAAATTAAGGTAGGGATAACCTACTCTATTCTATGAGTTTTAACATAAATTTTGGTTATTTTGATTAGATGGTGTTGCTTAGTCATTTTGAGAAAGTTAGGGTTTGATTTGAGGTTATAAAAAGGGGGGTTTTCAAATGTTAAAACCTATGTGTGTAAGAGACTTTGAGGAATGAAATTGTTATTGTTAAATAGATGAAATTGAGCCTTTGGGCTAATATTGAAAAAAATGGGGAAAATGCTCTAATTATGTTGAATAATTAAATTGAATAATTAATTTGGGAAAATGAGAAATTGAAGTGAAATTCATGAAATTGGAAAATTGTGGGGAGTGAATAGTGTAGTTGGATAATTTAATCACTCACCTATGAAAATGTCGATATTTTGTCTGTTGATAAATTTTTATTATTTGTTTAGAGATAACTGCTTTGGGCTATCGGTGGAGGATAATCTTGATTGTTGTGGACATTGTATAATGATTAGGGAAAACTAAAACTAATTACATTGAATATGTCATTGAATATGACGGTTGGAATAATACAGCAAATGTGTGTATTGATTGATCATTGTATATGATAAGTGTTTAAATACATTATATATGTATATTGTTTAGGAGGAGAAAGGGGATGTACTCCATGGTTTGAGAGGAGATAGGGGGTGGACTCTCAAACCTGTTTGCGAGGAGATAGAGGATGTGTAACGCCCTCAAAATAAACCCAAAATCATGCATTCGCGACATCCATAAACATAAGAGAAATAAACATATTTCTATTCATCAGAGTGTTTAATCCAAAAGTATAACATGTTGACAACAAAAGTAAATGCCCCACGGGCTTACAACTTTCTAAGCCAACACTTGGTTACAAAAAGGAGAGTACTAACTCTACACAAAATAAGCCCTTGGCTTGATATACATGTAATACATAAAAATAAACAAAAGAGTCTTCAACTCCCACAACCATCCAAGCTATGATCTTGGTGACAGCATAATACCTGAACCTGAAAATGATGTCTCATATAGGGTGAGCCAACGCCCAGTAGAGATATGCTAAACATAATATGAGCAATAACTAAAACATTAGCATTTGATAAATGTTTAACTCACATAGATCAATTCTTAACCCATTTCAATTACATGACAAATGTGCCCATGTTTCATTTCATTTTCCATTTCTTATTCAATTTCTCAATTCATAATCCTGGCTCAGAACCTGGCCATATACTTTAAATGAGATTACACCTCATATCAATAATTCTTCCTTTTTCAACAATTCAAATGAGATAACAACTCATATCAAAACACTTCCATAAGCCTCAACAGATACACATATTTGTTGTATCAATAACACATAAAACACTTCCATACTTCACAAATGATACACAGATTTGTTGTACCACTAATTCAATAGATACACATATTCGTTGTATCGATGGAGTCCATCCCCTATCTTCTCCTAAACAGTGGAGTACATTCCCTATCTCCTCCCACACAATACAATGTATATAAACACATATCATATACATAATCAATCAATACATAAATTTGATGTATTATTCCAACCGTTATATTCGATGACATATTCAATTGATTAGTTTTAGTTTACCTAATCATCATGCATTGTCTACAACAATCAAGACTATCCTCCACCGATAGCCCAAAGCAGCTATTTCTAAACAGATAATAAATGTCTCAATAGATATATAATCTCAACATTTTCAAAGTGAGCGGTTAATAAATCCAACTCCACCATTCTATTTCATAATGAGTCAATTCCATTATTTCCGACTCAATTTCATATTTCCATAATATTTGTCATTAATTACACTAATGATCCAAATATATCCAAACATGGCATTTTCTCCCTTTTTCTCAATATTGACCCAAAGGCCCAAATATTACCAACAACATCCACAAACTCCTTTTTAGACCCAAAACACATGAGTTTGAATCAAAAGAACAAAACTCCACTTTCCAATATAACACATTACAAACCCTAACTTCCCAAACCAAACCATTTATACAAAAAGCTCGACATTTAGGTTAAAGATCATAAAGATGAGTAGGAATCCCTACCTCAAGAGATGAGACCCAAAGGAGAAGGTGAGAAACTCGAATATGCTCCAAATCCAAAGATTCTCAGATTGATAGGAAGCCCACACCAAGCTCTACACTTTTTGCAAAGACACTTAGGGAGTAGATCACTCAAGCTAGATCAATCCCTAGAAAGAAGGTATATTCTAGAGAGAGGAGCTCTCAAAAGAGGGTTTAGAAAAGTAAGAGAGAGAAAGGAAATGAGAAAAATGGTTCAAAATCACCCAGCTAATATCTGATATACGACTAGTCTGCTCGAGCGGAGAACAGGACGCTCGAGCGTCAAGCACAAAAACTGAACCCGCTCAAGCACAAAAATGCCCACTCGAGCGCCAAGACACAACTGCAAAACGCACCCGCTCGAGCACAAAAGACAAGCCGCTCAAGCGTAGATTACACTCCTCCAGTACTTTTACAGACATCGAACACCCGCTCGAGCACCAAGGTACCCGCTCGAGCGTGACCCGCTCGAGCGTAAGGAAATCTGCTCGAGCGTGAAAAACGCATCTGCAGAAGTTTTGCAGAGGCACAAAATGCTGAAAGTGTGTAAACTCCGCTCAAGCGCAAAGAGACCCGCTCGAGCGGAACACTAAAAATCTGGGCAATAAGGAATGGGACCAAAGCTCAACCAACCTGTTCGAAACACGCCCAACACATCCTAAAACTCAAATACAAGGAATTAAAGGATAACAACAAGACATATACAACAACCAACTCTACGGAACCTAAGTCCGGAATACTGTTAAACAATGAAAGAAAAACCGGGATCGCTATAGGATGGACTCCACTAATACAGCAAATCTGTGTATCACTTGAAATATGGAAGTATTGAAGTATGGAAGTGTTTTAATATGAGTTATATTCTCATGTGAATTATGAAGTATGGAAGTGTTTTAATATGCGTTATAGTCTCATTGAATTGTTTGTCCAGGTTCTGAGCTATAATTTATGAATCGAAATTGTATAAGTGAAGGAAACTGAAATGAAAAATGGATGTACTTGATGTTGAATTGAAAAGTGTTGTAAGTTGGTTTATAAGTGTCAACCATATATCAAATGCTATTGTTTTAGTTATTTCTCATACTTGGTTTAGTATATCTCTACTGGGCATTGGCTCACCCTATATCGGACATCATTTTCAGGTTCAGGTGATATGCCACCTCCAAGGACATAGCCTGGGAGGCTTAGAGGCTAGAGATCCTTTTTGTTGTTTACCTTTTTATGTATTACATGTAAATTCAAGCCGAGGGCTTAATTTGTATGAGTTAGTACTCCCTTTTTTGTAACCAAGTGTTGGCTTGGAAAGTTGTAAGCCCGTAGGGCATTTACTTTTATTGTCAACATGTAATACTTTTGTGATAAATACTCTCATAAATAGACGTACACTTTATTCTCTTGAATATATTGTCAATTTCTTGTATCATGAATGTATGAATTATTGGTTTATTTTGAGGGCGCTACAGTCTCGATTCAGAACCTTAGGTATGAGAGGGGAAGGTCATTAATTGAGCACCCCCGCTCATCCGATCAAAAGATCAGCCTTTACTAACCATGATATAAATTTCATTTTCTTTATATGTTCATGTTCTGATTATTTAATAAATCCTAAAATTTACTATGTGAAGCATACAAGTATAGACTATGTCACCCACTTTGAAACAACTTGATTTCATGTAGTTTTGAAAGAGTTTTGAAGATGTACAACCCAAATAAATTGAGTTTACAAACATGAAAATCAATATCATTCCAAATTAAGCGACACAACCTCTATCCACTGGTATTCATAGAATTATATCACATAAATAAATAGCCTCATGGTAGAATGCTAAACATAGTAAGAAAAACACACATAAACGAGATACTAAAGCATAAAAACTTGCATGCTTGACGTCCAACAAACAAGCTACAAAACAAAGTTAGTAAAACATGCATGATCTTATATACAAAATCCTAATGCAATTCACTCATGATATGAAACTAAAGATTCAGCTTCTAAGATATGACATGTGAATCATCTGAAGAACATTAGGTAGCACACATAATTGCATAAGAATTGATTAAATCCACAAATGCTAACTTAGTCGAATCAGGATGCATGAAACATGGATGTAAAGCATGGATATAAAGAAAAACTAAATATGATGCATATTCGCAAATAAACAAAGCAAGTAAAAGAATGGGATAGCAAGAAACGGGGAGGGGGATTATTACAACACTTGAAAGAATAATTACAAAACAAATTAGAGCGGGGTTGGGAGAATATTACAACAAAATAAAAATCTCACAAAACACTCAAAATAAAATAAAAAAAAGAAAAAGCTTCATGTGCCTTGGAACCGTCGACGGAAATTGGTCAACATTGGGAGGTTACGCCGTCTTGTCTGAAAGAAGCTAACCGACCGGCCAAATAGGCCAGCCGGCCAACTAGGCCGAGCAAAACTTGTCTTGTTGCGAAACCAAGAAAAGAAACAAACAAGAAATATGTAGGTGGCTCAACTAACCACTACCGATTAGCTTACAGCATAACTAATATGAAACAATTATTATTATTATTATTATTATTATTATTATTATTATTATTATTATTATTATGAGCTAAACAAACCACTTGAATTATAACAACACACTATGAAATATAAAGTAAGAAAATAAATTTGAGATAAACAACCCACTTGGATTATAACAAAATACTACGAAACAAGAAGCAAGAAAATAAATATAAGAAAATGAAAGACTAAAAATTCACCTTCCAAAGAAAGATTGAACTTCTTGATTTTCAAACTTCCTCTTGATCACCCTCAAGTTTAGAAAGTGTATTCTCAATCCTCAATTCGAAACTAGAATTTGAGCTTGGAATGACGGTTTTGAACAAGGCTATGATCACTCTTTTCTTGGGAAGAATACTCTCTCTTTGATTAAAGCTTTGAGTGGTTTTGACAAGGGAAGATAAGATGTAAGAGCTATGTAACTTCAATAGTTTGGCAAAACAACTCTATTGTTTTTAAGACTTCTTTTCTCTCAAATTCTAACACAATTTTAGCATTCTCTCCCTACACTTATCTTCTTCAAAATTCCTCATAAATTCAAGACTAGAGCTCTCATTATATAGCAAATGCAAGTGGGCAATGGTGGAGGACAAAGTGGAAGACAAAGTGGAGGATGAAGTGGAGCATTTTGGGAAAGATAATGGAGTTAATGGGGGACAATGTATAATGGAGATGAATGATGAATGGTGATGGTGGCGTGTGATTTATAAAAATGGATGATGAGTTAAGATGGTGGGATATGATTATGAAAGATGATGAGTGGAGATGGTGCGATGTGATTATGAAAGTAGATGGTAAGTGGGAATGGTGGGGTGTAATTGTGAAAGTGGGTGGTGAGTGAAGATAGTGGGATATAATTAGTGAGTGGGGATGGTGGGATGTGATAATGAAAGTGGATGATGAGTGAAGATGGTGGGATGTAATTAGTGAGTGGGGATGGTAGGATATGATTATGAAAGTGGATGATGAGTGGGAATGGTGGGGTGTAATTATGAAAGTGGGTGGTGAGTGGAGATGGTGGGATGTAATTAGTGAGTGGGGATGGTAGGGTGTGATTATGGAAGTGGATGATGAGTGGGGATGGTGGGATGTAATTAGTGAGTGGGGATGGTGGGGTGTGGTTATGAAAGTGGATGATGAGTAGGGATAGTGGGGTATGATTATGAAAGTAGATAGTGAGTGGAGATGGTGGGGTATGATTATGAAAGTGGATGGTGAGTGAGAATTGGTGGGGTGTGATTATGAAAGTGGATAGTGAGTGGAGATCATGAGGTATGATTATGAAAGTGAATGATGAGTGGGGATTGATTTGTAGAAAATTTGGTAGTGGAGATTGGTGAATTTTGGATGAAAAATAATTTGGCCAAAAATGTGTGAATGTTGAGATTAAAGCTCAAATTTCATCTCTCTTACTGAGGATTCTGTGAGAAACACATTCTGATTGTCATCATCGGGTAATTAAAAGAAAGTGCCTAAGTCTTAGGGCCGGTCAAAATGGGGTGTCTGCAGTATGATACTAATTTCCTCGATAACCCTTATCAACTCTCCATCCTTCACCAACCATTATCTTTTTAATTTTTATCTCCGCTCTTTTAACCATATCAACTCTTATTTAAAGTACCTCTGTTATGCGACTACCACTTCTTTTAACTTCCCTTCTTTACCCCAAGTCGACTTCTACTCTCACCCGCAGCCTCTCTTCTCTAATCTAATGTTGTCTCCACCCTTCATCCTATTGTTTGGATATTAAAATTCTAATTAACCATTAATTAATAATAAATTGATTGAGTTGGCATAGATTCTCAAATAAATTCAAACTCAGCTCGTATAAAATAATGAATAATTTTGTATACATTGCATATATAAATACTAATAAATAAAAAATGAAGAAAAAATGCCTTCTAATTTTAGGCATTTTGTAGTGCTTTTTATGATTATTGTTTTTTTTTAAAAACAATTTATCTATGAAATCATATTAATGAAATTAGTTACTGATCTTGTCTATTTTAGAATGAATTAAATTTTAGCTATTTTCATCAACCATCATCTCTCCAATTTTTATCTTCGTTTTTTAACCACATCGACTCTTATTTAAAACACCTCTACTGTGCAAGCACCACTACTTTTAACTTCTCTTCCTTACCTTTCCCCCAAGTCAACTTCTACTCCCACCAAAGCAACCTCTCTTTTCTAATCTAATGTTGTCTCTAACCTTCATCCCATTGTTTGGCCATTAAAATTATGATTAACCATTAATTGATAATAGATTGGTTGAGTTGGTATAGATTCTCAAATAAATTTGAACTCAACTAGCATAAAATAATGAATAATTTTGTATGCATGGTATATATAAATACTAATAAGTAAAAAATAAACAAAAAATGCCTCTTAATTTTAGGAATTTTTGTCGCGATTTTTATGATTATTGTTCTCTTCTTTTTTCTTTTTTTTTCTTTTTATCTATAGGTTGCTGATATTATTTATTTTAGAATGAATTAAATTTTAACTATTTTCACGGCTTACATTATTTTTTTATTATTATGTCATTAAATGTGTTTTACGTTCTTCATAAGAAATATATGTCATAGTTTAATAGGTATTAAACAAAAATAAGTTAAATTAAAAAAATTATATTTACGATTATATAGCAATCCCAGTTTTTCCTTATCATTTATTATGTTCTGGACTTGGGTTCGTGGTTGTATGTTGTTGTTTATATCTTGTTTTCACCCTTTAATTCCTGGTATTCGAGTTTTGGGATGTGTTGGGCGGGTTTGGAACAGGTTGGTTGTAAGTTAGAACAAATGGTTGATGCCCAGGATTTTTCTTCTTCGCTCGAGCGAGCCTAAGGCGTTTGCTTCTTCGCTCGAGTGAGGGTTTCTACGCTCGAGCGAGTTTTGTGTTGTGTGTCTCTTCACTCGAGCTAGAATTCTTGCGCTCGAGCGTGCATCTGTGTCTCTGGTTGACCTGAAGGTTGGTATTCTCCGCTCGAGCGAGCTTTCTTGCGCTCGAGCGAGACTTGTTGTCGACGTCCCCGAACGCATCCCGGGGGAAAGGGATTGCGAGTCCCCCCCTGTTCTGGTTCGATATTGGGTCTACTACAGTTCGAAGGACTCAAATGTCACGGTTCTGAATCTTCAACCGAAGAGTCCAAATCCGGCAAATCGTTTTGAAAACAGATTTTTTGAAAGAAGTGCCAAACATGGATCGCCAGAATCTGAGTCGCCACCTAAATATTTTAAAATGGAAAATTTAGGAAACCCTGACTCGGTGCCAAAGGCCACGTGTCCGTCATCACCAAAGTTGCCTCGGCTCGGGAACTTGGGTACGATTGGGGAAGGTCACTTCGTGAGCACCCCCGCTCGCCCAGTCAAAGACCAGCCTCTACTAACCATGATATCTGATTTTGAAAACATTGTGAGTTCTTATTCCGGTCATTAGCCTAGGTTACTATGTGATGCGCACAGCATACAAGTATAGACTGAATCGCCTGAATTGGAACAAAACGTTTCATGTTTGTTTGTTTGAAAATGGTTTGATGGTGCTACCCGCAAGTAGGCTAAGACGTGGATTTGCCACCCTCAGGTGGGCTTAGAAAAATATGATTTTGCCACTATCTAGTGGGCTTAAAACAAACATTTGATAAATTGTCCCAATTCAAATAACTCAACCTCCACCCACAGGCATTCAAGGCAGTCATATCACATAAGCATATAGCCTCATGGTATGCATGCTATCATGGCAGTCACTCACACGCATGCAAGGATGCTAAAGCATAAAACTCACCGAGTACTCCAAGCCAAAATAGAAGCTATGTTAGAAATCATGCATGGTCCTAAGTATACAGCAATGCCTAATGCAACACATGCAAAAATGCAATTATAGTAGGCTCGGCTATTCTAAACATGGCATGTGGAATGCTACAATTAACACGTATTCAATTTGGAATTGAAATACAAATGCAGTTTGTATGATGCGCCGAGCCCGGTGCGTGCAAAACAGATGAATGATGCAAACATGCCGTCATACTGTTATGTTAATTGAAATATGTCCTATATCTAACCATCGTAAGCAGGTAAATAAAAGGGAAGAAAGACGTGGGGTTGGAAGACATACATCACACTCACCCACACTTATTACAGTTATGCCCTCGCACAAAGGGTCCGAATAAACAATACAGTCCGAAATAAAAGAATAATACAGTCCGAAATAATACAGTCCAAATTCCTAATTAATCATCAAATTAAATAAGAAAGCTGTAAATTGGCATGCAAGCTAGGGGCTGCCTTGACTCTGCTCCGGATAATGAAATGATGCATGTTGGGCTGCCTTGCGCGGAAATCCACTGGGATGCCCCAATTAGCCTCTGTTTGCGATGTTTCTCGAAATGCGTGCCAGACTCCGGAAAGTTGCTGATTCTTCATTTTGCTGCAACAGAGAGCAAGAAAGGGGCATAGCAATGTATTTCACAAATATATGCATGCCTCGATTCTCGTGCCACCAATCACGAATCTCGATGCATGATGGCCGAGGAACCGAATTGCGCAACTCAATATAGGATGAATGCATATGAATTCTACAACTAGACCTAACTCCATCATGGGTGATCCGGAGTGTCGGTGACTTGGGAATTGAGACCCGTTCCGTCGCTCGGAGTGCGAAACGTGGCTCGTTTCCCGTGCCCGGACTAACTCCTATCCCGAACATGATGCAATATGCATGATATGTATGAAATGCAACTAAAATGCAATCCTAACATACGCAATGCTATGAAAATGAGATGCCTCGAAATGCGTGCACGCGAGCACGCAAACCGAGGCGATGAGCCTAAGGCATAAAGTGGCATACGCAATGCAATTGGACTTACACTAACATGAGTGGACCTCAGCTGCACTCACATAAGAGGCCGTCGGATAAAGTGAAATGCCTCGAAATGCGTGAACACGGGCACGCAAACCGAGGCAATGGCATAAAGGCATGAAATGACATGAAATATGATATACAATGAGACCAAAATGAGATGTCTCGAAATGCGTGCCCACGGGCACGCAAACCGAGAAAATGGCATACGGAATGCGATGAGACTAAAATGAGATATGCGATGCACAATGGACTTACGCCAACATGAGTGAGCCTCAGCCGCACTCACATAGGAGGCCATCGGATGAAACTGAGGTACCTCGAAATGCGTGCGCATGGGCACGCAAACCGAGGTAATGGCATACGGAATGCAATAAGACTAAAATGGTATACAGGATACAAAATGGACTTATACTAACATGGGTGAGCCTCAGCCACACCTATGTAAGAAGCCGATGGATGAAAATGAAGTGCCTCGAAATGCGTGCCTGCGGGCACGCAAATCGAGGCAATGGCCCTAAGGCATGAAACGGCATACGAAATGAGACGTGGCATATGGCATATGGAAAATGAAAATTTCAGCAGCCAAAATGATGCGAAAACAGCCCCCGAATTATAGCAAAATTACACCCGATACCCGAAATGCTATGCTGAGTACCCGAAATGACTTGGAGCTATGCCGAACATGCACAATATGGACATGAAGTGTAAATACAGATGCTAGGCCATCCCTAAACTAGCATTTTTCCAATACAAAGTATGGCCAAACAACAATCACAAGTATGGCAAAAATAGCATGCAAAAATGGGGGAAAAGAGGGGAACAATGAAGCAGATGGTATATGCAATGCTCAAACTGAAAAATACAGTTCTACAACATTGAAGAGGGACCAAAAATATGAACATCTACAGCTTATGACAACCCCCGAAACAATATGTAGATATGCTCAACATAGCATGCAAAATGTGAGCCAAAAGAGGGTTCTAAAGAGAGGTATACCAAACATTCACCAAACAGTCTAAGACCCTTAACAAAACATGAAGATAAGGACAAAATATGGATATTTTCAGTACTGATGATGGCCGAAAAAAGAAGCTAGATAGGCCTAAAAAGCATGCAAAAATGGGGGCCAAAGAGAGATATAAAGACAAGCACAACATGGAGACCCCCAACAAGGTTGGTCCCTTCTAAAATGTTGTAGAGGGACACAAAATAAGCTTACTCACAGTTCATGACATGCTCCAAAACAGACTACATGTAGATCAAACAAATCATGCAAACTTACGGTAAATATGAGGAATTATGAAGCAAGTGCATGATGGAGAGGCCAAACAGGGTTGAGCCCTTCTTCAATGTTGAATAGGGACTCAAAATAAGCACAATATCAGTTCATGAGATGCTCCAAATCAGATCACACATAGGCCAAATATTCAATGAAAAATAATGGCATATAAGAGGATATTGAAACAAGTGTAAGATGGAGGGCTCAAACAGGGTTGAGCCCTTGAACAAACATGAAGAATAGCTCAAAATAGACCTAGTTTCAGTTAAGGTCGGAGCCCAAAACAGTAAGCAAGTAGGCTTAAGAAATGAGGCAAGAAAGTGCTACAAAAGAGGGAATTTGAGACTTACCCTTGAAGACCTCTTTTTCTCTACTTCTTGGCTTGAGGAAAGTTGCTTCTAAGCCTCTGAGAAATCTCTCCTTGCTTCTGGAAATGGAGTGGTGGTAGTGGTGCTTGAAGATGATGAAGAGATGGCACCAAACTTAGGGAAAATAAGAGAGATAAAGATGGAGATGTGTATGTATGCTTGAGGGAATTTTTTCTAACCCTAGGGACAGAGCTGGGAGGCCCCTTATATGGGCAAAAAGAGGGGTGTAAAGGTGGAGGGAAATGCACCCAAGTGTTCCCCTCCAAAATATCCCCCGGATACAGATCTTTTCTGGGGGAAACAGCTGTATGGCTGTATGGCACAGGTTTCAAGGAGCATGGCCGGCTAGGCACCTTTATCGAGGTGGTCAAGGCGGCACCCCCCATGGCCGACCAGGCAAAATGGAAAGTTGGATTAGCTGTCCGGGCTCTACATATTGGTGTCCTCCCATGTCTCCTCTTCAAGGCCCTGTGGTTGGAATCTGGCAACTCTGAAACAGGAGAGACAACATGCCACTTTTAGGAGAGGTTCAAAAATGGAAAGAAGAATTACTGTCCGGCCATGTGTTTTTAGGGTCCTCCCATGTGTGTACAACACAAATATGTGGTTTTGGCACGAAGAAAATGGCCCTAGGGTGTTCAACATTAGCCGAAGTGAGAAAACGGCGGGGCGCCGAGGAGCATAACTGGTTCGAGACAATTGCTGTCCTCCACCCTCCAAAGTGACCTTCTTTATGATAAAACAGAGATACTGCCAAAAATGAACAAAAACCGATGCAAAACGAATGCTCGGGGCCAAAACGCAGCCGTGGTCCCGTTAAGCACCAAAAGTGGTGTTTGGGCACGGCGGGTATCTAAGACCCCGTGTCCTCGTTATGATAAAACAGAGGTACTGCCAAGAATGAAAAACCCGATGCAAAAGCGAATGCTCGGGGCCAAAACACGCAGCCGGTCCCAAAACCGCCGTTAAGCACGAAAGTGGTGTTTGGCCACGGCGGGTATCTAAGACCCCAGTGTTCCTCGAAAGGGAGTAAATGAGATGTATGCCAGAAATCGGAGATGGTTGGGTGGTCCCGGACCGAGGCACACGGCCTGACGGCCCGAAACCAGAACCGGCCCGAATGGGCAAAATGGCCTACGGCCACGAAATGTAGCCCACGGCCACTAAGAGATGGTCTACGGGACTTCTCCCTCCCCTTAGGAAAGAAAACAGAGAAAATCGAATCTGGTTCGCAAACCGAGACAAGGCACAGAAGAGAGTTCGGAACCGAGGCGGGCGCTGCCGACTCAGACTTCTGAACGAGCACAGTATGCAACATCACCGAGCGCTCAATCGGTGACGTCTGAGTCTTAAGGTCGGTCAAAAATGGGGTGTCTATACTTGTGTTTTGTGTTCCTTCGCTCAAGCAAGCACTCTCGCGCTCGAGCGTATGTCTACATAAGTAGTAGACCTGAAGCTTCGCATTGTTCGCTCAAGCGACGCTTCTTGCGCTCGAGCGAGGTCTTTTGTGGTGTCTGGTCGGTCGAGCGACAACTCCTTCGCTCGAGCGAGACTCGTATCTATCAATTCGCAACAGAGATGGTTTACACCATTTTTGACCCTCTTCCTTCTTCAATACCCTAGATCGACAGCTCCTCTCTCAAAATACTTCTTCTCTCTACGAATACTCCATGTTCTAGGGTCATTCTACCGTACTCCCTTTGTTAAAGAGCTAGACCATTGCGTGGGCTTTCTTTTGATTTGAAAAAGATGGGATTTAGAGCATCTTTGGGTTTCTCTCTTCTTCTCCTTTGGGCTTCTACACCTGAGGTAGGGATCTTCTGCACTTGTTTATGATTTTTTTAACCTAGGTATTTGTGTTGTGGTTATATGGTGAGACTTTGGGTTATTTGGAGAAAACTTAGGGTTTGGTTCGAATTTAAGAAAGAGGGTTTTTATGTATTGTTGTATATTTGACCATGGGGTAGAGTTATGAAGTGGTTTGGTATTAAAATTGATAAATTTGACCATTGGTTTAGTGTTTGGAGAAAGGAGGAAATTTGCCCTAATATGAGCTAAATAATTATTTAGTTTAAATAATGGAATTGGTGTGAGAATTATGAAATTGGGAAATCGTGTGAATGAATGATGTAGTTAGATTTGTTAAATCACTCACCTATGGAAATTTGATAAATTATCTGTTTAAGAGATTGTGTATCTATTTAGAAATATCTGTTTTGGGCTATCAGTAGAGGATAGCCGTGATTGTTGTAGAAACTGTATGTGGATTAGGTGAATCGAAACCTGTCGTTTAAACTTACCTCATTGAATATGATGGTATAATTGAGATGTTGAATTTGTGTCATTGATAGTCATTATATATGACACTGCTTTTAATACATTGCATATGTATCATTTGTTTGAGAGGAGATAGGGGATGGACTCTATTTATAATTAAGTTAGCCAGAGTGTCCAGGGTGAAAGTCCCGAAACCATGTGCATACATGGGTGTTGGTTCCCGCGAACGAAATTTCCGTAAAATGGCAACATTGAGTGTTTGAATGATAGTTGTATTCAATTGTGAATCATTGAGTTGTAGCCTCATTTTGGATTGTTTAAATAACAATGACTTGTCTCATGGATTGACTCGGAATTTACCGGATCTATATAAATTGAATAGATGGAAATGGAATTGAGACATGGGTATTAGTAATGAATGGTTATGGATAGAATATGAGTTGGGTATGAATGAGGAATATTTACTTGCTCTTATATCTTAATTAAACTTCATATATTGTGTTAAGATGTTTTTACTGAGTTTTGGCTCACCCTACTTGGGAAACCATTTTCAGGTACTGTCAATATGCTCCCTCCAAGAACGTAGTATGGGAGGACTTAAGAGTTGGAGACTATACCTTGTTATTTTCGTGTTTAGATATTTATTCAAGCCAAGGGCTTTACATGTATAGAGTTTATGACAATCTCTTTTGTTGTAACCAAGTATGTCTTGGAAAGATGTAAGCCCATAGGGCATTCGTTTATGTTAAACCCTATTATATTATTATTTCATGTAATGAAAGGACTATTTACACTCTGATTTATGTAACTATTATTTATGCTGTTGTGGATCATATCTACGATGATATATTTTGGGGGCGTTACAAATTAAATATAAATATATTTTATCTTGTTAGTTTTGTAATTTTAGTTTATCCTACGTTAGAGTTGATATAATAAATCATATTTGTTAGTGTATTAATTACCCCTTGTTTATTTTGTAAAACTTAAAATTTGTTTACTAAAGCATAAAAATTATACTTTATCTTAGGTTATAATTCTCAAATAAAAACATAAAGAATTGGCTTTTGGAATTAAAATTGGGCTTGGCATTAAAAGTGAGATATATCTTTACACCCACTTGACCCTAATCTAATCATTAAAAAATTGTCATTAGTCTATACTCAACCCATTGACCAATTGACCCATTTATTAAATCAGTAAATACATAGCTCTTATTTTTTTATAATAAAATAAGAAATATGTACATGTTTATACATATTGATTAAAATTTATAATTTTATATATTTATGGTTAAAACTATTACAAGAATAGTTTGATATATTTATGTATAAAATAACTATATAATAAAATCGAGCTGGCCTAAACTATGGGCCATGTTCTAATCTAAGCCTTACGCCTGATCTAAAAAATTGAACGGTTAATTAGTTGAAATATTTGGTAATAATAAATTTAAAATTTATATTTAAATTATATCATAATTTCTCAAGTTGTGATGGACATAAGCTAGAGAGAGAGTGCAAACATTGGATTAAACACTGAAAGTAACCTAAAAATCGAATTTGAGTCAACTTTCATGCCAATAATCCTTGGCTCAAGTTTAATTCTTAGGCTGAGTATGTTTAGAATGAAAGTGGTAAATATAGTTAAAAGATACTGTTACAATCAAATCTAATTTTAAGCACGATATATGTATATTTAGACGTTGCATAAAAATATGCACAACACATCAAATTTTCACTAACATGTATGTGAAATTTCCTTTTTAATTAATAAACCGGCTGTAAATATTTAGTCGCCTAAATTTTTGAAATTTTTTCACATGATACATGTAATTTTTAGTTTTAGAAAATAAAAAAAAAGTTTAATTTATATTTTGAAATTATATAAGACTAAAGTTACATTTAAACAATTCTCTTAAAATTTTTAAATTTTAAATTAAATATGAGTTATATGTGGCTAATTTTTTTTTTTTTTTTTTGACCTTTTATATAAAGATTTTTAAATTCCAAAATTATAGATATGGTTAAATGTGCCAATATTTTTATGTTAGGTATATTTCTTAACTTTCAAAATTTAAAAAAAATAATAATTAGAAAGTTTAGATTAATACTTTAAAGTTTATACCGCCTTATGCTATTATAATATATAGATATAGATAGATAGATAGATAGATAGATAGATAGATATAAATTACGTACTAAATTTTTAGGATAATTTATTAATTGAGCTGAGTTTTGACATAATTATTGAGACTTTGCCTAGTCTGATTATTAATATTGATATATACTATGCAAATTATACTATGCAGTGTGTATCACTAACAGGAATATCAAATAATTATTAAAATTGACATAAATCAATATATACAAAAATAATATATTATAATATATTAGGTTAGACAGCATAAATAATATATTATAATATATTAGCCTATTTTATCTTTTTTTTGGCTAAAATAGCCACAAAATCAGGCTTTTTAGCATGCCAAATGAAGGCATAATGTGAATATTTCTAATGTAAAAGCCATAAATCATGCATTTTGAAATCCATAAATCAAGCAATAATTACCGTTTAAATAATTAATTAAATAGATTGGCTAATAGGCTTTTTTTGTAATAAACTAAAAATTCAACAATTTTGGGATTGAACATTGAAGCCCTCATAGTCCTCAGTAGAAACCTCATTTTGCTTACATAATATATAGATGTGTAATGATATATATCTCACAAATTCATTCAAAATAATGTGACAAGAAAATTGAGCCTATATTATTAATTGTGTAACATATTAAAAATAGACACTTATAAAATTGTGACAGTTGACTCAAATATTTGACAAAATATATTCACTTTTTATCAATATATATGTATATATATTTCAAATTTCATACTAATATTGATCTTGAAACATCTCAAAAAGTTAAATTCACATATATCAATTTTATTAAAATTAAATTTATGAGATTTGAAAAAAATTAATATAAAATATACAAAGAGTAAAAATATCAAAAATTATTCTTATCACCGTATTTTTGAACTTATCAATTAGGTATGTCTCCTTGTAACCATCAAAGGTCTTGTTTGGTAGAACTCATTTCCACCTTATTTCAGCTTTTAGCTTAATTTAAGCTATTTTGATGTGTTTGGTTCAGCTTAACAATACAGCTTATAGCTTTTTGTAAGTCAAAAATTAACTTATTCTTTGAGTGGGAAAGGAGAAGCTTAGTTTATAAGTCAAAAATCAGCTTATGTTCACAACTATAAGCTATAAGTTGTTAAGTTATAAGTTATAATCACTTTCCCACAGCTCTACCAAACGGGGCCAAAGTTGACCTTCCTTTTAAAACACTTTCACCAATTTTTCCTTATGTTTATGCAGATATAATTATAAAATTATTTAAAAAGAGGTTGCAAAATATGCAATGCAAGATCTGATTTAAAAAAAAAAAAAAAAAAAAAAAAAAAAAAAAAAAAAAACATATTTGACTTGGAAGGATAATCTTAGTGCAACTGAAATAACCCTATAAAATAATTTTATATGATGTTTAATATTATCATATTCAAGAAATAATTAATTTGACGGTAAAAATAATGATTTAAGAAACATTATAATTGTGTGTGTCAATTTCTGACCACACTGCCAATCAAGCACTCAGCTGGAGAACACTGGCAGAATAGATTAAGCCCGAATGACCTGTCACAAAAAGAAAAGATTCCAGCGGTGGTTCATCCACCCGGGGGCACTCCGACGATCAAGTCAGTATATCTCTCAAAGATAATCTATAGTACTTAACTCACTAGACAGAATATCAAAAGCATACCTTAGACCCATGGGGTGCCTCCCTTTTATAGCCAATACAATTCTAGTCCCAATAGAAGCCTAACTCTAATGGACTTAGGATTACTGCTAATCTTGGACTTCCAGTAAGATTAGGATAAACTCTCTAAGAGTCTTATCTTTACCAAAACTGAAGTCTTCTCCCATTCTAGGACTCTTGTCCCTTATCCGCTTATCTCGGATTCTAGTATCTTCACAGATAACCTCGGCCTAGCCGAGATCATCTCGGCATCATGACCATGACACGTAGCACCTCGGCTGGTACTCCGGTGACATATCGACCACGTGTCGTCATTCAAAAAAATATGTCCTCACAACTGCCCCCTAAGTTCTATTACCTCGGCATCCTGAGGTGATGGAACCTATATCATTCCTTCCTTCAATCATGACCCCGGTTTAATTTCAGCGTGTAAATTTTTCTTAAAATTTCAACAAGTGTTAAATATATCATCGGTTTAACTTCAACTTGTAAATTTTTTATAAAATTTCAACAAGTGTTAAACATCATCTCGGTTTAACTTCAACTTATAAACTTTTCTCAAGTTTCAACAAGTGTTAAACATTATCTCGGTTTAACTTTAACTTGTAAACTTTTCTCAAGTTTGAACAAGTGTTAAACATCATCTCGGTTTAGCTTCAACTTGTAAACTTTTCTCAAGTTTCAACAAGTGTTAAACATCATCTCGGTTTAACTTTAACTTGCAAACTTTTCTCAAGTTTCAACAAGTGTTAAACATAATCTCGGTTTAACTTCAACTTGTAAACTTTTCTCAAGTTTCAACAAGTGTTAAACATCATCTCGGTTTAACTTCAACTTGTAAACTTTTCTCAAGTTTCAATAAGTGTTAAACATCATCTCGGTTTAACTTCAACTTGTAAACTTTTCTCAAGTTTCAACAAGTGTTAAACATCATCTGGGTTTAACTTCAACTTGTAAACTTTTCTTAAGTTTCAATAAGTGTTAAACTTCATCTCGGTTTAACTTCAACTTGTAAACTTTTCTCAAGTTTCAACAAGTGTTAAACATCATCTTGAGCATCATTCTTCAGCCGTTATGCCCCATTGCTGGCAACCTTTCTCAAGGTGAGGTCCCTAACGTTGAACTCTCTTGGGCTGACCTTCTTGTTGTAAGCCCTAGCAAGTTGTTACAGGTATGCCCCCAGCCGAATTGCTGCTTTCTCTCTTCTCTTTTCTAGCAGATTTAGATCTCGGGCCAACAGTGCACCATTGGTCCCGTTCTCTACTCCTTGGGTTCTGATCCCTGGGAAGCCGATCCTCCAGTTGAATGACTGCTTCTGTGCCATAAGCCATGGCAAATGGAGACTCCCCAGTTGATCTTTTCGGCGTAGTCCGATACGCCCAGAGTACATTGGGCAACTCTTCCTCGGCCAAGCCCAAGCCGAGAAGGAAGAAGCATTCTTCATCTCCTTGCTAGACATGGATTTTCTTCAGGGCTTCCTCACTCTTCTCGGCTGGCTTTTTGCCGACGTTTTCCAGAACTTCCATGTCCTCAATCTCTGTTTTTTTCTGGTTCTCGTATGTTGCAGGTAGACTTCTTTGCTTCCATGGAGCAATTCCTTGTCCGCACTTGGTCCCCTCTGACCTCCTCGACTTCCTTCGCTTGTTGAATCATTGTTACTCGGCTTATAACCGCTTTTCTCTTGTATGGATGCCTTTGTCCCCGGCATGTCTTCTTCAGCTCTGGCATACTTTTCTATCCTGGGCATCAGCTCCTTCATGCTTTTCGGCAATGTCTTTGCCAGTGATTTTCGAAGCAGGCAGTCATCTTTCAAGCCATTTTTAAATGACACGACCGCCACCTCTTGGTTACATTCTGGTATTCGGTTAAATACCTCATAATACCTTTTGGCATAGGCCCTAAGACTTTCATCCTCGCCGATCTTCAAGGCCATTAGGGCATCCACCCTTAATGGCTGTAGCTTGTTTGTCACGAACCTGGCCACAAACACCTCAGCCAGGCCTTCCCAGGTTTTCATAGTTCCTTTCGGCAACTTGTGAAACCAATCCGATGCAATTTCTCCGAAAGATGAGGGGAACACCTTGCAAAGCAACGGCTCGTTTCCGGTGTACAACACCATCGAGTTTAGGTACGTCGACGCGGAAAGTTCGGTCCGACTTATCATATATCCGAACCTCGATATCGAACCTTTTCGGGGCCTCAACTTTGTCCAATTCTATCGAGAATGGTATCCTCGGCTTGACAAGAGAGGTCACCTCGACATCTTGTCACTTTCTCTGGAGGTAATACCTCAGATCCTCCTTGGTTCGTCCAGGAGCTCGGCTATCTCCGGATTTTAGCCTCTTTGGTGTACTACTTCCAGTGTCATTGTGAGTCCTCTTCGACTTCCTTCCATTGGTCGCATCGAAATAGAGTTCCTTCCCCTAAACATGCCAATGTTCTTTGGGGTCAGCTTCCTTGGTGCGATGTGTCCTCCGTGAATCTCCCCTTTTTTATTCTCCTTGCCCGACCTCCCTTGAAGGCCGGTGGGAATGTTCCTTGGTCCTATCGTGCTGAGGAGTCATAGGAGTTGTCTTCTGCCCCCCTGTCTGGGCATCTCTCTTGGCCACTGGAATTGGCGTATCTTGTAACGCGAACGGTGGTTGCATGACGTTATTTTGCATCATGAAGTTGACGACCGATTGCAGGTCCGCCAACTTGTTCACCATCTCTTTAACCTCTTCGTCCCTCCGTAGGCATCGGTCCTTCCATACCTGGAGGTTATCTTCCTTATAGTACCCACTTTGATCTGGTTTCTTCGGTACGTCACCATCCTGGCTGACGTCTTTTCTGCTGTGATTCTGGTCTTCGTTGTAGTTGTCCTTCTCGACGTCAACGTCAACAGGTCTCCCACTCTCGTTAGGAGTGTCGTCCCCAACCTTTTCCTTCTGTCCGTCGTTGGCCATCTATTCTTTTTTGATTCCCACAGACGGCGCCAAATTGTGTGTGTCAATTTCTGACCACACTGCCAATCAAGCACTCAGCTGGAAAACACTGGCAGAATAGATTAAGCCCGAACGACCTGTCACAAAAAGAAGAGATTCCGGCGATGGTTCGTCCACCCAGGGGCACTCCGACGATCAAGTCAGTATATCTCTCAAAGATAATCAATAGTGCTTAACTCACTAGACAGAATATCAAAAGCATACCTTAGACCCATGGGGGTGCCTCCCTTTTATAGCCAATACAAGCCTAGTCCCAATAGAAGCCTAGCTCTAATGGACTTAGGATTACTGCTAATCTTGGACTCCTAGTAGGATTGAGATAAACTCTCTAAGAGTTTTATCTTTACCAAAACTGAAGTCTTCTCCCATTCTAGGACTCTTGTCCCTTATCCGCTTATCTCGGATTCTGGTATCTTTGCAGATAACCTCGGCCTAGCCAAGATCATCTCAGTATCATGACCATGACACGTGGCACCTCGGCTGGCACTCCGATGACACCTCAGCCACGTGTCGTCATTCAAAAAAATATGTCCCCACAATAATGTGTATAAAAATAATGATTTATGAAACATTATAATATGCATGGTGAAATAAGTGTTGGCAAGTTTAATAACATTAATGAAAAAGAAAATCATCATCTAACCTTTGTGTTTGGGACTGGGGCTTGGACAGGGCCGGTTTTGGGCACAAACTAGCAAAGCTTTGGGTCCTAGAAAATTGTTTAAAAAACAAAAGTTCCAAATTTTTGTTAATTATTATATTAGCCTATAAAACAAAAATCTCATTGGAATTTAAAGATTTTAACAAAATTCAGTTATGATTTAAAATTAAAAAATGGTTGATATGATAAATTACTTAAAACTAATAGATAATTATTTTTTATTGGAAGAAACCAAAAACTTATTGATGTGGTGAATTATTTGAAATTATTGAATGGTTATATTCAAAATGCATGGATTATAGAATACGATTGATTATATTACTTGTAGTTACTCTTTTCAAATTAAAGTTGATTAAATCTTCTTTTACTCAATTATATCAAATGAAAGATTAAATGAATTAGCAATTCTATCTACCGAAATTTATCTTATAAATTGGATTATGTGAACTATATTAGTAATTTTATAGTTAAAAATACTAGAAGAATGATGTTTAAGTGATTTTTGTTATAGTTTGTTTACATTTTGGTTGATACTTTAATTTAGATTATTTTGATCTTTTCCTTATTGTAAACTTTAATGTATATTTATGCAAATTTCAATATATATATATATATATATAATGGAAGTAACTTTTTTACGAGTACTGTCAAATACCACCAAAAAAAAAAAGAAAGTAAGTAGACACATAATTTTTTTTTAAAAAAAATATGTATGAAACGCCCCATGTTGAAAGTTCGCTTTGGACCCGAAAAGTCAGAGCCGGCCTTGGGTTTGGACATGAATTTATGGAGGAAAGAAAATGATCAAAGGAATGGTGAAAAAATTTAACTATTTCTTACACTTTTTCCTTTCCCTCTACAAATCCCTACCAAACTCATAAATTCAAAAAACAACTTTAAGGTCTTAAAGTTGAGGGTTAGAAATATAGACTAACTGATTTGATGCGGTTTCTACTAGGCCAAAAGTTATTAATCGAAATCTCTTCTCAATATTTTTTATTCATAAGATGTAAACAAAAGCTCCATCAAATACCCTTACACAAATTTTGAAATAAAAAAAAAATACTATAAACAACTCTATAAATAGAACTGAACTAGTAAAACTAGTAAAGTAGATCAATTAAAGTAGAACTGAACAAATGTGGTTCAATAACTAGTAAAGTAGAACTGAACAAATGTAACTAGTAAAGTAGATCAATTGTGGGAAAATTTAGAAATCCGATGTGCCATTAAAATAAAGCAAAGAAAGACTTTTCATGTTTTTCTTTATGATCATATCAAATACAAGGAAACTATATTTATATGTGCTATTTAGTTGCAATGAGTAAAATTAATCACCATTTTACCAAAATAATGACACTTTTCCTTCTTATAGCTC
The DNA here is from genome assembly GCA_025200525.1 of Camellia lanceoleosa. Lineage (NCBI taxonomy): Eukaryota > Viridiplantae > Streptophyta > Magnoliopsida > Ericales > Theaceae > Camellia > Camellia lanceoleosa. The sequence continues at coordinate 10,304,352 of CM045771.1, forward strand.
TTTTGAGTTTTGATGAATAAATTTATTACTATTTCCCTAAATCTGCACAGGTTTGAATCAATGTTCATCCAAGAAGTTGTCGGGATACATTTTAGAAAATTAAATCAAACATATTCAAGCATTGTCGAAGACTTAGTTGGGTTGGATTCTCGTATGAAAAAAGTGATTAAATTGCTAGGTTTAGGGATGGATGATGCTCATGTTGTAGGGATTTGTGGAATAGGTAAGACTACTATTTCCAGAGCTGTTTATGACTGTATCTCTTGCCAATTTGACGGTTACAGCTTTATTGAGAATGTTAGAGAAGTTTCAGAAAAATGTGGTTTAAAAACTTTGCAAGAACAACTCATTTCTGAAATCTTAATGGAAAAGGATTTGAAAGTAGGAAGTGCTGGTGATGTAGTATTTATGATAAGGCACATGGTATGTAGTAAAAAAAGTTCTTATCGTGCTTGATGATGTGGATGAATCAACTGACCTTGAAAAATTGGTAGGAGAGCACGATTGGTACAGTTTTGGAAGTAGAATCATTATAACGACTCAAAATCGACATGCGTTAACTAGATATTATATAAAACATATCTATGAGGTTGAGCAATTAAGAGAAGATGAAGCTATAGAACTCTTTGAATCAAAAGCCTTCAGGAAACACCAACAAATGGGAGGCTATGAAGAGCATGTATGTCGTGCAGTAAAGTATGCTAACGGAGTTCCTTTAGCTCTCAAAGTTTTGGGTTCTTTTCTTTGTGGTCGAAACAAAGATGAATGGGAAAGTTCATTAAACAAACTGAATCAAAGCCCTCTCAACCAAGTTCGACAAGTACTTAGAATAAGTTACGATGCATTAGATTGGGAACAGTAAGAAATATTCTTAGATATTGCATGTTTTTTCAAAGGGAAGGACAAAAAGGATGTAACAAAAATTCTAGAAGGTTGTGACTTGCATGCATTTATTGGAATAAATGTTCTTCTTGAAAAGTCTCTTATAACTATCTCAGACAGTAAGTTGTTGATGCATGATTTGATACAACAACAAGGGCAATAAATTATTCGCAAGCAATCACGTAAAGAGCCTAGAAAGCACACTAGGTTATGGCTTGATGAAGATATAAAACATGTATTGATGGAGAATACGGTAAGAGGTTTTATAGAAAAGCATGAACACTCAAAAATTGTTTAATTAACAAAAGCTAGCTCTGCATAATTTTGTCAGCCTTCTAATATTGTGTTCTTGTTATTTGCTTGTGGTTATTAGGGAACAAACAAAGTGGAAGGCATAGTTATGCAGTATAGTGACCAAAGAGGTGTAGATCCAAAGGACATTCGGTTTCTAAAACAATTGAAGTTGAGGCCTAAAGCTTTTGCAAAGATGTCGAACTTGAGGATTCTCAAAATTTGTGGTATGTACCTCTCTGAAGACCTCAAATATCTTTCTAACAAGTTAAGGTATCTTGGCTGGTTACGATGCCCTATGAAATACATGCCTTTAACATTTCAACCAGAGCATCTTGTTGAACTTCACTTAACCTATAGCAACATTGAACAACTTTGGGAGGGAACTATGGTATGAATATGCATTCTCTTTAATTACTTTGAATAAGATGCAAAGACCTTGACACAACATAATTTTCGTAATTTATTTCTATATAATTTTTGTAATTTATTTTTATTTTTATTTTTCTTCAATAGCATCTAGGCAAGTTACGGATCATGCATCTTATTCACTTCATATATCTAACGAAGAGCCCAGACTTCACAGGGGTCCCAAATCTTGAAAGACTGATTCTTGAAGGCTGTACAGATTTGGTTAATCTTCATCCATCCATTGGAGTTCTCAAAAGGCATATTTGTTTGAACTTGAAGGACTACAAAAGTCTCAAGAGTCTTCCATGTGGCATTTAATTGGAATCTCTTGAAGTTTTTATTGTCTCTAGGTGCTCAAAGCTTGATAATGTTTTGGTCAGCTTGAAATATATGAGATGTTTATCAGAGCTTTGTTTAGATGGGATTGGTATCAGTGAACTTCCATCTTCAGTTGGACATCTTACCAATCTTGGTTTGATTAATCTGAGCAATTGTAAAAACTTGAGAAGTATTCCAGACAGCATTTGTCAATTGAAAGATATTAGAAAATTAAACCTTTCTGGTTGCTCCAAACTTGACAAATTGCCACAAGATTTGGGTTTTTTGGACGGTTTATATGAGCTTCATGTAGATTGGACTGCAGTTAGAGAACTCCGACCCTCTATTGGACTTTTGAAGAAGCTTGGAATACTAACGCTAAGAGGGTGTAAAGGAATATCATCTAATTCCATGGTCATTTAACTAGCAACTTTGTCTTTATGGAAACTAGATCTCAGTTACCGTAATTTAAAATCTATCTCCACAACCATTTGTCACATCTACTCGTTGAAAGATTTATATCTAAGTGGAAACAATATGGAAAGTTTACTTGCAAGGATAAATCTACTTTCAAGGCTGTCGTACTTGTATTTGAATGGTTGCAAGAAGCTTCAAGAATTGCCAGAGATTTCATATGCAATAAAGAACCTACGAGCTGCTGATTGCCCATCATTAATAATAATGAGTCCAATAAGGAGTCCTTCCAAATGCAATAATTTTGCCCAACTGTCCTTCAAAAATTGCTTCAAATTGGTTGAGAATAAGCAAAACAATATCCTGACAGTAAAAAAAAATTTCAAATCTGTGATACCCTTGTTCCGTAATATGCTAAATTGGTCCTTAATTTAAATATGATTATGTGCTTAGCATGATTTTATGTGCCATTATGTGAATATATGTGATTTTGAAGTTTTATCTGTTCACCATAGGCATATCTGTTTGAATAATCTGCTTTGGAAATTAAATTGAGGGCCTTATCGGCCACAGAACCCGAAATTGATTACGCCATTGTGACTGGCATAATTTTTAGAGCCTACGGTGAAATTTAATTGAAAATTGATTCGGGTTAGATTAAATCGATTAAATTGATGAATTAAAGCCCAACTATTTTATTATTATAATATTGGCCTTAGTGGGTTTTGTTGTCAAGGCTTTAAACACTCAATCTCTCTCCTTAGCCTCATTTTGATTGATGATAAACTCAGAAAAGAGAGAAGAGGGTTAGTTAGAAGAAGAGAGAATATGAGATTGAGGGTTTGGCTTAAAGCTTGGAAATTTTGGAGTTTTAGCTCAAGAATTGGACTTCTAGGTAAGCCATTGACTCTTGAATTCATGAATTGAACTTGTAATCTTGTGAGCTCAAAGTATTTTGTGACCAAGAGCATGATTTAAATTGGTTTTGATGAGGTATGATCATGCATGCATAGAATTGCTTTTGAATTGCCATAAGTTGCATAATCTAGTATGTATCATGTCAATTAAGCAAGATTTGGAGTTTAATTATGCATGCAAACTTGGTTTGTTGAGCTTTGACACCATTTGCATCTTTTGAAATGAAAATAAAGTCAAGATGGCCATGCATGTTTGAATAATTGAGGATGGGAGCTTGAAATGCATGATTATACATGATAGAGTTGAATTTGGTGTCAATTTGAGACATGCAAGTGTGTAATCTTTGAAATTGAGCTCCTTAACAATGTGTTTTGGTGTTTGTACCTTGTTAGCATGAATATATGAGAACTTTGAGCCTCAGAATGCATGAAAAATGGGCTGGAAATTCGAATTGGAGCTCAAGAAGTTAATCTGGAAAATCCAAATTTTTGACGTCCGCTCGAGCGGGGGAAGTGCCGCTCGAGCGGAGAAATCGAGCTCCCAGCATTCTTTTTTCAGACATGGTTCCCGCTCGAGCGGGGAAGTTGACGCTCGAGCGTGGAGCCATGTAGACAGGCATTCCGCTCGAGCGGCCTAGTTCACGCTTGTCACGACCCCATTCCGCCCCTAGTAGAATGATGCCATGATGGCCAGTAATTCGAGATTACCAAAGGCCACTTACAAGAATTCACACACGAATCAAAGTAAACATATGGGGCCTACAAATGCGGAAGCAATAAATAAAAGCTAAGTAGTCCATAAGAGCAGTGCTTAGGTTAAATGAAATGACATACATCTTATAATAGCTTTAATACAACAAAATGGAGTACAAAAATTACATCTTGACCAAAAGGCTTCTCAGCCATCAAATACAAAATACAATGAAATAACTAAGAAGCATGATCATCAAGATGTTGCAAAACACGAATCCAAAAACACATCGGCAAAACACATCTAGGCGTCGCCGCCGCCCTGCTCATCACCTACATATCTATAGAGAGGGTGAGCTTGGATACTCAGTGAATGGTATAAGTAATAAAGGGTTTACATGAATGATATCCGAGATCTTTTAACAAAACAATACAGGGAATAAATCAAGTTCATCTATCAAATCTTTCGAAGCTTCTAAGGATGTTTACTAACATTAATATAATACAAGAGATGACATTCCGAACAAACAAACCCACGCGGTAAAACCGTCAGTGGTAAGGCAAGACAAGACAAGAGAGATCTCAAAACAATGGTGTCGTTGCATTATAGTCCCCGGACACTAAGGACTTGTGCTACGAATGCTTAGAGTCCCCTAGCACATACGGACTTCCAAATTGAGTGCTACAAATGCTTATAGTCCCCTAGCACATACGGACTTCCAAATTGTGTGCTACAAATGCTTATAGTTCCCTAGCACATACGGACTTCCAAATTGTGTGCTTCATTCATGCTTACAAATGCTTTCCAAAACAAAGCAAAACAAGACTTTTATTAAAACATTGTAACATAACTTTATTAAAATACCACTCACATAGCTCTTCGAACGTCGGGGTCCGGGCGAGTCCAAGTCCTACAATCACATGGCAAGTCTATTGAATGCACTTTTAAACAAGCTTCACATGTATACAAATGATCTCGACATTCACCGAAACTAAGTCAAATCAAAACAAACACTGTTTCTCATCTCGGGGAAAACATGCTGGGCACCAACCAGGTCTTGGCCGAGGTCCCACACCCCCTCGCCGAGGTGAGGTCCCGTTGGCCACATTCAAGGAAAAATGAAGTCGGGAAAAAAATCTGGATTTCCCTCTACTCAAGAACATAAAGAACATGAACATGAAGGAAATGAATGCAAGGATCATAACTCATTATTATAAAATCTGAGATTTCATGCTATGAGTTTGAAAACATGGACCTGGGTACCCATACTAGAAGATCTTGGGGAAACAAACACAAAAGCATGGATTTTAATGTAAGCTTTCGGATCAAATCATAGATTTTCCTCAAGAACACATGAATATCGTATTCTCTTTCTAAAACCAACTTTAAATCAACGCATGACATGCAAAACAGATTCGATCATGCAATGCAGCTAGATGATCAATAAGAACATCAAGAGTTGATTAAGATTCTGACCTCAACACTCGAATCTAACGGTTTGAACCCTAAGGATCTGTAACAACCCCATCATGTATAATGATTAATACTTGATTAATTAAGAGGATTTGAGAATTAATTGCCGAGTATTATAATTTATTTGGGATTTATGAGAATTGTGGAATCTCACTCGTATATGATTTTATTGAAGGTTTATTTTGGGAATTAGAAACTAAGGGTCCAAATGACTTAAGGAAGTGAAGTTAGGAAGTCAAATCAATTTAATTTTAATTACGGACCTATCTAGGAGTTTAATTAAATATTCGATTCAGTTAGTGAATTGAGATTCGATTAATTAGGTCCTAATCGAAGTTAGTTAAATCATGAAAGATTAAGGATTATGAATATTGCGAATTAAATTCAGTTATGGGGTGTCCTGTTTGAATATATAATTTAATTGACGAAAACTTGGAGTCTGATCAGGAATTGAAGACCTAAATGATTTAAGAAATCAAAATTGAGGTTGGAAATAAGTTCGATTTATTATTTGGAGCCTTTTGGGAGTCCGACTAAAAATCTGATTCGGGTTGATAGAATTAAATATAATTAATTGGGCCTTTATGGAAGTCAAACTGGACTAATTAGATTATGGGAATTGTGATTTGTTATGATTAATTATTTGCGTGTTAACCAAGATTTATTAAGACCAAGTGTCGCTTAATTAAAATTAATCCTAAGCATAAATTATCTCGTGGAACAAATTAGAATTTTGGGTGTGGGTGCACTGAGAAGTTAGGTGGGTGTACTGAGAAATTTGGTTATGATTTATAAGTGTGTGTGTGCCGTGTAAACAGGAAGGCAACAAATTATATATATAAATGCATGCCTTTGGATTAGTTTTAGGTGGACAAGTGTCCCACCATTTTAATATAATAATAATAGTAATAGTAATTAGAGGAGGATGAATGTATGAGCTCAAGAAGAGGCCTTCATCTGCTGGACACAAATGAGAAGTGAAACAGAGCAACGCACGGCTGAAGGAGAAAGAAGGAAAAGGGAAGAAGAAGGCTTTGTGGCATATCAAAACTTAAGCCAAAAATTATGAAAAATTCATCTTAAGGTAAGGAATTCCATCCTCTTTCTAGTGTGGTTTAATTAATCTAGATAAAAATTTGTTGAAGGTAGATTTGAGGAAATTAAAATAGAGATTTGGGGATTAATTATATAATTGATGGAATTTGGGTTTTGCATGTAAAGCAAAATAGTTAGCTTAAAGATATTGAGTTAGTTAAGTTTGAGTGTAATTTTAAGAATCATTCTTGATTTGTGTTATAAAAATTACATGCAACAATGATATATTAGAGATTTAACCCATGCAATGGAATTAAGTTTATGAGCAATGAAATTGATTTAGAAATCCATCCTTTGAGTATAGTTTTAATTACCTTTGATGAATTTAAGTTCTAATTCTGCATGCATCATTATTTTCCAAGGGTTTTGGTGCTTCAATTTCATACAATTAGAACAAAATTAGCAAGAAGATGAGGAAAGTAAATTATGTTCAATTTATGGAAGTTAATTTTGGAATCAATTATGTTGAGTTGGTTTTGGCAGTCTTGCATGAAATTGAGTTTCATTTATACATGCATGGACAAATTTTGTAAATTCTAGTACTCTAATTACACATGCATTCTAGGATTGAGTTATGTTGAGGTTAAATCTTATAATTTGAAAGTTATGGAGGGGAATTTAGACTAGATTGATACATACACCATGAATTTTGGAGGAATTAAAAATAAAGCTTTGTAGATATTATCAATTGTTAAGATTTGGGGGTTGCATGTAAAATTAAGTTTATGGAAAATTAAACATTGATTAGATTTTGGGTATAGAAGAATTAATTAGTTTGAATCTTAATGTCATACATGTAAATATTTTCCTAAGAGCCATATAACTTCAATTTCATGTAAATTAAAAGAAATTAGTAAAAGAGTGATAAAATTGAATTAGATTCAACTTTATGGAAATTGATTTGTGTAATTTATAATTAAGTTGATTTTGTTATTAATAATAAAATTGGGCCTATTTGTATTGCATACATCATGGATTTTGAAGAATTTGGATTAATTCAATCTCATATTTTTAAAAGAGAAATGAAATGTTTTATAAACGTCAAGTTTATGGAAAATTAGAATTAATCCTAATGTTAGATAAAGTGTTGATTTTATAATTAGATTTTAATCCATACTTGTAATTTGAGATTAAACATATTTTGGGCATCCATGGTTATGAATTAAATTGAGGTTATAAATTAAACTAAGTCCAAGATTATGGAAACTAGTTGAAAAATTTATAAGAATGTAAAACTAGTAATTTTGATGTCAATTTCATGCATGTGAATAATGTTCTAAGGAATTTATGACTTAATAAAGAATAATAAGCTACTAATCAACATAGATTAGTTAGTTAAAGAATGAATCATTGATCTAGTGGTAATTGTTTAATAAGCCAAGTAAGGGATCAATCTATTTGGGAAAGAAGGACTTAGTAATGAAAGAATATGTGAAATAAGAACCCGGTTTATTTAATTGAGAAAGAATAAACGTAGTAGAACTTCGGACTATAAAGACTAGAGACTTGAAAGGACAAGTTTGATCAATGAAGTAATATTGTTTTTCAATGTGTATATATTATGTGCTTGTGTAGGTCACGCGCCTTTGTCTGCCTGATTTATATGATGTGCCCAGTCTATCTGATTTGCCTCTGCAGCCCTCTGTGAGTAATAACTTTGTAAAGTTATGTTCAATGTTATGTATGTTCGGTATACTATGATACGAAATGATTGATTCTTGAAAAGCTATGATATGTTGGAAATGAATGAATGAATGTCCAATTTTCTGAAAAGTATTTGTGGCACCCTTAGTCCTGAGGCCCTCGCCTGGGGGATATAATACCATGGCATGAGGCCCTCGCCTGGGGGATATAATACCATGGCATGAGGCCCTCGCCTGGGGGATATAATACCATGGCATGAGGCCCTCGCCCGGGGGATATAATACCGTGGCATGAGGCCCTCGCCCGGGGGATACAATACCGTGGCTACTTGCGCGCAAGATATGGACCCTCCTGGTCGTTGGTACCAACTCTGTCTGTGGTCTCTAGACCAATCTGATCTGTTAGCTAATGGGTGTACCACATATGATCTTATGCAAAATCTGATTATGAATATGAATATGAATATGAGCATGTATCTGAATCTGTTTCTGATTTGGAATCTGAAAATGCATAAGACTCTATTTCTGATAAGATTATGTTTCTGATATAAACTCTGATTTCTAACTCTGTGATGGACATCATTCATTAAAACCCTTTACTCTGTTATTATTCACTGGGCTTTAGCTCACTCTATTATTTATGTATGTAGGTGATCAGACGCGACTGTGCTTAGAGGCCCCTGACAAGAATCTGTTCTGTCAGCCAACCTATGTGCCTCCCGTGGAGGTTCCGGATATGTTAAGTGTTGTCGTTATGTAATTTAAAGTTATGTCTTCTTGTTTGGTTCTTCAAGTCTTGTGTATATATGTAAATAAAAAGTTTAAAATTTTTTCTGTCTCATATAAGTTTGCACAGCTCAATGGACATTGTATATTAATATTTGCTTCCGCTAGCCCCTAATATTTTGTTAATCTGTTCAGAGGCCGTAGGTAATCCTCGGACATCGTCACATTTGCCAAACCTATAGGGGCGGGTTTGGGTCGTGACAGGATCAAGCTTGCTATCTACTCTCTCACTCTAAAACTCCTCATTCTCCTTCTAGAGCTTCTCTCTCCTCAAGAACAAAGATATGATACAAAATGATACATTTCTAGGCTTGCCGGCTGACTTAACACTCATCCGACACGTGGCAACGTTGGTTGGCTCTACTTGAAAAGGTGACCCATTGAAAAGACAAGACTATGACAAAGTGTGTTCAACAAGCTAGCGGCAAGGAACTCCATGAAAGTAATGACATCGGCTAATAACAAGACTTCTGCAAGCAAAGGACAATGACCTCGGCTAAAAGGTCAACACTTGCCCAGCTTGTGCCACACTGCCTAGATGTGCCACACACCTCGGTCTAGGTTATACCAGTCTAGGGCAAGATCACTTGGGTTCAAGGGCAACATCTCGGCCCGTGATAGTACACATCTCGCCTTGGTGATGAACACCTCGGCCTAGATAATGATATCTCGCCAATATGTCAAGTGGGTGAAAGCCAACCAGAGAAATCCCAAGATGGTCCTAAGTGTAAGAGTATCAAAGGAGCGACCTAGGCTCAAGATGACCTCGGCTGAACACATACACACCAATAAGGAACATAGCATTCAAGTAACACTTATGCAAGACAAGTCAAGATTTAAAATGCAAGCTTAACAGAGCAAAATCATATAAAATGCATATGAGTACAGTTAGGGCAGTGTGAGGGTCATTACAATGCTCAAGCGAAAATTTGGGGTAACTAGTACTTTTGCAGGCTTAAGGGTCCGCTCGAGCGAGGAATCCCACGCTCGAGCAGGGACCCTGTTTTCTGAAATTCTAAAAATGCATTCTGTGTTCTGTTTTCCGTTCTCTTTCACTTGTAAACACTCTTAGGCATATATTAAGCATTGTAAATGAGTTAATAAGATAAGAATAAAGCCTAAAGAGGAATATGTGAATTAAACAACGGATTGAACTGTTAGTGACCCTTTGTGTTCATAATATGTGTAGGGTCAAGCTCTAAGGCAAATCCACAAGCCGATCACTGTTAGTAATATCGATATTCGAATGCTTGTGAATGTCCAATTGTTTATTCCCTTATAAGCTTTATGAGTTGCTAATTGGGATTGTGGACAAAAGTCTGACATGATTAAATGAATGAACCAAAGGTCGTTTTGATATATATGAATGGACCAAAGGTCGTTTTGACATAAATGAATGGACCAAAGGTCGTTTTGACATATATGAGTGGACCAAAGGTCGTTTTGACTTATATGAATGGACCGAATGTCGTTTTGATATGAATGCGTGGGCTGAAGGCCATTTTGACATGAATGAATGGGTCGAAGGCCGTTTTGACATGAATGAATGGGCCGAAGGCCGTTTTGACATGAGTGAGTGGGCCGTAGGCCGTTTTGACAAGAATGAACGGGCCGAAGGCCGTTTTGACATAAATGAATGGGCCAAAGGCCGTTCTAATATGAATGGAAATCTGAAAGGGGCCAAAGGCCAGAATGTTGAAACTGCAAGTCACTTGATTTAAAATTCATGTAGTTATATATCTGTTAAATAGAAATATGAATTGGGCCCCAGGCCGTTTGGAACCTGTTGTTCTACATTGTTATGTAACTTCTGTATTTGATATTATTCACTGGGCTATCGCTCACGCTCATTCATGTGTTTGTAGGTGAGCCAAGGGAAGCCCAAACCCAAATTGTGAAGTCGCCAGAACAATATGAGTTTTGGAAAAGTCAGCCTTGTGTCTCACGCACGAGACCTATCCTTGCCATTTTGTTATGTATTAGTATTTTGTCTTGTTGGCAAGGACTTTATGTATATTTGTATATAGTCTGTTATGGGTTGACTTAGTTTGGATGATCCTGTCCGTAAAGAATTTTATGGCACTGTGTTTTGTCGTGGGTTATTAATGTATACGAGTATGGTTTGTTTTGAAGTGCATATAATCACGGCTCTATGGACAAAGTTTTTAATTTCTGCTTCCGTTTGGTCCTTTTACTCTGTTGAGTTACGTCTGTTTTGGTTTGAGGCCGTAGGTAATCTTAGGATTACTGGCCGGTTATGCCCTTAACCCATGGGGGCGGGTTCGGGTCATGACAAAATCGATTTCAGGTTCTCTCTCTCTCTCTCTGGCATTGTGAAGGGGCGGCTCGACTCCTTTAGCTAACTAAACACCCTAAATTTTTTTTTACTACTAATACATATGTTCGACAAGTACACTCATTACAATTTTGAACACTCAGTCACTTCAACTTTGAATACCAGCAATGAGTTGTTTTAATTTTTAAAAAAAAAATTTAAAAAAAAATCACGCATGAGTACTAGCATTTGAGTCCACTGTTTTTGTTTTTCTTTGTATATATATATATATATAAGACAAATTATAATAATAGTCCCTAAAAATTTTTACCTTTTTCATTTAAGTTCCTAAAGTTTCAATTTTGTCAATTATGTCTCTAAAATATTTAATTCAAATCAATTTAGTCCTAAAGACAATATAAAAATAGAACATAAGCCTAAGGCTGTGTTTGATCCTTGATTTAGAAAAGGATTTGAAATGGGAAGAGAAAAGTTGTGTGAAACGTATGTGAAATGTAATTATATTTCATTTATATTTCACCTACCTTTCATTTCCCTTCCAAATCTCTCCCCATATCCATAAACCAAACATAACCTAAAGGTTATAAAAAATTGTGATCAGGCCCGGATTTTAATTTATTGTTAACTTAATTATAACCTGCACTTGTGTTTTTATAATTGGTATATTTCTCGCAAACTAATTAATTCTAATTGCTTATATAGGTTTTCTTCTATTTATGTTATGCTATTATTTATTTTTTCTAATACGTAATTATCCATTTTATCTGATTTTTTGGCTATTTTTCATATTATTTTATATTTCATTTCATTATCTTTTCCTTGTTCTGCCATTATTTATAATTCGTTTAGACGATAATTAATTAGATCCTTTGTTTTTTTTTTTTTTGTGTGATATTAATTCAAAAGATTTCCTTTGTAAGGATAAGGAAAATTATATGTATTATTTTCTATAAGAACTAACTACTTAAATCATTAATAATTTTAAAAAGAAATAAATACAAATCAGTGACAAATTTATAAAAATTAATAATTAAAATTTTAAACTTTTTCATGAATTTGTATTTTTTTTTAATTTGTACTAAATCATAAATTTTCAAAAAAAAATTTAAAAAAAAAATTGCATTTAAGCTCTAGGTATGAGTGGTATAACTTATCAAAAGCAATTTACATATTTCATTTTGTTGGATTGAAACAAAATATTAGAGATAATTACAAAAAAAAAAAAAAAATCTTCAGAGTCTGAGTTTTGTAACAAAATAAATCTAGAAATTTTAATTTTGTCAATTTAAATCTTAATCTTTTGATTTATTTTTAATTTAAATAATTTACTTATTTTCGTTAAGTAAAACAAACAAAAAAAATATTTTAATCATTAAACTCAATATAAGTATACATAAAAATATCCATTTTTTCATTGATTTTACTTAATGAAAATAGGTAAATGGTCTAAATTGATAAAATTAAAAATTAGGGCTAATTTTGTTATAAGGTTCGAACTCTAAGATTTTGTTTTTGTAATTGTCCCGAAATATTAATATATTTATAAAAACAAACTATCTGTAATTTGAGAAGTTTAAAGGGTTTATTTTCTCACATCTAAAAAATATATATAAATTTCAAGTACATCTCTCGAATTTTGCTTAAAATATAGATTACTCTTTGTGCTTTTAAAAGTTATAAATACCCCTTGTTAGAATTTTTTTATTTAATAGAATTAAATGGAAAAAAAATTCTTAATATTCTCGTATACAATAATAAAATTATCTAAATTATTAATTGAAATATATTTTATGACATCATTAAAAATTATTAATTAACTTGATAATTTATTAATAAAAATGATCATTTATTATGAAATTAGAAACTTAAATGGGTGTAATATAATTTCTAGAGCCACAAGGGTGATTTGTATTTTAAGCAAAACTCAAGAGGAGTATTTGTAATTTATCCACAAAAAAAAAGAGATTAAATTTCTCTCATGTTCATTTGAGGGGTTTGTGGGGCCCACCACGAGAAACCGAACCGTTCATTTTGTAAGGCTCTTAATGTATGTCATTCATGAAAAAATTATGTCAATATGATATTTTTCTTGCTTATTTCTAGGAATCAAAGAACATTTTTATTTTATTGTGTTTATCTGTAAAAAAATGAATGAACTATTTTCAAAAATATATTTATCGCCTATTTTTTTAGAGACAAATGCGATAAAATAAAAATATTACGATTACTATAACAAATTAATTTTTTTCATAAATAATATAAATTGAAAATTTTGTAAAATGAATAATTCGAATTATTAGTAGTAAGGCTAGACCTCTCAAATTCTTTCATATTAGAAAAACCAAACCAAAGTTTAAATTAATAGATTAACGGAAAGTAAATGATAGATATAGGTGTGAATTGTTTTTTGGGTAAATTACATTTTGCCCCCTTTAAGTTTTTTTACTTTATTCCTAAAATTAATTTCTGTTAAAAATTAAACAAAAAATGGCATATTTATAGTCTCATAAGATAAAAATATTTGATTATATATAACTTACATCTCTGACATAAATTTAATAACTAATATAATGATATATTTTTTATGTTATATGATAGTTATGGTGGTATTTTTTATTTAATTTTTAATAAGAAATTAACTTTAGGAGTAAAGTGAGAAAATTTTCAAACATGAAAGATCAAAATAAGAAAAAATAAACTTTAAAAGTCAAAATGAGAAAGTGACCAAATATTAAAAGGGTAAACTATCATTTACTATGAGGTGACTAAGATTTGACGAACATTTTTGCTATTTGAATAACACGTTATAAATGTAATTTTTTATTTTTATTTTTTTGGTTAATTACATTTTATCCGTTGTAATTTAATCAAAAAATACATCATCTCCTTATATTTTAAAAATATACACATAACCACATTGTTGTTTGGAGTGAAGTATAAAATCTAACTCCATTAATATTTCTGATAAAAAGTCAATATTACCCTTATTTGCTTTTAATTTTGAGGTCCATAAAATCAGAGATTAGGGCTGGCTTTGTCATCTCATTCTCATTAATGTCAACCTTGCCAATCAACATGTTGACTACGGTTGACATGGAGGGCCGGAGCTTTGGAGCGTCTTGGGTGCATAGAAGACCAATCTTTAATGCTGTGTTTGGTTGGGGGATTTGGGGAGGGATTTGGAAAGGGAAAGGGAAAAGGTGTGTGAAACTATGTGAAATGTAGGTATATTTTTTTCACATTTCACCTACCATTTCCATTTCCCTTTCCAAATCCCTCTTCAAATCCCTCAACCAAACACAACATAAGTGTCTGCAAGCTTCTTCGACATCAAAATCCCCATTTAGTGACGTGTCAACCAACCCCACCAGTTCAGATCTGCAACAACAAAATCCTCATTTCATCATCAACCTTGTCTGAAAATTAAGTTGCGTTTGGATTTATTGATTTGAAATGAAAGGATTTGGGAACATTTCATTGGGGGAGAGAGATTATACATGTATATATATTTAAAATAAAGGACTTTTTATAAACCATTGAAGTGAAATTCGTAAGTCCCGTAAACAATGTTCCTCAAGGGAGCACTTGAACATTAGTCTGCATGTTTCACATCATGTGCACAGTAAAAGCACTTTAACGTTTTCAAAAATGACACTTTTCCACTATCATAGGCATTGAAGACTCCAATGTCTTCTATTTTAATTGTGCCTTCAAATGTGATGGAAAACAATAAAATATGATTTACACCAAGGAAAAAAATAGAGGCAGTGTTTAAAACATGATAAACAGAAGAAACTTGGCCATTACTTGAGATTTTTCATCAAAACTAACACTTTCTTTGTCTCATTTACTTACAAATGAGAATTATCTCAAGTTTTTGAACTGATGGGTCATGGATTACTGTTTGTCATTTATTAATATCACTGACACATGTAATCATTGTTTAATGCAAAAACAATGACGATGTTTGCGGAAACAATTAACAATGTCATACCCTTTCAAGAAGATACTGTTCTCCAACGGGTAATCGCGTATTTCTGTTGCTTCTCCCACTAACTACTTTGACGAGAAGAACGCCAAAACTGTATACATTTACTTTACATGTCGACTGGCCTCTTATTACGTACTCTAGTGCCGAATAACCCCTGAAACAACAAATGTGAACGTAAATTGAAGAAGAAATATAAAATAAGAATTGAATCTAAATTCCACAATGAGTGTTTTGAAGAGCTTTTTGTGTTTTCTGATCATGGATTCCCATGATCACCTGTTTTTCATGTGTAGCTTAACAATAGACTTGTGGTCTCCAGCCATAACCCTTCGGCAACTAACTTGAGAGAGATTTTGGAGTGTTTGAGAAACATTAATTGCAAAAATGTTTTGCCAAAAAAAAAAAATGTGTGGTTTGATTGATGGGAAACATTTCACTATAATCCAAAGCCTAGGATCATGTTCATTCCCTTGTTCCATAGAGGGATGGAATCAGCAAAGTTGAAGCATATTTAAGAACTAAGAGGTTCCACACAACTTTTTTTGAAATCATATCAACATAAGGAAAGCAAGAATCCCACCAATGATAATAGCCACATATGAAGGAGGCAAATAAACAGAAAGTAACTGTATGAAATTTTAGGCATTCGAAGAATGACAAATCATTAGTGATCTAGAAAAGGGCAAAAGTAGCATAATTCAGATGACCGATTAAGTTTCCATTGCTTTCTAGACAACACATACAGTGTTGGGGATCAATCAATACCAAAGGCCATCTCATGTAAGTTGCTATCCCAAGTATTAATGCAATGGCAATGTCTCTACGAACATAATCAAGATTGCTTAGATTAAATAGAAAATCGATGCATCACCTAAAAAACATAACAAGATTGTTAGAACTTACATTGTTCATGCCACAAGGGTACCGACATGAGTCAAGTTGGCAGGGATAAGAGAATATTGCTATCTTTGATATATCGATGGATGATATGTGGTTGTGCTTCCTTAAGTGAACTATACTCATGAAATTGAACTTGGATTCTTTGGATTTGCTTGATTTAAGAGTCAATTTCTTTATACTTGCTTGCCTTGAGTTTGATTGTGAGAAGTTGGGCCTTAATCCTTAGATTTTGTATGGTTTGGGCTCAAAGAGTTACATACTAAGTGAAGATCTAATTGAAATTGAAAGAAAATGAAGAACTTTATAAGACCATGGAAGCTAGGGTTAAGATTTTGGGATTGAAGCAAGGTTTAATCCTATTGCGCTTGAGTTACATTTTAGAGATATATATCATGTTTTTGAAGTGGAATTACATGAATTGAGGCTTGAAAATGAGTTTGGAAGCTTGAAGTTAAACCTATTTTTAAACTGCACAGATAAACCCAGAACTGCACGTACAGCTGTGGGCTCCATGCGTGCGGAAACCAGAACAAAACAGAGCTGAGCTTTCTACTTTAATGCACGTGCGACACCTTCCGCACGTGCAGTGAGGGGCTTCCGCACGTGCGAAAACCAGGGAAGAAATTCGTCAATTTTTGTTAACCTTCTCGACCCTCTAAACGTGTTTTTTGACCATGTTTAGACCCTCAGAAGTTAAAAGATCAATAGACACTCATCAACACATACGTGGTTAAATTAAAAGAAAGAGGAACGAATGGTTTACCGAAATTATATGTGCGCCATGTTGTGTAGGTTGCTTGCAAGAAGGATCATCGTGTAGCCAAAATCACTGTGAGTAATAGTATTGTAATTAAATTCTAATTATTCATGAATTTATGATTGCTATATATTCTGAAAGTTGTATTGAATACAGCATGATTGAACTTTACGAATTCGAATTGAAATCTGTTATATGTGGGCCTGAGACCATTCTGTTATGTGTGAGCCCAAGGCCGTTCTGTTCTATGTTGAGCCTGAGGCTATTCTGTTATATGTGGGCCCGATGTCGTTCTATTCTATGTTGGGCCTGAAGCCATTCTGTTAGCTGTGGCCCCAAGGCCGTTCTGTAAATGTGAAATGGGTAATGGTATGAATGCTTCAACTTGAAAAGTGTTGTTTTCATCAGCTTGCTTTCTTTACATACAAAGCTATTCATTTACATCTCCTCACTTTACTATTATCCACTGAGCTTCGCTCACTTCTTATGTTATATGTATGTAAGTGAACAGCAAGGAGAACAGCCTTAGGGTTAGCCCCAGGACCTGCTTTGGTGAACCCGTTTTGTCAAGCCTATGTGGTGGCGTCTTGTTAATCTGTTAGTGCTAAGCCTTAGTTAAGCCTTTTGTCTATTTGCTTTGCTAAGAGACTTTTGTGAACTTGTAATTAACTAATTTAAGGTTTTGTTGTACTTATCTTGTGTTGTTGTTCTTAACTTCTGGTTGAAATCATACATCTATATGGATATGACATATCTTGATCATTTAGGCATTGCTCAATGGACATCATACGTGTGCTATTTGCTTCCACTTGGGCCCCATGATTAAAAATATTTTGTACATTGTATGAGGTAGGTAATCAAGTGATTGCTGGCCAGTTATGATCTAAACTTTTAAGGGTAAGTTTGGGTCATGACTAATCCATTCAAACCATTCAATATAACCTGTACTTTGTAACAATCATTTAAACCAACAAAATCAAGTAAATCATGAACAATAAACACAACTCTTCCAATGAATCCATTCTGAAAATATCCAAGTAAACACAACTCTTCCATTCAGCAACAATGACAAAAAAAGGTTATGAAATTTAAGGTACAACCCTTTGTGTAAAAAAAGAAAAAAGAAAAAGAATGGGCAACCAAAAATGATATGAAAAATGCTAAATAAACTTACATTACAGCTGAATAGCTAGAAAAACCAGCTACAATAATCATACTGTACTACAAAGGGCATCATAATTCCATTCCTTGACCAAATTCTTCAATTGTTTTTGTGGCGAGCATAAGAACATCCATGAATGCACTAAATGATGCACGAAGAAATATTGCTTTAACTACTTCAAAATGCCTGTACAATACGAGGATGGAAAGGTAAAAAAATCATAATGGAAAGAATGGCACAAAGTTATGCGTTGTTCACATATTTTTCTTTCAGCTAATTGTTTTAGAAGAGACTAATACAATTATACAACTATTTTTGATAAATAAGGAACTCACACAAAAAGCTTCCCATTAAATATAGTCATCTGCCTTTTCACTTTGTTTGGCTGCAACTACAGTTAAATATAAAATTTATTAACATCAGATTGATCGAAGAACAATAATCGAGGAAAGCTGGTCGGAGTTAAAGCATCATGAGACAACACCTCATTGTCAACAGCCAATGCTGAGTAAACAAAAGAAATGATAGCTATTTAATATTTTGCCCGGCGATTAACTTCAAGGCCCCGATATTAGTCAAGGCACGCATAAGCTGGGCCGGATACCCGGTTATCAAAAAATAAATTAATTAAATGAAATATTTATGCTACCAATACAGTAGAACCATCCAAGGAATTGTCTTACACTATATTCCATAAATCAATATCAAAATCAAGATGCACACATGCACATGCATTGCATTTATGTATGCACACACTATATTCCATTTGTCTTTACATTTGGCATTACAATGCATTGCAATGGTTGCTGTCCTGTTTCTCAATAAAAGCTCCATGTCCATGGCAACTTCTCAAATCTTTTCAAAACAAAGTTTTGGATTTGATCAAATGGCCAAGAACTTAAGTCACAAAAAATATAAAGACAAATGGAGAGATCAACAGCTGAATTTGAAGATTCAATTACAGTCCCAGATCACTCCTAGTTCAGAGGCCATAAGGCCCGCATCAAGGAATCAACTTCATTGACTCTGTACATTAATCTTTACTCTCTTGCCAAAACATTAGTCTCAATTGGTTTTGTACAACTACAAAGTCTCAGTCTCTTGCATGTGCACATGCGCTTTTGTGACTGCAAGGTTGTTTGGTCTAGTGCATTGCCAGTTAAAGCTTGCATCAAGTTCACTACGAATCTCTTGTTCAGTTAATAGAATATTACAAAAGAGATGTCCTTTCCCCATAGTGCTGTTGAAAGACCAGAAAAAGAACTTTCAAGTGATATCTTTCCTTTTCTTTTCTTTTTTTGATAAATAAAGATTTAATCCATAAGATCATATCACAAACTTTAGTCCAGAATACCAATTTAATTATATGTTGCTATTTAGAGTTCTAGTGAGTGCGGCAAATAAAATTGAGAAATTGATGAGGGATTTTTTGTGGGAATGTAGTGGGAAGGAAGTGGTGAAGTGAAAAGAACCATTTGATTAATTGGGATGTGATTTCTCTCCCTAAGTGTATAGGGGCTCTTGTTTTGGGCATATTGTATAGAAAAATATTGTCTTGCTTAGTAAGCCGTTATCAAAATTTCCTGTCGAGTGCAATTCTTTATGGTATACTAATATAAATAAATAAATAACAACAAAGAAGAGGCTTACTTGTTGCAGAAGTTCTGCTTCTGTTGAATATGGAGACCACTGCAACAGCATGGAAAGATTAGACATGAAATGTTCTTTACCACAATGGTTTAAAGTTTCCAATTTGCCAGTACATATATTAACCTCATAATCCACCTGCAATTTATACAAGAAGTTGGGGGTTTAATGCATGTAATGTATTGGTAATCAACTTAGGATATTCAGAAATTTGTTACCCTAATTCTTCTTCCATTTCCGTACCTATCTTGTTGTGTACTGCAATAGCTTGAACAAATGCAGCTAAAGTATCTCTTCCATAAATTTAAAAAAAAAAAATTTAATTAAATTAAATTTTAAAAAATGCAGCCAAAGTTTGTTGAAAAAAAAATGTAGCCAGAGTATCTGTTACAAAAAAAAAAAAAAAAATGCAGCCGAAGTATTCACAAAATTGTGTCAAATTGAGGTACATGTCTACCCCTTCATGGAACATGGATAGTCAACAAAAAGAATGATGTGTAATTGTTGGAAAATTTTCTAAAATTAAAGTCGTAGTTTTTGGATATTTTCAAAATCTTCCTTGTTTACAATTGGATAGTTTGGGAGCTTGTCCCACAATGGAAAGAGAGGAAGGCACAACATGATTCATAAGGGTTGCCACACACATTTAGAGGGGTGCAGCCAGGCCTATAAATAGGCAGTGGTCTAGGCCACTCATCTTAGAATTTGGAATCCATATCAGTGTCTCTGTTGTGTCTGTGCTCATCACCCAAGAAAATTTTAAACCAACAAGTTGACAAATGACACCACCATACACCATTCAGTCAAAATTTAAATCAATAGATAACAGTCCAGATAGCTAACCTAACGCCACCCATTTGTTCAGAAATCCACCCTATTTTAAACACATTTTTTGGCTTTCAACATTAAATCAGGGCAGGGTATGGATTAGGAGGGCATGGCCCAGATTTGTGTACATATGCCCTAAATCTTCAAATATCATTATGGGAGTGTGTCCATTTAATTAGCTTCATTTGCATACTGCTATGCCTTTAATCATTTAGGCAGAGATAGTTTGAGAGAGAACCACAAACAATTTGCCTCAAGATCCTGTCAACTACCACACATCCCAAACCACATCTTGTTGATTACCCAACAAAGCCCTCACAAAAATGTATTCAAGATATACGTCATGTGCCATGAATCATTTGCTTATAAGGGTCTTCTTAATAAAATTCAAAAGACAAATTGTTGTTATGTCCCCAGGATTATCAGTTAATAAAACATTTTCTTCTCCCCTCAACATGGGTTAACAATATAATGTCATGAACTAAAATTATGGAAAGATGTTGGAGACATATTACAAAAAAATTACAAGCAAAAGTAACTGAATTCTTTGAATATCTAATTGGAAAACCTTTATGTGGATCGTAGAATAGAAACCAAAATGATTTACAAAATTGTAAATACATACTGACAAGGAAATCAATGAACATGTGAAAAATTAACTACCATAATTAACTAGTGCAAAAGAGACAGATACAGCGTTACTTTCCCTTGAGAAAAACAGAGCCCAAAGTGAAATTAACTGCCATAATTCCATTGAATCATTATAACTTGAAGGACCCCAAGTTACTTCTGGAAAAGCTCTGCAACCAAACAAGCTATTTGTGAACAATAATTTTCAAAAAAAAAATTGTCAAGGTGGGGAAACTTCATGACGAATTCACAGGACTCGGATATAATACATATAGCGCAGTTACTGAGAAAATCGAGTAAAAAGAGAACTCAAACATATGAATCATAGATAAATTTCACTATTTAGGGCTAGAGAAAACCGAAGCTCCGCAACCGAATACATAGAAGAAATATTCTTAACACAAATATTTGTTCTTCTTTTTTTTTTTTTTTTTTTTTTTTTTTTCGACAACCAAACAGATGCAAATAGGTAAAATCAGAAATTCTTCATAAAGAACAATAACAATGGCAAAAGGAACTCACTTGGTCCATCAATGATTTGAACTGATCAATTGCTTCTTGAGTTACAGCTCCCATTGCTCTTCTCTCTCATCAAATGTACACAACGATCGAAATTACGACTTGGAGCAACAAAAGTGTGGAATTAAGCAAAACTTGGAGCTCATATATGCTTCAAATTTAGAAAAAGAATAAAACCCTAAAATGATTTTATCAAAATCCTACAACATCAAAAATAAAATTAAACCCTAGATCCGCGATGGTGAGGGAAGGAAGAGAGAGAGAAAGAAAGAGAGGGATAGACAGAAAGGAATACCTGAATGTGGAATAGAGAAACAGAGAGGGGGAATAGAGAAAGGGGGACGACAAGATATATATATATAGAGAGAGAGAGAGAGAGAGAGAGGGAGAGAGAGAGAGAAACAGACAGACAGACGAACAAACCGAGAGTGAGGGAGAGAACCTGTGAGGATGCGGCAACGGGGGCGGCGGCAGCACTGGCAGTGGCGTGTGACGTTGGTCTGCGATGAGGTGAGATGGGGGGATTTTCCCAAACTAAGTTAAAATAGTAAATTATTTCCTAAATTACCCTAGTTGGGACAGAATTCTTAAACTAACTTAAAACGTGGTTATAAATTACATTTTTATTCTTTTTGTGATCTTCTCGTGAAAAATTTGTAAAATTATAAAAGCGTGGTTATAAACTACATTTTTAATTAAAAAAGCGTGGTTACAAACACGCGTTTAAGAAAATTTGATTTATACATAAAGCGTTGTTAAGAACCACGATTTTAAGTATTTTTTTTTTTTTTTCAAAAAACATAGTTACGAATCACGTTTTTACTGTTAACCAAAGAAAGCGTTGCTGATAATCACACTTTTAACCAAAATGTAAAAATGTGTTTTAAAAACACGTTTTCAACACAAAACCACACTCAGAGGCTTCATTTTCACACACACATTTTCTCTCTCTCTCTCTCTCTCTCTCTCTCTCATACATATACACACCCACCACGGCCAATTTCCATATTTGTGGCATTTTGAACATTTTAGGCCCACTTTATAGTGTGTTTTTAACTTTATTTCCATTATAGGGTAAAACGGCATTAGCAAAACCGTTTTCTAGAAAACGGCTTTTCAAAAACCGTATTTAATGATTAAAATAATAATAAATTTTGGACCCAAAAAACGGCTTTAGAAAAGCCAGTTTTACTTAATTTTTAATTAATTCTGAATTAATTAAAAACGGTTTTGGCAAAACCGTTTTTAAATTAAATTTTTTTTAATTTATATTTTTAACATAAATATTTTTTGTTCAAATTTTTTTAAAAATAAAAACCGACTTTTCTAAAGCCGTTTTTAAACATTAATTTTTTAAAATAAAAACCGGCTTTAGAAAAGTCGTTTTTCAACAGTAATTTTTTTAAATAATATGACCAACAAATATTTTCAACTTAAATATGAAAACTACCAAAAAATATTTTTCATAAAAAGCGATTTTAAAATATAAAGTTTTTACATTAAATTTTTTTTATTTATATTTTCAACATAAATATTTTTTACAAAAAAAAAATTTAATAGAAAACGGTTTTAGAAAAGCCGGTTTTTGAATTTTTTTTTTTTAACTTAAAAACGATTTTGTGAAAGCCGTTTTTTGACCGAATTTTTTTTTTAATTAAAAACCCTTTTCATTACAAACAAAGGGCCCCTTCTCCCTTTCCACTTTACGAAAACCGTATTCGATATCACACCCATCTTCTCTTCCTTACGCAGCCGATCTTCTTCTCCCTCCCTCACTCAGCCGACGACTAAAAGGAACACCACCGGCAAAACGAGGAACACCACTCTCCCTCACTCAGGTTTGTATCGCATACATTAGGGTTTTCATTTTAGATTTGGGTTTTAAATTTCGAAATTAGGTATTCAGATTTCGGATGTAAAATTTTGAAATGAGGGTTGTAAACTTTTCATTCAAAATTAGGGATTCAGGAACACCACTCTCCCTTTCTCTCGTCAATTCACTAAAAAATCCTAGCCCAACGAAACCTCTCTCTTTCTATGTTGGGATAAAAACAAAAACAGAGAGATGAAGGAGTTTTTGTATACTGATATCGAATCTTTATGTGCAAAACTCAGGTATCAAGAAAAGCAGCTCACACTCAAAAAGAAGGTCATTGCTTTTTTTAAATTTTTTTCCTCCAATTTTTATTTCTTCAAATTATATGATTACATGCTCTCAAAACCCAACTATATGTATGTATGTATGTATGTTTGTGCTTGTATCTATTTCTTTTAGTCAATTTAACTGCTTCTTGCCATCAATTTATAGAATTATGCTAGAAATTCTGCTTTAATCTTGAGACATACGTAATGGGAATTCTGCTTTAAAAATTTATAGAATTATGTAGTGGAATTTTGAAATATTGAAATCTTGAGACATAATATTGTGTTTGGAAATGTATTGGGAATATAGGGCAAAATTGTAGAACAAAAGTAGGAATAGCAATGAAGTGGAGTGGGATTGGATTTGTGGTGTTCTATTCCTACACCATTCTTAGTTGGGGCAATACTACTGGCCTTGGCTCATTATTAGGATCCTTGCTTGGGGCATCTCCAATGGAGATGCTGAGCACACTACACACAAATTTTTACAAGTATACACAACCCACGTTTGGCCATATTTATATATACACCTAAAAAATCAAAATCAAGATTTCCATTCTTTTGCTTGCTAATATGTTTACTTGAGTGGGCTTTATTTATTTTTCTGTTCTTCTTGTTCTTTTTTATGTTAATTTTTTGTATAATATACTTGAATTTTTTTTCTTATTTTCTCATATTTTCTCTGCAATCTAACACAGCATATCTATATTTTTTAGCTGTTTAGTTAGAGGATTAACCAATTTCATATGTCATTACTTTGTCTGGACTATCATTAATTAAACTTGTTAATAATGTCTACTTAACTTCTCAAGGAAAACCTGAAATTTCCCATAATTTCTATTTAAAGTTGCTACTTTCTTTTTTGAACTTGTATTTTCTTTTTTCCCCAATTGTCACATGGCTACTCCAATGAAGCATTTCTAGAAAAGGGAACGATCACCATTTTTTAATAGCTTTTTGGTTTTTAATTTTGTTTGATGAGCTTATATGGTTTCTTCTATCTATCAATTTTGAGTTAATTTTGGGGTGATAGATAAGTTTTGATTGCTTTCTTGTTTTGAGTATGCCTTTGGCATGTAATAATATTCCCAAAAATTACTTTGTTTTTTTGTGTCTGTGTGTGTAGAGGGTGTTGTTATCCCATGATTTGACGCATCCCTTGAAATGTGCTAATTTATTGTATCAATGGTGAGGTTTTGGTTATATGCAACTTATTGTTTGCTGAGTTTTCACAAAACATCATAGTGTTTTATTTTTCTTTTACAAATACTATGATCTCCAAAATTTTATAGGAATTGCCATTCTTCTGTTGATATTAATGCCTCTTGTCTACTGAATTCGTTCTTTGTCACGAAAAGTTCGTGATTGTTTAAGTGGTTGATATTAAAGAGCTAGGTGTTATTGACTTTATTGCATGTCTTTGCGATCTGCATGTACATCTGAGATGTTAATGTTTGAGGAACAATCTTCTATAGGAAATTTTAATTTGTTATGCTCAATTGCTAAGCTCTATCTACTAATTATTGAGATTTTCTTTTTCTTTTATGTTCCAACATAATGATAGTGAACTTGGTTACCGTTACTAGTTTTCCATGCTATTTCTTCTAACCTCAAGTTGATAGATATTAGGTTCACGATTTTGACCTTTATAGTTTTTAATAATGATTATGATTTTAATGGATTGGAGAAGCTAAAATGATTTATTGAGGACCAAATAACGAATCATGGTGTAGTAGAAAAGTGTCAAATTTCATCAATGTTACAGAGTATTACGAGGTGTAAGTATCTCACAAAAGCCATAGTACAATTGGATGATGGAAAAAGAATGTTCAAAGAAAATATACAATGATAAATGGAATTAAAATCATAGCATTTAAGGGGCCTAAGTTAACCTGGAAAGTGTCTCGATTGTGGTATTTGAGACCTAGGATAGAACCCTACCATCATTATGGTTGGGAGGTAGTGGGGGGAGGACCATCCCCAATTGTATAGCCCATTTTCTCCTCTAGACCAACACAGGAAATAAAAAGGAAGAAAAAAAAAAAAAACTCATAGGTACTAACCATGAAAAACAGTTCTAGCTTATACATGGCAGGAATAGAAAATAAAGAGGCATGGAAAAAAAAAATTTGGATATACAAAAATCAAATGACAGTAGTTCATACTTCATAGCCTAACTAGCGTGTACACTTGTAGGAAGGGATGTAAAAAAACATTAGTATGGATATGGGACGTAGAAACATCACCATATGGACATGTTGATGCAACAATTTTGAAAACCAAGACACGTTCATCGGAAGAACATGACTTTTTGTTTTGATAAGCAACATCTGGGGAACATGACAATAAATAAATATCTATTTATATGCATATTACATAGAAATATATAATAAAAACATAAGTCTGAGGTTGTTATATAAAGGAAAGATTCACTTATGTAAATACAATGGAACCACTGTTCTAACCCGAATCAACCAGAGCTATATTGGGTTGGTTGGTTCCAGTGGAGGATTGGTTTGCTCTTGGGTCTAAAAACCTAGAACCGATTATGATTGGTTTGGTTTGAAATTTAGTGCTAACCCAAACCAAACCAACCCAACCCATGCACACCCCTAGTTCTGGGTGAAGAGAAGGCTAACACAGCCTCATCTCCTTTTCTTCCAGCACAATGAAAAAAAACAATATGCCTTACTCTTGTTGTGTTCCACTATCAACTTATGACATAAAAAAGAAGAATCTTGTGATTACTTTATTTTGAAATAATTGAGTTACTTTGAATGCATATAATAGTATTATATGTCTTGAGGAACATTGAGTTATTGTCTCTTGCTGCATTTTGCATGAGGTGGCGGCTTTGATCCTTTAAGAATGGAGATTATACATTTTGGACATTTTATTATGCTAATTTGTAACGAGATTATACATTTTGTTACTGATGTTACACAATTTTATGGTAAAACCATATTTTTGGAAGTCAGTGTGCAACCCTTTAGGGCCAGATATATAGATACTAGGGTAAAATGCCCATGCCTTGCACGGGGTTACAGGTACTATTGTGATAAATTTAAATTTAAGAAATACACACATTGTAATAGAGTTTAGAATTTTTTTTTTTTAAAAAAAATGAGCTTTTATTTTTGTCTTCATCTATTTTTGATTTTTTAAAGATTTTAATTAAAAATCTATTTATTTTGATGCACCTAATATAAATATACTTAAAATTTTAATATTTATGAGAAGTCTGAAAAAAATTTCACTAAAAATTTAAAAATATGAAAAACTGCTTATTTTTTCTTATTTTTATTTTTATTTTTAGTAAGCCTTTTTTTTTCTTTTTTTCTTTGTTTGTTGTTAATTTTGGCTAGTACTTTGTTAAATTGGTCTTGTATGGGTGTCATATGTGATGTCAAACTTGGGTTATAAAATGTGCTAATTTTCCCGTCTTCTCTAATAGGATCAAAATTTCGTTTCCGTACGTTCTGTCGGTTAGGTTGGAAATGAAAATAGAATTGGAAACTTTTCAAACTTTTCGAAAACATGAGAAATAACAAAAGGATTTGAAAGTGTATGAAAATATTTAGGAAAAAAAATAAACTTTTATTGATGTTAATAAATTCGCAATAGTTAATTACTTGAACATAAATTCTCAAAAGACCCATGCCTAAAGGCACTCCTGTATAATATATATGGTGTTTGCTCTCAAATGTTCTTAATTTATTATTTAGAAATAATTGAGTTACTTTGAATGCAAAGTGTAGGTATGGAAGTTGTGAGCATTATGTTCTATTGGGGTGGAAAGATTTTGCGCACTCGCGATGAAGGTGTGTCCTCGACCTTTGAACCTCGGGGTTGTATAATGTGCACAAGGATAACATTGGACGAGTTGGAGGCTATGATGGTGCGAAGGTTGGTATGCATGGAAATAATGCGATTAGAGTTTAAATGTAGACTCCCATGTCGGGGGAAGTATAGGTTGCTGCCAATCAAAGATAATGAGACTTTAAGTAATGTTTTAGAGCTCCCACATAAATTAGGCCCTGATTATTTTTTGGAAATCTATGTGGAGAAGGAGAGCAATTTTGGTGGCACAGAGATGCCAATTCCGGTGGGTGGGACATTCACTCAAATGTTGACACAATCGCAATCCCCTGACAATACACTTATACAGTCTGCACACATGTTCCCTGAAGATTACCCTTCATTCAATCATTCGCAGAGTTACAATCAATTAAATGCATCACAGAACCTAGATGGTTATTACAGTGCCGGAGCAGGTCCAAGTGCTCCGACAACGTATAATCCGATGGTTCTTACAACCCCATATCCCCACTGGAATGAAGAATGTCCACCGGTTTGTAATGTTCAACGTACACCAGAGACGGCTGTACAAAATTATGCATACTCCGATGATACAGTGCCATTGTTTGATGAGGTTGGAGTAAGTGATGAAGATTCCGTGGAAGATTGGGATGGCGCATGGGAAGGTGCAGACAATGACTCCGGTGATGACGAGGTTGGAGGGCATCATGATATGCAGGAGGTACACACAAATATCCATATCCTTTTCTACCATAATTTGCATTTTGACAATGATGGTTCCATCACTAGCCGTGATGTTGTCGAACGTTGGCCATTGTGGGACTTCAAGCGCTAATTTGGAGAAAGGAATGATATTCTTGATAAGAAAAAGACTAGTGCATCTTTGTTCGGTTGTATAACTTTGAAGCAACCGAGAATGCAAGGTCGTAGAATCCAAAGGAAACAGTTGGGTGGCCGAGTGCAAGCACGACTGTAACTGGAGAGTTCGGGCAACGAAGTTGAAAGACAAAGATTTCTTTCAAATTAGAAGGTTGAGCGCATCGGTGTGTATACCCTAGAATGAATAGGGACAATTGCAACCTCAAGTCCGAGGTCATTGCCCATTTCATCAAGGCACAAATTGCGGTAAGTGTCGTGCTAGATAAATTATTGTTTTTAGGATTTTATTATGACTGTAAGGTATTCAAATATAATGTGTATTTGCAAATATCACCAGAATTGCCTCTTGCTACCATAATTGAGGTCGTGAAGGAGAAGTTTGATTCACTATATCATATAAGCGTGGCTTGCAAGGGCGGCGATTGCAATGGTGTTTGGTGGGGGCGAGTCGTATCGAAGGTTGCCTAGATATATGGCTGCATTGCGAGCATTCAATCGAACACGATTGTCATGTGGGACATGATTCGAATTTGCACGCTACCTTAATCGGGAATCGAAATGTACATGAACTATGTGTTACGGGCATTTAAACCTGCAATAAACGGCTTCAAGTATTGTCGTCGATGATATGCATTGATGGCACACACTTATGCAGGAAATCTGAAGGAAGATTGTTGCGGCCATCGCGGGATGGCCATGACAAGATTGTACCTCTTGCCTTCTTTGTTGTTGACAAGGAGATGATCGAGAGTTGGGGTTGGTTCATTACTCTGCTTAGGCGACATGTGTGTGCCGTGACCGAGAGGGGGTCACATTGATATCCGATCGACACACAGCTTTACTTAGTGTCGTGTCCAGAATTTGGGACAATCCAGCAGTTCAACCAAGAGGATACCATAGGTATTGCTTGCGACACGTATGTAGCAATTTCAATGATAGATTCGGCAATACAGTAGCGAAGGATCTTGTGTGGAGAGCTGGTTCTGCACGGCAAGTGCGGAAGTTTAACAAGATTATGGATGATATCTACAAGCTCAAGAAGAATGCTGAACAATGGTTTAGACGGATGAACCCTATTCATTGGACATTGTGCCATGATGGTGGTTGTCGTTGGGGCATATTGACGACAAACCATATAGAGGGCTTCAATGGTGTACTGAAAGGCGCACGCAGTGTTCCCATTGCAGCATCAGTTGAGATAACTTTTTATCGGCTCGTGAAATATTTTGACGAGGGCAGGACCATTCTTGAAAATCGAGCCATCGGGGTCACTTGTACACGGCTAATGTTCAACGATGGATTGACGAGCACCAAGCTAAAGCGAATGTGCATATGTTGGTACCGATTAATAGGTAATTTTTATTGGATGCACCAAATTCACTACATATTAACATTTCGCACTTTAGGGTCATTGATGTTAGTCTATATTTAAACATATATGCATATTAATCCACGTACATACATTTTTTCTGCAGGGGAATAGGGGAATATGAGGTGAGGACAGCACCGCATGGGATGGGGGGTGGTGCTCGTCAAATAGTTAGTCTCCGACCACCGAGTTGTTCATGTGGGAAGTACACATTATTTCACTTGCCATGTTCCCATATGCTTGCTGTGACAGCAGATTTGGGCGAGACCCTTTTCCTTCGTTGCACGAGTATAGGTTGGAAGTCCACAAGCGTATCTTGACGAAGTTTAGGCCCATGCCGCCACGAGCACTATTGGCGACAATGATTACCCAACTTTGCTTGCTATTCGGCTCGACAACGTGCGATTAAAGCGGCTCGTCCTCAACATAGCGCATACACAACGAAATGGATACTTCCGGACAAAGTGGATTGCACCATTGTAGTTTGTGTTTGCAAGAGGGCATGATAAGAGAAAATGTCCAATGAGAATCCGTCGATTCGACAAATGGTTGTTTGTCTTCTTTACATATTAGTTCCACGCTACTTTTTTGAATTGGAGTCAATGTAATATTCAATGAATCGAGATTGATAAATTCATAATGTATTTCGACTTCAATTACTAATGACATAGATTTGGTCAAATGTGGCAAATCTCTTCAATTGCTTTAGTTGTTGCAAGTGTCCTATGTGCTTTGGATTGTGTAGACTTTATATTCAATGTGTGTTTTGCCACATTTTGTTATGTGAAACTAATTTTTTAAAATATTTTTCCGAAATCCATTACGTGGGAGAAGGCACATTTTATGAATTCAATCATTTCTCGGACATTTACTACGTATTTGTATATGCTTAGTTCTTGTAAAAGTTTGAATAATGTATTTCAAATCTACATGAAACTCTCTTCAAACCTTCGTACTTCTTTCTGTCCAAATGACAACTCCTTTAAAGTGAAAGCACGTTTTTCATGTCATATCGTTACGTGACAACACCGACAATAACTTTAATCACATAGGTACCATGTCAACCTTATCTCCTATGACAATAATGTCAAATGAATTACTAATCACCAATATAAATGCATGTCATATTTAATGCGTTGCCACATTTTATTCGTCGTGAATTGTTTTTAGTTTCCAAACATTCATTACGTGAGGAAGACCATTTTATCAATTCAATCATGTGTTTTAAATTTAGTACATATTGGTAAATGCTTAGTTGTTCTAAAAGTTTGAGTAGTGGATTTCAAATCTACTTAAAGCATGGGTTTTCATGTCATAATTTTGGCGTGACAACGTGCTGACAATGTCTTTAAACTCACAGGTACCATGTGTACCTTATCTCCTATCACAATAATGTGAAATGAATTACTAATCACCAATATAAATGCATGTAATATTCAATGCGTAGCCACATTTTGTTAGCTGGTGAACTGTTTTTTAGTTATCAAGAAATTTTTCCAGGCAACCCTTTCTTTTTGTTTTCCCTAACTTGTTGCAGTTTGTATATCTGTGATATACTGTCAAGTCGTATTCTAATTTTGTTAGCATATGTATGTACTATTGTCAAACATCTTGTTATTGGACATCGATTTCATATATGAAAACTTGTGCAGGTCTATAACTCATTCAGCAGAGGAGATCCCATTATTGACTCATCAGCATCGAGCTGATACGATATGGCGTGAGTCGGTATGAATAATTTACTTGTAGTCGATATTTGAATACTACACAAACACTGTAGTTGTTACGTAATATCATTTGAAACTGTAATGTTAGTCCATGGATCATCCTATTTGGACATTTCAATGGTTTAGATAAATTTCCCCAAGCGTAGCGCTAGTCCATAGAGAGAAAACGAAGAAGATTATATTAAATGGACCGCTAAGCAACCAAAAAAAAAAAAAAAAAAGGTTACAAAGTTGATATCAATTATTGACCGGTAGATGAGACAATTACAAAATAATTGTTTTATAAATGAATTTTTTTTAGTACAACTCTGACACACAGTCAAAGTTACACCATATTGCATCATCATGAAAGTATAATTTTTTTACCGTTCCACTGAAATATAATTTGTTCACTTTGTTAATATAAATTCGACACATTAAAAATATTTACATCATGCACACGATAGACTTGTACCATCATAAAAATTGAATTAGTTTCACTGTTGGACTAAAATATCTTTCGAAAAAAAAAAACAAAAAATTTTTATTGGAAAGTGAAAAACAACTAGCTTACGAAATAAAAAAAA
The DNA here is from genome assembly GCA_025200525.1 of Camellia lanceoleosa. Lineage (NCBI taxonomy): Eukaryota > Viridiplantae > Streptophyta > Magnoliopsida > Ericales > Theaceae > Camellia > Camellia lanceoleosa. Next base: position 10,336,505 of record CM045771.1, read on the forward strand.
AAAGGGGGGGGGGGTTCCTAGAAGTGCAAAACATTAATATAGCTCATGTGTATCTATCAATTGTATGTGACGTGATGAATTATTTTATTTGATAAGGAAGACAATGTGTACTCTATTATAAGTGATAATTGCATCACAGTGGAAGAGTAAGTTTTAGATTGTGAATTTGGATATAAATTTTGAAAAAGAAATAAAAAAGAAAAGGTTGAATTATTTTATTTGATAAGGAAGACAATGTGTATTCTGTTATAGGAATCTTCAGATAGATTGAGAATGTCATTAATAGTACTAATAACATTATTAGTAATAAAATTTATATGTCAATGTCATCCAAACTTCCGGTTTCATTACAAATCTTCAAATTGAAAATAATAAAATTAAAAATATTATACAACAAATTATTATTATTATTTTTATTGTTAAAGGCTTAGTTAATTGTCCCATTGAGGTGTCCTATTACTTGCATTAGATACTCTTTTAAGGAGGTCGGGAACTCCCCTCTTAGCTAACTTTTCATAGCATGCTAATGGCTAGCTTAACCGCTAGCTTAACCAGAGTATAGTTTAGAGTTTAGAACACAAACAATATCAATTATTGACAAAGTGAGTATTTTAGATTGTTTGTTTACTTAAATAACTTTTAACTTATTTCATACTACAACAACTTGTATTAATATAGTTCGACGACATTTTCATTTCAAAAAAAGGACTTTAAACTCTTCAAAATATATTCATTATATGTTATATTAGTCTAATATTTCATTGTATTCATTTGATCCCCAACTTATTTAATTCTTATCTCAATAATGAAATAATGGCTTAGTTATATTTTCGCCCTTCTAATTTAAATGAAAAACACATAAACCCCATTGCGGTCTACGATTGAAGTGTACAACCCAACCGTTAACAACTGTACCAAACATTCTAAAACTTATATTAGTTTTGATGGAGCCTTTTATTTCTATGTCATGACACTGCAAATCTGTGTTTGTATGTATTTATCTTTGTACATTTACACCACTTATGCACTATGCACCACTAAAATGTAATTTCAATTGTCATTTGTACAAGCATTATGTCTCTTACACACAACGTTGTCTTGTGCAGGCGAAAGATCAGCCGAAATTGAAATGCCGACGATCTGATTTCGGCATATGGGACACCGCCTTGGACCATAGAGTCCTAAGTTGCCTACTCCGTGCGGGGTTCTACGGGGTGTATCGGATTGGGCCTATTCGATTGGACCACCATCTCATTACAACCCTCGTAGAGAGGTGGCGCATAGAGACGTGCACATTTCATTTTCCTGTTGGAGAGTCCACAGTTACATTACAAGATGTGGCTATTCTATTTGGCCTACCGGTTGACGGACATGCAATCACTGGAAAAGACCCAGGAAAGAAGTTGGATGATTTGATAGCGCTATGTGTGGAGTTGTTAGGGGCATCACCTACAGCAGAAGACTTCATAGGCTCATCACTTAAGTTGAAATGGATATCGAGCATTTCGTCACCTTCTACATGATGCATCCGATGAGCGGTTCATCATTATGCTCGAGCCTATATTTTGTGGCTTATTGGGGGTACTCGTCACGATAAGTCACAAAATATAGTCAAGATGATGTTTTGCCCTGCTTAGAGACTTTGACCGTATTTGAATTACAATGGGGTGGTGCTACATTGGCATGTTTGTACAGGATGTTGTGCCGAGCAACTAAGGCTGATACGAAGGAGATAGCTGGCCCACTAGTGTTGTTACAAGTGAGTTGCAATGACTTGTAGTTTTTATCTCATATTTTCAATTGCCATGTTTTCTGAAGTGCCTACTGTAATAAATTAATAATGGCATCATTCATTATAGGTTTGGGCGTGGGAAAGATTGAGCAGGATCGCCCCTAGTCGGAAGTCGAACATTGCTGCTGGCGAGCGTGCCATAGGAGAGGGCGACCAGCTGTTACCACTGCCCATGAGCTTGCGGTGGAGGTTCCTTCAGCCATGAGGTGATATCGACTAATGTCGGTCTCATCTTCCGGGACCAGTTCGACCGCATGGTGGAGCGGGAGGTTTGTAATTTGTTCATGTGAATTTACCCATTTTTTTGTTTGTCAACGTCCGTTGTACGAATAGATCTCTAAATTATTGCATTGCTATTGCAGTTCATATGGGAGCCTTACGGGACGGAGGATGTCATCATGACCAGCTTCCCATCGTATTATCTGGTTGGTCGAGACATATGGATGGCACGAGTGCCACTTATATGCTTCGATATCATTGGTAGCATCTCCCCGAGGGTGCTTAGACAATTTGGACGAGTTCGAGTGTGCTGATCGCTTTGGCCGATTGGCTATGCATTTTAGAGATAGGCATGGCAAAATGGCCCTTGATTGGGCAAAGGAATACCAGACATTTATTGGTGAGTGGAACAACCGACGCAACACCATTGTCCATGCTGAGAGGAGCAATGAAGTGCTTACATCTTCGGACCCATACATGTTATGGTTTCGCCGTCATACACGTCTAGTACTTAGTAATCCGAGTGACATTGCTCCCTTCGAATACCAAGGCGTCGGGGGTAGTTTAGAGGGATTGGTAAGTTCTTTATATTCTCCGAAACAACATTTGCTTAAGTTTGTCTATGTTTGTTATTTGGCATTGATGGTTATGTAACACAGCTCCCATTACATTGCGAGTTAAATCGAGTTGCGGGCATATCACATAGCGAGCCGCCCATAATACGTGATGCTAGAAAAATCGGATGCCATTCTTTGAGATAAGGGAGTTATTATGCGATGGTTTGCAATAGGCACACCGGCGTGACCGACTAGATTTCGGCCACTTTGGTGAGGATCCTTATATGGGGTAGATATTACAGGACATCAATGCCACCCGAATATGCCATCGATGAGCCATCGACATCAATGCCTCCGCGCATCCTACCGCGCGTCATGCACATCAATCGGATTATTTCGATATGGAACATTTTGGTGAGGGCCTTCCATGGGCTGTCCCTCATGGTCCATTCTGTTGGCCATACACCGTAGAATTCCCCACCTGAATATACCACGTACACATCCCAGTTTGCCCCTAAGGTAGATCCTCTAATGTCTGACCATACTTCCACACACCATGGCCATATATTGGACCCCTCCTGGTCACCACCCCCATATAGGACAGCGGTTGGTACCCCGGTGACTCCCTTAGCACCACTATCTACTACATGTCTGTCTACTATAATTCCCTCTGCGTCGACATTGACTGCACCCGACCCTTTGACAGTACCATCATCTCCTACCCCACCATCATCTCCTACACCACATATACCCTTCACCTACCATGTTGATCCACTCATTACCCATGACTTCTACATTGATGGGGAGGGGGAGGGCCAGGTCCATGCACCTACCAGAGGGACAGGTAGGGGTAGAGGTTGTGGCAGCCGTCGTGGTGTAAGTCGAGGTCGAGGGCGAGGCGAGGCGGCCAAGCAATAGAGCATGACAATAATCTGGCGGATGATGGCATTTCACGACTTAGTCCGTATGTGAAGGTGTCTGGGAGGTGGTATCAAATGATTATCTTTGCGACCATTGGTGATGTGCACCCGGCTTCTCTGAGCGGGCGAGAGTCGTCGTCTTGGCGGCGCAAGATATCTTGAGAGTATCTAGTAAGAGACCAGAGACAAACCCATGGAAGGGGTTGTGGAGCGAGGAAAAATTAGGACATTAGGAACAACCGACATTGGTAAGTATATTCAAACATTATGTTGGTGGTGTTTTCGTTGGATTAGTCTACATTGTTTAATGATCTAGCTTATTATATAGTTACGGGTTTTGGCTTATCTTATTTTGTAATTGTGGCTTATTTTATAAGATTCTAGATCTTGATCTTTCTTCTATTTTTCTACTTGTTTTGAAGGAAGGGTAGTTGCTTCTTTGTGTTCTTGCTTGCTTGCTTCTTCTTCATTCGTTCTTTGTCAAGTGTGTTCTTCTTCTTTGCCTTGGATAAGTGGTGATAATTGGGTATGATGCTCTTATTTCATTTACTTCTTTGTCTTTGTGTGGTTTGTAAGAACTGTAGCATACTTCTTTTTCACTAATTAACATTTCTTTGCAGCTGTTTGAGTTGGGTTTGGAGCTTTCACTTGCACGCTTGAAAGCTCTTGCAAAATTTTCCTTTGGCATGGGATTGAGAAAGGCATGATGAAGTTGCCAAACTTGGTAAGGTACTTTTTAAAATTGTTATGCACAGTTATCATAATCATACCCATGTTCATTAATGGTGTGAGTTTAACACATCATGCATATGAAAGAAAATGCATATATTTTATCATGCAAGGACTCTGTGAATACTTATGTTGAAGGACTCTGTGAATACTTATGTTGGTGAGAAGGAAGAGGTCAATTTCACTTCCAGTGACAAGAGTGGCGTTGTTTTCAGAAGTACTAGAGGCGATTATGGTAGTTTTGAAGGGAGAGCTGAAAATATGTTACTAGACGAGATGGGAAAGTTGAAAATAGCAAAGGAGGCTGGGGATAATAATTATCAAAAGGCAGTGGTTTTGGTTCCTCTACACCTTTTGCAAGGACAATCTTGGAAATTTGGGTGATAAGAAATTCGGATTTTAGGAGCTCGATTCTGCTAAGTTCACTTTTCGAGGCGGTCAGGTCGAGTTTTAGTGGAAGTCGGGTTCCCCAGAAGTATTTACTTGTGTAGATAAGCGGAGTTCGAGTGCAAGAGGAATCGATTAAAGATGCGGTCAAAAGAAAAAAGAGGAAAGTTGAGGATTCCTACCCCAGTTCAACCATGGCTTGGGCAAGATTTTAGCTCGAGGAAAAGTAGTTCACAAGAATGTGCATACTTGTTTGAATCATATTCTCCAATGGATGTTTCTCCTTATCAGAGACATTGGCGAGATAATAGAGGTTCAAGAGAAACTTTGTGACATCCGAAGAGGCCTTCCATCTTTATGTGGACAATGCCTCGAGCAAATCACACCGACAGGTTTCAAGCGATGCGGCGAGATGAAGATTTGGTTGTTGCAACTCAATGCTTGGCTATTAATGAAGGTGATGTAAAATGTCTGAAGCGAAAGTGGAGCGTTCTCAAAATATGTTTGGTAAAGGTCCTATTCTTTGAGGGTCCTTCAGAGAGCTGCTTTGGGATCTGAGACCGACTTTCAATCTGCGGTGAGCAGTTAGACTATAGCGATACATTTTATGCTAACTGCGGTAAGTGATCTCGGCTTGAGGATTGAGAATCAAGATATTGATGGCAAGATGCAATTTAGTTTTGCTTGACCTCGGAAGATGGTAGCTTCACATTTGCGGCATCTTCCTCTGCTCAAGGTCAGCGTCGTGACAATGCACCACCACAAAAAAGAAAAACCGTATAAAAGTTTTTAATGAGTTGTATAGTTCTCTTCCTAATACTAAAGTTCCACATCTGACGTCCTCTGCAGCTTTTTCCCACACTGAATCATCTTCGCTTTTGTCCCTAGGCGGGGTCAAAAAGATCTACCTATTTCATTGACAAAAAGGGGATAGGTCTAACTTTGAAGTAGTCAAGGAACGAAACCAAGCAAGAAACTATCTCTACCCTGCTGCAAGCATTACCTTCGAAGCTTTGTGAGAAGTGGCGACTAAGGTATGATTTTATTTCTAACCGGTGGTTGGATTTGCCAATACATCAATGGTGGAAATTGTCAAGTAATTATCTTTCTTGTATAGTATCTTTTTAGTCCATTTGGCGGGTTGGTCATGTTGCCCCAAAATAGGGTTCTTGTGAGTCATTTTCATTGCATAATTTGTATTTGCTCTTGGTCGAGAATGTTGATTTTGATTAATATCGGGGAAACCAAGCCTATGGCAATGGAGATATGTCAAGAGCCGAGGACTATTACACACAAGGGGTGAATGTGTCCTCAAAATGAGAATTCTAGAAATTTTGAGGGCTTTGATGCTATGCTATAGCAACCAGCACAATACGTATGTCCTTGGAAAAATGAGAAGCAACGCGCATCGCATGAAGGCTGGCGTAATAGATCCCAATTTTGTCGAGGTGCAAGTTCGATTTGCCAAAGTAAGGCTTCTCCTTTTTTACCGATCTCTTGTTTTAGTTATGCATTTCTTAATTTCATATGCATTATGACATAAGGTTGCAAGGTTGCATCTGTCACTTCTTTATTGCTTAAGAATATGCAATGAAAGGTTATCCTTACTTTCCACTTCATACCACATCTGGACACTACATGATGATAATAGGACTTTGTATAAATATATAGAATAAGCGGATAGCATGGAAGTTGAATTTGGAAATGTGGATAGTCTTGCGATAAGTTGTTCTAGATGAGTGATATATTGTGTGATGTTCATTTGAGATCTTCTTTTGATATTGTCCCAAAGGATTTAATTTTCTTGCCTATGGTTGTATTATGGGGCACGATATAAGTCTCTCTTGGGTTTGGTTTCTGCTCTACATAGTTTTCTAATGTCAAAATGTCAACATGTTTATTTGATTTCTCTATTCGCAGAAAATAATGATGAGGATGTGCAACACAGAGCAATATGTGCTTTACTCATGTCCAAATAGTAATACTTAAATTTGGATTAATATATTGTATTCTTGAGCTACTGAATAGTAATACTTAAAATAATATAAGTCTCTCTTGAATAGTAATACTTTTCATTGTTGAATTTTAGAGCTTTCATGCATGTCTATGTTTGGTACGTATTTTAATTCTAACTAATTGATTTGTTGGGTGGATCTTTTTTTATATTAAATCTTGGTCATATTGAGGCTCATTATGTTACAATATGAAGATTGTTATGAAATTCTCGACGTTATTTCTCCACTTTTAGGAGTGAAGTTCTCTGCTTTTAAGTTGAATGCCTAAAAGGGCTCTACATTTTTGTGCTTTTTGGAATCTTGGCTGTTATGCTTGGTGTGCATTGTAGTTCTGACTGATTGATATGTTGTATGGACATTTTTATGAGTGTATGGAAAATGTTTATATAGTTTTCATGTAGTTTCTCCACTTTTACTGGCGGGCAAATTATCTGTTTTAAATGAAATACCTAAAAAGGTCCTGAAGGTTTACGCCCTCTTGGTGTCATGCACATCTCTATCATTTGGCGAATTTCGTTACATTTTTTTCAATTTGCTAATGGACCATAGTCTTTGCGTATTTTGTTTTGATTATTAGATCTTTGAGTAACTCTAATTTGGATTTTGTTTAATAATATTGGATTCTTATGTCCAAAATTTTGCATCTGTTTAGTGGTTACACGGCCCTTGGGGAAGTTGAAGATGCATCAATACATTTCATTAAGTGCTTTCAATCGAAGTGATGCTGTGTGGACCGTAAGGTAGTGTTAGAAGCCTCTGAGGGCCTGGAGAAGGTCTTGAGTATAGTAATAGTTTATTCCTCAATTGTATTTTATTGTTTCCCATTTATTAATTCATTACTATTATTTGTTCCTCAATTGTATTTTATTAATTCATTACTCTTGGTTCGATACCTCTGTCGAAGGAATTGAAGTTGATGGTTAGTGCAGGTGATAGCTTTGACTTGGTTACAGATTTTTAGTTTTTAAATTAATAAATTTAAATTATAATTGAATCATAAGTATTTATAAATTATAGATTTAAATTATATAAATTATAGCTTTGAATCATAGCTTTGACTCGTCTAAATTTGGATCTCTGAAACATCAATGATCTTTTCTTTCACCCAGATGTTGCTACTGAAGAGGGTAAAGATGATGCAATGGAGATATGTAAAAGGTGTTTTGCTTCTTTGTGCTGATCTACCTATCCATTTTCCTTGGATAAACATTGAATTCATGTCATTGGGGTGGCTATTTTAAATGGTTTGTTTGCTTTGCAGGACTAAGCGAATGTCTATAGAAATTGGACCTAGTAACTATGCCTCCAGGAAGAAGAAAAATAAGACCAAGTCCACATGATAAAAACGCAGTGATTGAGCTTTCAAAGTTCACAGGTGAAAGACTTTTGGGAAAAAGAAGAAAAAAAAAAAAATTGGAAAAGACTCGGCTTTACATTTCTAGGAATGAATTTTTTTTCACTGTGCACATAATGGAATTTGTTATTTCTTTCATTTCCTGTACTGCACTCAAAGGTGTTTTAAGTTAATAGACTAGCCCCATGTTTTTGTTTATTTTATGGTTGCAGTATTTATATTTTGTTTTGTGTTTTTGGTCACGATGATGTTTGGTGCTTTGTCCCCGATTAATTTTCTTGAGTTTATGTAGACAGACACCTTGTCTCGTATATACTGGTAGACAAGCCATTGATCCATCTCTTAGAGGTTCAAATCCACGACTTTTCATGTGGAAGTGAAGTCATAGGGTTGCAAATGAGTTAAATTGAATCGAGTCGAGTTGAATTTTACTGTACTGAGTTTGAACTCAGCTCGATAAGTAATAGATTTTTTTTAATATTATTTAAATAAAAGATATTAAATTTATTATTTAATATATCAATAATATATTTTTTATATAATTTAATATAGCTTTGACTTGGTTAGTGCAGGTGATGGTTAGTGCCAATTTTAGTTTTAGTTTTTTATTTTTTAAAATTTTTTTCCAGATTTTTTTTGTTAGGGTTTTAGTTTTCTTGCTGATTTTAAAGGCTCAAAATGATGATGAACAAGCATTTTCTGAGCCTATAGTTATGTAACACGATCCGTACAAATCATTGTCATTGAATGTACCTGATCAATTGAAGTAATTAGCTTTGTTGTTTTTGTGGAATGCAGTGATCATGGAGTCAGCATTCGGAGGCTGGCCAAGCAATTATGCCAGCCCACTAGCAGCCAAGTTTTCACCTTATAGCCCCACTGGTATTCTCACTCTTAGTTACCTCTGCAATTGTTTATTTGAAATATATATATTTTTTAAATTTTGTGGATCTATATTATGTTTGTTGTTGTTGTTGTTTTTGTTTTTTTTGTGGGTTGGGTGAGGATTAAAACGGTAGATGAACTGTTTAATAAATATATATATTTTTTGGGGGGAGAATTACCCATCTGAGGTATTGAAAAAAATGATTTACAAAGAAATGAACAAACATTGTAAATATTAATAATCAAAGTCATTAAAATTTTCATTAATGTGTAATTCCCCCATTTTTTTTAGGTGTTGCATTTTGTTTTCACACTCAAATTATACATAAATGCGATTCATTGATTATTCTGAGGATTGTGACTAATGACCAAAATTCTAGCGGTGTATTACGAGGAGCGGAAGAGAACAAGATCACCGGTGAAGAAAAATTGAGCAGGAATGTGGCACGTGTGAACCCAAATTGAAGAAAGCAAAAACTTGTTGAAAGTTATTGATTATTACGATCCATTTATGTGCCAAATTTGTTAGAATCTCTTGATAGTGGTAAATATGGTAGTGTCACCAAAGAAATAAAGGATCTAATTGATAGGAGGAGGCAAACATTAAATACTTATTTTGGATTGGATCAATGCTAATGGGCGTAGAAGTTAACCTAGCAAGGGGGCTTCAAGGAGAACCTTCCAGCAACTCCTTGACTCGAAGGATATCATTGACTTGGTTGGCGATGATGTTGCAAATGATGTTCCAATTGAGAGATTGCCGATTGTAGTTATTGATTCGGATGTGAAGAGGCGAGACCGAAATCGTTGTACCCATATCGAGAGATTGTCTTGCCAAAGCCGGTGGGGAGTTTCTAATGAAGGATTTTACGGTAGCTTTTTTTTACGCATTTTAAAATTTTGATTATTGGATATATAGAGATTAAGAATCTTGAGTTCTAGACATAATGTCAAATAAATAGGAGCTGAGTACCCGATTACAGCATAAAGACGGATGAATGTTATCGGGCTGGATGTCATAAGCTGCTGCAAATGAGCTAGAGAAGGTTAGGATGGAGCTTGACAATAAGTTGTTCGGACATACTCTCTTGGTAAGATGGGATTAAATTGGGTTTAGTGTCTTTTCTTTTATTTCAAGCAAATGTGTTTGGTATCTGAAAAATAGTTCCAAAGAAGAATTTTCTCGATCAATGTTTGGGCTTGCATATAGATCTTCCATAAAGTTGGCCATAGGGACGATCTGTTTATTATTTGTTTTAACAAACTAAAAAATTTCTAAACTCATCCCCATTTTTTTTTTTAAATTTATCTCAAAATTCATGCAACCATTTTTGTAGGCGGTTTTTGTCCCATGTCGATTGGAACCCTTCGATTCCTCCTTTTTCCTTTTTCTTTTACATGAAAGTGTGGATAAACAAAATTTGAAAAAGTGAGGAATATTTCTAGCGGTATGAGCATGATAAGAAGTTTTGGGTTCGTGATTAATAATTTAGAGGAGAAGATAAAGGCAATTAATGTAATCTCCATATGAAGCTGTGACATCATTTTTATACCTTCATATTCTCAATTTATTTTTATGTGTATGAAGTTCGATATATGTCATTTATCCATTGGAGGTGATGAAAGAGGAGCATTCTCAACTCTCTCCGAAGCACATGAATGCTCGATTCAATTCTGAAATGAATAAAATGGTTTTCGCATTCAGTCCTTGGGTAAGTTTTACATGACTCTATGGCTTGGCATTTGAAGCATGCATTATAAATTTGGAAAAGACTTCGCCTTTACATTTACGGTATATAAATTCGCCGTCACCAACCATCTTTTCATGATGTATAAAATGCCATACAATGTGCAATTGTATGGTACATGCAGAATCGTGCTTTTATCTTGCTAAAATATGCCGTTGATTTACTATTTGATCAATTTTAACTCATGATTTTATGAATTTATATGTTTACTTGTCGATATAAAATCATGATGGTATTGAGTTTTGTTTGGTTGTGGAGTTGTGATTTGATGGTATCAAGGTCTTGTTTGGTTGCTTTCGGAAAGTTTAGGAAAAAAGATAAAACAAAATCAAGCTTCTTATTAATAGATTATATATAGTTACATTTGTATGTATGCTAATTAATTAGGGCCCTGAAAGATTTTAAATTGATATGCTTTGAACCTAAAACTATTAATTGTTTAGTTTAGTTGATTATTTATTTTTATTATTAATTTATTTATTTTTATTTTGGGTCTAAATGTTATTACAGGGTATGGTAGGCAAGGGAGGCTTACATTTGTTCAGTGTCTTCATGGTTCATTTGTTATAGATCCTCTAACTGGTAAGGAGGCGAAATTTTTCCTTGAGCGAGTCGCATTGATGTTCGAAGTTCTTTGCTAAGAGCTATATGTTGCAATAGATATACTCGTTTGCTTGAAATTTATAAAGATTTGGTGAAAAATGGTCGATTTATAGAGCTACGGTGATGTTATTCTTGATTACACCAGATGAACTTGATGCCGACTATAAAAAGGTTGGTTGAATGGACAAATATTTATTTTTATTTGGTTTCTATTTTTTAGTTTAATGCACAGCGCAACTAACTCATCTTTTATTAAATTGGAATCTCAAACCCTTGAAATACCTAAATCCTAATTCAAAACTACATTACGTGATGTGATTTCTAAATTTCTCTTGGTTTTGGTTTGTGTATGTGATTGTATGTTATTACAATCTGAACTTGTATGGGAAGAATTAATCTTGGATTTATGTCATAAAGATTAAAATATTGCATAGTTCTGAGTTATTTATTAAAGAAAATTAAAAGAAAATTATGGATATGTTTACTATTGAAGCAATTTGTAGTCTTGCATTTTGTTTGTTCTTATAGCTCTTCTTTCTTTTTGGTTGCAGATGGGTTTGGGGAGAAGGGCAAGCCAGCATCAGGTGAAGAAGGTGGTGTCCCCCCAAATGCAATGTTGCGAATAAGCTGTTGAGTTGGTGTCATCGAAGCTTTGTGGTCAAGTAAAAGATGATAAGGTCATTAAGAAGATCTGAAGGAAGGGGCCGGATATGATCGCCCGAATAATGAGCGACGTGAAATGTTATTCTCATACTTTTTATTATTATATATATATTTTTGGGCTTGACAATGTTGGTATTGTGATCGTGGTTAAGCGTAGTGGTTGGCAATATTTTTCTTTGTGCATTTGCGGTGAAATTGATTGGTAAGTTGGAAGATGGTACCATCTTCCTTAAGAAGGGTCATGACAATGATGAAGAGTTGTTTGAGTTCAAGACAGATGAAGGTACTATTACTTATCTGAGCCTTGATTTTTAATCTGGTGGTTCTTTTTTGTTTTTGTTTTTGTTTCTTTGACATTGAAGGTTTTTAACTTCTTGAATAGAGCAGGTCATTGAGGGGCTTGACATAGCAGTGATGACAATGAAGAAGGGAGAGATAGCATTGCTGACTGTTGCACCAAAATATGCCTTTGGATCATCTGAGTCACATCAGGAACTGGCTGTGGTTCCTCCAAACTCATATGTTATGTACTCTGCAGGTGGATGCTGCAGGTGGATGCTGCTCTCATTGTGACTAGAAGGGCTCCACATACAAAAGGGCTTGGCTTGGAAAATGTTAGTAGATTAGGAAAAGAACACATCTCAACTACTAATGGAACATCACTTTTACAAGTACATTATATTATATTTTTAGCAATTTACATTATATTTTTTGCTTATGGAAAACATGTACAGCTGATATGTTTTCTTATTAAGTTGTTTTTTTAGTTTGAATTGTAATTGTTGGTTCGGATAGTATATTTATTTGTTAGATTATACTATATTTGTGGATTCTTATTTTGTTTGATATGTACAGTTAACAGTTAAGTTGTGTATATGATTGAAAATTGAATGCTACAGGTTGTGGAGAAATATTTTTATTGAATGGTTGCGAATTGAATGAATGCATGAATGGATAGATAAATAATTTTGTATATGCACAGGTTACAGCTTACAAATAATTGAAAGATAAAATTTAGAATGAATAATTGAATGAAATAATTTTGTATATGCACTGTTTACAGGTGAAATAATTTTGGATGAATAATTGAATGAATGAATGGTTGTGGATAAATAATTTTGTTAATGTGGTTCTTATATGAATTCACCTTGTGTAGGTTCTACTTACTACCACAATGATTACGCCTTGCCTCGACCACATTGGCCTTGGTGATAATTGTTTGAAGGAGCGGCCATATGTCAAATTTAGGGTTTAATGTTAAGGGTTGGTGTGGGCGGCTTGTGTTTTCACCATCTCAATACTGCTATTTCCTACTCCTACGCCTTTCTTTTGTTGTAAGTATGACTATACACTTCAGTTAGCTTTTTCATCACGTCTGGCAACCAAGTTTGAAATTTATTTTGCATTTCTTCTTAGGTGTTGTCCCTGCATTGTATCCCATTTTTGTCCTTGAACATGTCGGCACATTTGATGTTGAAGCACCAAACATTGCAATACCGAGTCTGTCACTTGCTCAATCTAACAAATAATCTTTGCTTACTCCTCTTGCTTTCGGCCTTTAGGTTCTTCTCTTCGGGGCCATTAGGTCTCGGCCCTCCCCAAAATTTTACAAGGAAACACCATGACAAATTAAATTGTTGAGGTATTCAAGCGAGTTGCGGTCTTGTAGCCGGGATGATCTTCTCAATGTTTTGTAGTCCAGGATTTTCATGATCATGAGTCTATGATCATAGAGGCTGTTCATTCATTTTTGTGCTCTAGTTGGTATGTTTGTTGATTCTCAACCCTTTAAAGAACAAAGCGGAGGAATTTATTGGTTGTGCGGCATAACTTCTTTGAAGTAGAATTGTCTATTAACAATGTAGTGTATAATGATAAAGACTTGTTCCTTTCTTTATGGTTGCACCTCTTATTTATCTTGAGCTTTTTATTACGGTTTTTATGTTGACGGTGACTTTCAAATCCTTGTAAGACCAATCCAATCCAATCTTTGTAAGACCAATCCAAAACCAATCCGATCTCTCATTTCCAATTCCAAATCCAATCCAATCTTTGAATGCTCGGATCATTTTCACCAGGAATTACAAGAGGAAGAGGAAATCAGCCTTGAGAAAACATTGTTATATATAGCACATGTAATTTGAAGTTTGATTTAATAGGGTATTTGTTTTGAGTAGTTGTTGTTGTTAAGGGTAGTTTATATTTTATTGAACTAGTAGGGTTAAGTGTGTTGGATTGAAGAAGTTTTGTTACGCTGAATAGAGAAAATTAGCGTTAGGGTTTTTGATGGAGTGTAAGACACATCTTCGTTACTGGAGTGTAAGACAATGTTATTGTTGTTCATCTAGCTTACATTTATATTTCAACTCTTTGTTATATGAATCTGAAGTTTATGAAATCACGACATTTATAAGTACACAAATCCATTCATTGAACTATTTGTAGAATTACAAGAACTATTCAAAAACAATTGAAATATCTCCCTTCATTGATAACATAGAGAATAAGCATTACAAATCCATTACAAGATAAATGGTTTGGTCATTCATCCAAACAATTTCATTCATTATAATCATCATCTGGCATCTCGATGTCGATTCATACATAACATCCATGCTCCAGCGGCATCTTGGTGTGCATCATCCATTAACCCATCTTCGGCACGCTCATTTGCGGTCTTCATTAATGAGGACCTTTGCAAACGTTGGGTCATGCGATTAACTTCGTCGCGGATACGATGCAATGCCCTTTGCAACAACTGTGGAGTATCAATTGGCATATGCATGTCTAACCGGCGAGGAAATTTAATAATACCTTCACGACATAACTCAACGAGAGCGTTTGCTCGAAAGGCGAAATTCCCACTCAGCTCTCATGGTATTGACGGTGGCACGCGAGTAACGCAAATTTGGATTTAATGGGTATTGAAATTCATCTCCATCTGCAACCCAATAGCGACCCATTGCTGAATATAGATCAACCACAGTATATCTCATGATGATATCGCTCGAAATAGCTGTAAAACTTTTGTTGTGGTATGATGCGATATTTATACCATATATATGGACCGAGTGCAAAAAATTAATGGAGCATTTCCTGTTCGATCACATGCATGCCACTGGCCTTATACAGTGCATTCGGCTACCAGGACTCCACTGTTGTCAAGTCATAAACGAATCTAAAGCCTGTAGCATCGGATGTTGTGCCGCATATGGTGTCAGCCTGGCTAGTGTATTTGATGTAACTTGACCTTCTTTCAAAGGGAAGTTGAAAATGAAGAGATTGTTTGGAATGATCTAAATAAGTGTATTTTTTGTCTTTTTACAATATGTTTCTATAATATATTTTTTGTCTTTCTGTACAATATTTTTTACTTTTATGTATTTATTAATTTTGAAATATTTTACGATCAAATTTTTTTTACTTTTTAGGAGCCCGGCCAATTTTATTAATTTATTGTTATTTTGTTCTGACACCCCCTCAAAATTTTTATTAATTGTATAATTCACATGGACACAGTAGGTATGGTACGATAATAAACTGTAGCTCGGTGCATTGATACGTCCAACATTTCTCAGTGATGCTCGCCAGTGGCTTGAACAGGCGTAATACTTTGTGCAGCGATGCAGTGATGCATGTGACTTTGTGCAGTGATACAGTGATGCATGTGACTTTGTGCAGTGATGTATAGATGCATGTCACTTGATGCATATGATTTTAGCTGACAACCACATCCGTGACTACATCACAGGTACACTTCGTCACGGGTACTCGAGTTGCATGAAATAAATAACAAAAAATAATATCACGGGTATCACTTCTTTCATAGTGCCCCAACATGCATTATCGTCACTAGATCATCTCTAGTTAACCCCCACTATGATGTCTATAAATACCGATACCTCCAATATGATGTTTGTTCAAGTCATAACAATAGTAATATATCTACAATTACTATTATTATTTGTTTGTTCATTTTATGAACAATGTCTTCAATAGGTGCAGGAAGTTCACACCGGCAAAGAAATCCGAAAGTGTGATTGCTACCTCCATTTACTTATGACTACAAAAGCGAAAAGTACTCGAGTCCAAAGGATTATTATGCTGGTATCCGAGCAGAATGGGCGTTCAGGGTAACAGAGCAAGAAGGATTGTTTAATGATCTACGTAACTTTGGGGCACCAGTACCTCATCGTCGTTCATTGACCATGGCTAGACGAAATGTGAGTGACTATGAAAAAGCAGTTAGCAGAATTAAGAAGGAGAACAACAGAATGTTGATGCGGAGATGTCGACATTTCATGCTTCAGCTAGCCACCGAAATGGCGTATAAGCAACAGAGATTTGACAGTGATTGAGCGAAATAATGTCTTAAACAATGAAAAATATCTCTCTGACTACTACATGTCAGATGAGGAATGAGAAATCAAACACCTTTATCTTTCATATATGTTTGTATGTTGTGTCGTATCTTCGTTACTAGAGTGTAAGACAATGTTGTTGTTCATCTAACGTACGGATGTATTTCAAGTACTTGTTTTTATGAACCTGAAGTTTATGAAATAACTACATTTATAATTGCACATTTATTAGTTCATGACTTTCTTTATTAAATTGCAAAGCCAAGTGGTTGGTCCAGTTGGGGGACTAATAAAGTTCAGACAAACGAACTACCGCCTTCAACAACACATAAAACAAAAAAAGGTAGCTCGGTGAAAAGCTTCCCTTAACTGGGGCTCGTGAAATAGGGATCCTCTACGTAAAGAATTTCAATCTCCATCAGGAAAGAAGAAAGAGTCGCCTTACAATTCCTGGAAGTCCAGTGAAGTACTCCTACGTAACCCACGTTTCACTCACAAGATCCACCATTATTTTAAAGTTTATTTCAAAAGTTGAGATTGTAAATGTTTCGCAAAATATTACAAATTCAATATTCAAATGTTGATTTAAAAATAATTCCAAATGGCCACCAATATTGAAATAGCCATACTTTTCAATGAAATACAAATAGTTGGTCGTAACAACGAATGATGCATAGCTAACTGAAAAACAACATTGCCTACATAAGCTTCCTTTTCTATTACAGTGACAATTCAGAAAGTCACATGTCAACAGTGAATTCACTGATTTCCTTGACAGTGAGCATGCCCTTATTTTGTTCGTATATGCAGATGGATTGTCAAGTCATGTGAGTTGGTGCACAGGCTTTGGTTTTCTCGATTTTCTGCTGGTTTTTTTTTTTTTTTATTACAGTGGCAACTCATCTTTTATTGATATATGTGGGATTCTCAATTCAGAAAGTCACATGGCAACAGTGAATTCACTGATTTACCTTACAGTGAGCATGCCCTTATTTTGTCCGTATATGCAGATGGATTGTCAAGTCATGTGACTTGGTGCACAGGCTTTGGTTTTCTCGATTTTTTGCTCGATTTTTTTTTTTATTACAGTGGCAACTCATCTTTTATTGATATATGTTGGATTCTCAATTCAGAAAGTCACATGGCAACAGTGAATTCACTGATTTACCTTACAGTGAGCATGCCCTTATTTTGTCCGTATATGCAGATGGATTGTCAAGTCATGTGACTTGGTGCACAGGCTTTGGTTTTCTCGATTTTTTGCTCGATTTTTTTTATTACAGTGGCAACTCATCTTTTATTGATATATGTTGGATTCTCAATACAGAAAGTCACATGGCAACAGTGAATTCACTGATTTACCTTACAGTGAGCATGCCCTTATTTTGTCCGTATATGCAGATGGATTGTCAAGTCATGTGACTTGGTGCACAGGCTTTGGTTTTCTCGATTTTTTGCTCGATTTTTTTATTACAGTGACAACTCATCTTTTATTGATATATGTTGGATTCTCAATACAGAAAGTCACATGGCAATGATGAATTCACGATTTGAGTTCTGATGAGCATGCCTTTATTTTGTCCATATATGCAGACGGATTGTCAAGTCATGTGACTTGGTCCACAGGCTTTGGTTCTCTCGATTTTTTACTCGATTTTTTGATTACAGTGGCAACTCATCTTTTATTGATATATGTGAGATTCGAATTGAAGTCACATGGCTTGATGAATTCATTGATTTACGATAGTGAGCATGCCCTTATTTTGTCCGTATATGCTTGATTGATTGTCAAGTTATGTGAGTTGGTGCACGTGCTTTGGTTTTCTCGATTTTTGCTCGATTTTTTTATTACGGGCAACTCATCTTTTATTGATATATGTGGGATTCTTAATTTAGAAAGTCACATGGCAACAGTGAATTCACTGATTTACCTTACAGTGAGCATGCCCTTATTTTGTCCGTATATGTAGATGGATTGTCAAGTCATGTGACTTGGTGCACAGGCTTTGGTTTTCTCGATTTTTTGCTCGATTTTTTTTTATTACAGTGGCAACGCATCTTTTATTGATATATGTGGGATTCTCAATTCAGAAAGTCACATGGCAACAGTGAATTCATTGATTTGAGTTACAGTGAGCATGCCCTTATTTTGTCCGTATATGCAGATGGATTGTCAAGTCATGTGACTTGGTCCACAGGCTTTGGTTCTCTCGATTTTTTACTCGATTTTTTTGATTACAATGGCAACTCATCTTTTATTGATATATGTGAGATTCTGAATTCAGAAAGTCACATGGCAACAGTGAATTCATTGATTTACCTGATAGTGAGCATGCCCTTATTTTGTCCGTATATGCAGAAGGATTGTGAAGTTATGTGAGTTGGTGCACAGGCTTTGGTTTTCTCGATTTTTTGCTCGATTTTTTTTTTTTTATTACAGTGGCAACTCATCTTTTATTGATATATGTGGGATTCTCAATTCAGAAAGTCACATGGCAACAGTGAATTCACTGATTTACCTTACAGTGAGCATGCCCTTATTTTGTCCGTATATACAGATGGATTGTGAAGTCATGTGACTTGGTGCACATGCTTTGGTTTTCTCAATTTTTTGCTCAACTTTTTTATTATAGTGACAACTCATCTCGTATTGATATATGTGGGATTCTCAATTCAAAAAATCACATGGCAACAGTGAATTCACTGATTTACCTTAGAGTCAGCATGCCTTTATTTTGTCCGTATATACAGATGGATTGTCAAGTCACATGACTTCGTACACAGTATTTGCTTTTCTTTGTTTTTTCAATCTACTGACAACTCATACCTTGTTCATATATGTGGGATTGTCATGCAGAGGCATCTTTCTAAAGCCATTCATAACCAACTATATAAACGAGTAAAGGTGAAGACACAACCTTACAACTCATTTCGCCCTACGAAATTATCATTCATTTGTTTTAAAAAATTAGCATGGCTACATGGTTCGTGGGAGGGAGTGGGAGTCGCAAAGGTGGTAGGAACTTGCAAAGTGGTGAAAGTTCACGACGAGGAGGGGGAAGGGGAAGTGGTGATACTGAAGATGAAACACCATTTCCTTTGTTGGATGCCTCTTGTGCTTATCATGATAGGTTTGGGAAGCGATATTTTGTCATGCCCAAGTACTATCGAGATCCATCTGGTTTTGTGGAGGTTCCATCAGATAATCAAACAGGATATGGTTATGCAAACGCTAGACTTCTTAAGTGGCCCGCACTATTTATAGAGCGAGTGCAAAATGAAAGATTATGTCGGGAAAGACGACTGAAGGTGCCAAAAGCACGTTCTGTTGAGATCCAAAAGGAAGATCCTGATAATGTTGATCGACTATGTCAAAGACTACAACGTGAGATTTCTCAAATGAGTCGTAGGTTGGCCCGCGATATGCAGCTACTCATAGTTAAGAAGGAGGCCCAGAAGAACGGAACAGAACCAAATGTTGCGGCTATCAAGGGTATCATGGAGGATCCTGAACTTGTTTCTGACGCTGAGCTTTCGGATTGTTCAGACTCTGAGCCACCTGTCGATTTAAGCGCGAATTAGGTGTTAATGTCTACACTTCGGCAATATAACACCTTGCATTAATATGTAATGTCTGTGTTAGACTAAGTGTTTCCGTAATGACTTTGTCAGATTGTCTACCTAATATTTGTCTGTCTAACTATTATGTTTATGTATTGTGTGTTCAATTTATGGTGTCTAGGATGTATGTATTGTGTGTTCAGTTCATGGTGTCCAGAATGTATTTTTGTGGGAAACTTATGTCTGTACTACCTATGTAATGGAAAACGTTAAATTTGCAACTTCAATTATGTTGTTTTCACGCATGTATGAGTATTTAGTAAATTAGTGACTTCTTATATTATGTATTAAGTTTTATTACAAAAATGTTGAAGGAATTTATTTGTGGAGAAATACACTTTTATTTGTATTAAGCTTTCAATGTTCATCAAATTTTATTTAAACAGTGAAAACGTGTTTTGTAATAGCGCTTTAGCCTAGTTTGGGAATTCCGTCCAAACTAGGCCTAGTTTGAGAATTAAGATGATAATTTGGCTTAATATGGGAAAAGCCCCGAAATATAGTGCACATTAAAAAAATAAATAAATATTTAAAACATAAAATATTTATTCCCACTCTAGGGTGGGTTTTGTAAACACTTTGAAATTTTCAAAAATTTTTAAAAGTGATTTTGGAATTTTTTTTTCAAAAAATTTGAACTACAAAAATTTTTTAAAAAATTTCTCAAAAATTATATGTTGACATACAAACAAAACAAGCCCTAAGTTTCAGTTTTTAAAATTAAGTTTTTTTAAAACTGAGTTTTTTGTTTTTAGTGAATATTTTTAAAATTTTAAGCCTTTTTTTTTTTTTTTACTTTTTTAGATGCATTTTACTTAGATATGTTTAAAAAGTAAAATATTTGTAAAAAAATATTTTCAAAAATTAATAAATACACAAAAATATGGAAAATGTAATGAATTTTCATTTTTTCTATTTGTTTGTATTTTTGGTGTTTAGTGTATTTATGCTAGGTATGTTTAAAAGCTTAAAATATTAAAAAATTCAACAAAAACAAAAAAAATACGAAAATATAATTTTCAAAAAAATGTTTTACAAAACTCAAAGCAAGCATTACGTTTTAATTTTTATTTTTATTTGTGCTGTAATTTTCTAAAGAAACCCATCTTTCAATGCATTGAAATTGCTGCTCTCTTACTCATCTTTTCATTCTCAAGTCCAACCTTCCCACATGAGAAAACATAATTAAAAAAAAAAAAATTCTAAAACCATTTTTTGTTAAAAATATTTGTCGTCAAAAAATATTTATGTTGAAAATATAAATTTTAAAAAATTAATGTAAAAACTTTATATTTTAAAACCGCTTTTTATTAAAAATATTTTTTGGTAGTTTTCATATTTAAGTTGAAAATATAAATTTCAAAAAATTAAAAATTAATGTAAAACCGGTTTTTGTAAAACGATTTTTCTAAAATCGTTTTTTATTAAAAAATATTTTTGGTCATAACATTTTTATTTAAAAAAAAATTAATGTAAAAACGGCTTTTCTAAAACCGGTTTTTATTAAAAAAAAATTTTGAACAAAAAATATTTATGTTGACAATATAAATTATAAAAAAAATTAATGTTGAAAAACGGCTTTTCTAATACCGGTTTTCATTAAAAAAATATTTGGTCCAAAAACGGCTTTTGTAAAACCGTTTTTAATTAAATTTTTTTTTTTCAGAAACCGGTTTTTCTAAAACCGTTTTTATTAAAAAAATTTTTGGTAAAAAAATATTTATGTTGAAAATATAAAAAAAAAAAAAATTAATGATAAAACGGTTTTACAAAAACCGTTTTTAGTTAATTTAGAATTAATTACAAACTTAATTAAAAACGGCTTTAGAAAAGCCGGTTTTCATTTTCAAATTTTATTATTATTTTAATCGTGAAATATCGGTTTTTAAAAAGCTTTTTTAAAAAGCATTAGCAAAGCCGTTTACCCTACTTTGGGAATAAAGTTAAAATCACACCCTAAAGTGGATGAAATTTTGAAAAGCGCACAAAGAGGAAATTGGCCCACCACACTCACACTCACATATATAATTTTTAATATATATAAATTTTATTTTATAAAATTGAGATTAATATTAAATATATATAATAATTTATAATAGCAAATAATAATCAATTATATAATTTTTATACTTTTAATAAATATAAATCATTTTTATATAATTTTAGAAATAATTTTTTACAACTTAAATTGAAACAACCATACATACGTATGTATATAACCTGTCAAAAAGTTAATATAATAATTATTTTTTACCCTTAAATGATAATTATTTTTTATTTTTTATTTCTTAACCAAATTAATTTTTAATTTTTTTTTAAAAAAAATCTAAAAATCAAACCATATATAGCCTAAAAATCTTTTGATAAGTCATTTTTTACGTTGGTAACTTATTTAATTATTTGTTAATTTTACGACATTTTTACCATCTGAGACATGTTTGGTAACCAATTAGTTTCGTTTAAATTTATATTTACAAAAATTTTAAAAACTATTATAAAAACTTGTTTGATAATTTTTTTAGTTTATAAATGGTTGTATCAATTTGTAAATTTGAGGAAAAAAAGTAAAATCAAAAAAAAAGGGTTTTTTGAAAAAAAAAAAATATTTACAAACCAGCGTAAACTCATTTTTTGAATTTATTTGAAAAAAAATTAATTGAAAAAAAATTTTGTTAGTAAAATTTTTAAATTTTTGTTTAAAAACCAATGTAAACTCATTTTTTGAATTTACATTTTTTACTCAAATTTATAAATTGAGACAACCATTTATAAACTAAAAAAATTATCAAACAAGTTTTTATGATAGTTTTTAAAATTTTTGTAAATATAAATTGAAAACTGAAAATGAAATGGTTACCAAACATGCCTCAGATAATAAAAATGTCGTAAAATTAACAAATAATTAAATAAGTTACCAACGTAAATAATGACTTATCAAAAGATTTTTAGACTATGTATGGTTTGATTTTTAGATTTTTTTTAAAAAAAATTAAAAATTAATTTGGTTAAGAAATAAAAAATAAAAAATAATTAATAATTATCATTTAAGGGTAAAAAATAATTATCATTTTAACTTTTAGACAGGTTATGTACATACTTATGTGTGGTTGTTTCAATTTAATTTGTAAAAAATTATTTCTAAAATTATATAAAAATGATTTATATTTACAAAAATTATAAAAATTATATAGTTGATTATTATTTGCTATTATAAATTATCAGTATATATGTTTAATATTAGTCTCAATTTTACAAAATAAAATTTATATATATGAAAAATTATATATGTAAGTGGTGGGTGTGTATATGTGTGTCAGAGAGAGAGAGAGAGAGAGAGAGAGAGTGTGTGTGTGTGTGTAACAATCCAGATTTTTAATTATTCTGTAAAATTTATACTAATATTATTTAATTATAGTTGGAAAATATATGATCTATTTTGTATTATTATGTATGATTTTATAAAATAATATAATTATTAAAAATTGAGGGGTCAAAGTATAAATAATAATAATAATAATAATAATAATAATAATAATAATAATAATAATAATAATAATAATAAAAATAAAAATAATAATAGATGCGGTAGTAAAATAAATAATTAATTTTCTGTTAGTATAAGATAGAGTATAATTTAATTAAGAATTAATTAATTTATATAATTATATTAAAATATTGGGTCAAATGATAATTATCTTAAATATCTATTAAGGATCAGAATAAATCTATATAATTATGAATTAAATCTTAGTGAAAGTGACGCGTAGCCACTTGTTGGCTCGCGGATGGCCTCACCTCCTTATAAAAAAGGAGGCATGTCATCTGGAGAAGGAAAGAAAGAAGAAAGAAAAGAAAGAAAGAAAGGAAGGAAAGAAGAAAGAAAGAAAGAGAGAAAGAAAGAAAATAAAGGAAGAAAAAATAATGGAAGCTGAGATGGTCTTTGATAGTAGAAAGAAAGAGCAAGGTATTAAAGATAAAGTGAATTATATTATACTTTGAGCCACCATAATATATTTTATGTATGTTTTGACTTATCATATTTATTTTATACAAGTTATGTTTTATAAACTATTATAAATTATATAAACATTTCAGTTATGTGGTTTTATTTCTGAACCATATTCGCTTAAAAGGAAACCCATGGATATGTTTGTTTATATTTTAAAGAATATTTGACTATGACCTTATATACAATTATGTTTTGTAAGTACCACCATGAGAGTCCTATGCATTGGGGGACTTAAATAATCATTGACCTCTGTTTGGTCACTTTGTGGCCCTCTGATCCATTGACCTTTGTTCTGTGTGAAGCAAAGTGCTGTGCGGAGCTAAGTGCTACACTATTGTGAGAGCCACCTCTAGAATCTGTACGAGCCACCTCTTGAATCCGTACCTCTGTTCTGACTGTCACTTCTATGACCTCTGTTCTGTTCTGTTCTGTACCGTGGTTGTGGTTATTTATTTACATAATCTCAGTTTTGCTACTTAAAAAAACATACATACCTTGGAAGAGTTCTAACAAAAGAAATAAATGCCCTATAGGCTTACAACTTTCCAAGTCAACACTTAGTTACAACAAAAGAAGAGTTCTAACTTTCTATACAAAATAAGCCCTTTGCTTGAATTTACATGTATCACCAAAATAGCAAAACGACAAAAAGGAGCTTTTACTCCCAAAACTTTCCAAGCTAAGGCCTTGGAAGCGGCATATCACCTGCACTTGAAAATGATGTCTCATATAGGGTGAGCCAACGCCCAGTAGAGATATGTTAAACATAATATGAGCAATAACTAAAACATTGGCATTAGATAAACGTTTAATTCACATAAACAAACATACATACCTTTCTTAATCAATCCATATTTGCAGGTATATCAATCTTTTTCTGTTTCATTATCCAAACCAACTCATAGATATGGTTCTCAGTTCATCCAGGTAGTTTATAACGAGACTACAACTCATATCATTAACATTTTCATACTTCAATTCAAATGAGACTACAACTCATATAAATAATACTTCATCATTTCAAATCATCTACGTTATGCAAACGTAATCAAGATTTCGGGACTTTCACCCTGGACACTCCGGCCAACTTAATTATCAATGGAGTCCATCCCCTATCCTCTCCCAAACCGGTTTGAGAGTACATTCCCTATCTCCTCCCAAACCGTGGAGTACATCTCCTATCTCCTCCCAAACAATATACATATACAATATATTTAAGAACTTATCATATACAATGATCAATCAATACACATATTCGATGTATTTTTTCAACCGTTATATTCAATGACATACTCAATTGATTAGTTTTAATTCACCTAATCATCATGCAGTGTCTACAACAATCAAGACTATCCTCCACCGATAGCCCAAAGCAGTTATTTCTAAACAGATAATAAATTATGAAATAGATAAATTATTTACAATTTCAAAGGTGAGTGATTTATCAATCCAACTACACCGTTCCATCTCACAATTTTTCAATTTCACGATTTTCATCTCAATTTCACATTCTCATACTTTTCCAAATTAATTGTACAAATTGATTAATTACATAAAATTAGGGCTTTTCCCCATTGTTTCCAACTTTGGCCCTAAGGCTCACTTATCATCAATAAACATCAATAACCTCATTTTAAAACCCATATACACATATATAGTTCAAAGGAACAAAACCCCTCTTTTCAATATTTCAAATCTCAAACCCTAACTTCCCAAATCAAACCATTTATACAAAATGCCTAGCATCTATGTTAAAGCTCATAAAGATGAGTAGTTATCCCTACCTTAAGTGAAAAGACTCAAAGGAGATGATGAAGAAACTCGAATGTGCTCCAAATCCAATGATTTTCGGATCCAAACGAAGATCAAGCCACGCTCCACACTTTATATAAAGGGACTAAGGTAAAAGATTATTAGAGCTAAATGATTTCGTAGAGAGAAGATGTATTCTAGAGAGATGAGCTCTCAAATGAGGGTTTTGAAAAGCTAGAGAGAGAGAGAGAGTCGAAAAAGTGATTTAAAATGACACAGTCGCGATCTGATATACGTATAGTCCGCTCGAGCGGAGAGTAATACGCTCGAGTGTAAGACACAAAAACTAAACCCGCTCGAGCGCCAAAGGACCGCCGGAGCGCCAAGGCACAATTGCAAAGCACTACCCGCTCGAGCGCAAAGAGACCTGCTCGAGCGTAGAATACACTCCTCCAGTACTTTTACAAACTTCGAATACCCGCTCGAGCGCAAGGATACCCGCTCGAGCATAATGAACTCCGCTTGAGCGTGAAAAACACTTCTGCAGTATATTTGCAGACGCACAAACTGCTGAAAGGATGCAAACTCCGCTCGAGCGCAACAAGACCCGCTCGAGCGGATCATCAAAAATCTGGGCAACAAGATTAGAGACCAAAACTCAACCAACCCGTTCAAAACACGCCCAAGACATTTCTAACTCAAATTCAAAGAGTTAAAGAGTAAAGACGAGATATAGACAACAACGACAACAACAACAAATGACGGGGAAAACTGGGATCGCTATAACCTCCCCCCCTTAAAGAATTTCGTCCCCGAAATTAGTTTTAAGTTTCAAAATCAAGATTATTTCAATTCTCTTTGTGTTTACAATTTAACATGCACCATCTTGACCCATTACCGGTCATTCCATCTCTTCTCAAAAGAGCAACTTACTACATAACTTTTAACATGCATTCCTTTGAAATTCACCAATTTTCAATACATATATTCCATAATTCAATAACATATTCAGTGTCAATGATACATTTGCACTTCTACAACACATTCAACATATACAATGTTAAATTAAACTTCCATTTTCAAGGCATATTCAATAATACTTCCATAAATCAAAACATATACAATGTTTTACAACTCAAAACATATACAATGTTTTTAGATTTCATCAAGACATAAAATTTCCAATACATAGTTAAACATTAACAAACAAGTCCGGATATTTCTCACGGACCTCCAACTCACGTTCTCAAGTGGCTTCTTCCACTCCGTGATGCTTCTACAAAACCTTCACCAAGGGTATCGTCTTGCCTCGCAAGACTTGGTCCCGCCTATCCAAGACCCGCACCGGTCTCTCCTCATACGAGGCATCCTCATCTACCTCTAAGTCAGTCCAATCCAATACATGTGACGGATCCGTGTAGACACCCCATTTTTGACCGTCCTCAAGACTTGGGCATCACCGTTTGAACACTCGATGATTATCCATGTTTGTGTTCGTTTGGAGTTCCCGGAGGTCTCGGCTACGCGCCCTGCCTCAGGATCTCCGAACTCGACCGTTTTGTGTCTGGTTTTGGCACCAAACACCTGTGTTTTTGCCTTGAAGGGCAGGGAATGGCTTGTTGGCCATCCCTACACCCCACCGGCCCTCCCCCACCATCACCGGCTGAATATGTGTACCACCGGCCATGATTCCTTGAAATTAATGGCCGGTTGGCACTATGTTTAGCCGACCGGCACTTTATTGTGCCGGTGACCTATTTGGTTGGCCGGTGACCCTTCTGCACCCCTTAGGGCATGGTGCATACCAGCTGTGCCAGCTGGAATGCACCCACACCACTCCCCATGCACGGAGGTGACTCCTTTGCACCTTTGAACCCCCAAACCTTCTAGAAGGTTGACCCCCTTGGCCAAGCTTCTTGGAGAAGCTTGGCCAGCTGTCTTAGCTTCTCCAAGAAGCCAAGACCCCCTTTGCACCTCTTGACCCTTTCTCTTTTGCTTAGCCACTAAGCTTCTTGGTTTGTTTTTGCCTATATAAGCATCATATCTCTCCCTTTGTTAGGAGTTAGCCATTTTTGAGCAAAAACCAGAGCTTCTATATCTATATATCTGTGTTATACTCTCTCTCTCTCTATATATATATATCTCTCTCTCATCCTTGTGTGTGTGTTTTAAGCCTAAATAGTGTGTTTTTACCTCACTTTTGCACTAATACACACACCATTACACCTTAGTTCGAGATTTAGGGACTTGGAGGGTTGTTTGTTGAGATTTTGGACTGATTTTGATCATTAGAAGGGTGCTGCACCCCCTGTTCTTCAAGAGTTCTTCAAGGGTAACTATTTTACTTTAATTTCCCCAATCTTGCATTGACTTTTGACCTATCTTGCTTTGTGTTTTGAGCTTTGTGTATAACATAAAAAAGTCTTATATTTTCTTTCTTTTGAACTTTCATTAAGGTCACTTTGTGGTTTGAGTGCAAACTCACCCTCTTAGGCCTTATTTTGGCTTCTTTGGTGCCCTTACTTTGAGCCTTGTTTGCTTTGTTTTTTTTGGTCTTCTCACCATTGAAAACCAGTGGGTTTTTAGTAAGTAAGGTGGTTTGAAGTCTTGTATAGGGGAGGGACACCCCTCTCCCCTTTGTACCTCTTTTACCTTTGTTTTGGCTCATAAGGGAGCATCCATACTTGATGTGTTTTGGCTTCATTTTAGAGTTTTTTTGGGTGTTTTGGATCATGTTATATCTCTGTTTTTGGTTAAATTTGTAGCCCTTAGCATGCATCTTATACTTGCTTTGAAGTGCTCTACTTTGCCTAGAAATGTGCCATGTGTTTAGCCTTGTATATCCTCATGTTTTAGCTTAGCTTATTGGAGCTTTTGGTGTTGACTTGTCATGTTTAAGGTCTGTTGGCCATCTATTTCAGTCATGCTTGCCTTGTTTGATGTCACCTCTTTGTGTTTTGGCTTGTAAGCCTTAAGCATATTGGCCTCTAACATGCTTAGCTTGGGCCATCCTCTTGATTTGGCATCATTTAGGATCCTATTTCAGTCCATAAATCATGTGTGTATGCTTGCATATGTGACCTCTCTCATGCTTTGAAGGTGTCCCCTTTTATGCCTTGAAATAGGCCTTGTGCATGCTTGTATGTTTAAGGTATTTTGGGGCTGCCATATCAAAGGGTTTGGGTGTATTTTTGCATGCTAAAATTCTATTTTTGCTTATCTAATACATGCCATGAATGGTCATCTTAGTAGGTAGTGGAATGCTCCACTTTGTGCCTTAGACTTGGGCCCTTTTGGTTTGCATGTTAGCATGAATCATTGTCCACCTTTTTGAGCACTTTTTGCCACTGTTTTGGGAAGGTTTGAGGTCTGCCCCTATTGGCCTGGGTCCACCATTGTGTGATTGTCTCATACTTGTTGCATGGTTGATCCATAATATGTTGTTACATGCTAGTTCTATTGCATGATTTGTCCATGTTTGCCATGCATTTGCATTTTGCATGCTCTAGCACTTTGCATTTTCATATCTAGTTTACATCACAATTGGCATGTTTGCATCAGAGCTTCTTATTGAACTTTTGAGCCATGTTTGCATAACATGCATTGCATTATTTGGTTTGGGGTGTCAAACCAAATGTGAGAGATGAGAGGTGTTTGTACTTTAAGTGACAAAACACATCTCAATTCTCATGTCATCAAGGCTCTTGACCTAGACATGATAGGGCCTTGATCTTTATTTGTATGTTGCATGCATTGCCATTGAATTGCAATCTTGGTCTCTTAGGCCATCATGCATCAAAATGCATAATTGGTGGCCTAAGGACCAAGGGCCATGCTCTCTTGAGTCTAACACATGATAGGAAACATGGCCATGCTTACATATGCCCAAAATTCCATGCCATGCACATCGTCTTCTTTGTCAAAAAATCGCCTTCTTGAGAATTTTCACGACCGTGCGATATATAGTGCCGACTGGCCATTTATGTGTGGCCGATGAACTCATGAGCAGCCGATGGACATTCTACATGGCCGGTGGCCATTTCATCCAGCCGATGATGATCCTCAGTGTGTAGGGAACATTTCCTGAGACTTTGGAAGTTTTCCAGAGAAGCAGGACAGTAAAAACAGAGGCAACAGTGGCATGGTATGGGTTCCTCGGGCGAGTCGGATCCGAGCATGCATCATTCGCGCATCCCGAGGCGGGGGCTGTGGCCTCCTTTCTTTTTGCATTTATTTACTAAGTAATTAGAAATTTTGTAACAATTTATTTATTCATTATTCAGACTGTATATTCTTTTGGTCCCTCCGAGTGAGGGCGTATTTGTAATAAGTGTGCATGAGTGTGTGTATGTCCTTCAACCCCACGTCTTTCTTCCCTTTTATTTACCTGCTTATGATGGTAGATTAGGGCATATTTGAATTAGCATACCTTATGCAATGCATGCGTGCATCCATACATTTGTCTTACATGCACCGGGCTCGGCGCATCACGCTAACTGCATTGTATTTCAAATTCCAAATTGAATACTTGTTACTTGTAGCATTTCACCTGCCATGCTTAAGATAGCCGAGCCTGTCTAGATTACACCCTTGCTTGTGTTGCATTAGCCACTTAACATGAACTAGGATCATGCATATGATTACTAACTAGTTTCTGTTTTGGCTTGGAGTACTAGGTGAGTTTTACGCTTTAGCATATCGCATGCGTGTGAATATTGCCATAACAGCATGATTACCATGAGGCTAGGTGTTTATATGAGATAAACTGCTTGAATGCCTGTGGGTGAAGGTTGGATTGTTTGAGTTGGAAAAACTCGTTGAAATCCGTGTTTTAGCCTACTTGCGAGTAGCAAATTCCGAAGTGCTTTTCAAAACCAACGGATATTCAATGCTTATTTCCAAATTAGGCAATCTAGTCTATACTTGTTTGCTGTGCGCATAACATAGTAATTCTAGGCTAATAACCGGAATAAGAGCACACAATGATTTCAAAATCAGATATCATGGTTAGTAGAGGCCGGTCTTCGGACCGGGCGAGTGGGGGTGCTCACGAAGTGACCTTCCCCAATCGTACCCAAGTTCCCGAGCCGAGGCAACTTTGGTGATGACAGACACGTGGCCTTCGGCACCGAGTCAGGGTTTCCTAAATTTCCCATTTAAAAAAAAAAAAACATTTAGGTGGTGACTCTGTATCTGGAAAAGCAGTCCATGTTTGGCACTTCTTTTCAAAAAATCTGTTTTCTCAAATCGATTTGCCGGATTTGGACTCTTTGGTTCAAGATTAAGAACCGTGACATTTGAGTCCTTGAACTGTAATGACCCCAATATGAACGAAACGGGACTTAACCCTCCCGGGGTGTTCGAGGTCGTCTACAGTTTCTGGTGACTCCGCTGGAGAATTTAGAGAGCTTGACTCGAACTCGTGATATCCTGTTTTGACTGCACTTGTGTGTTTCTTTGCATTGCATGTGCATTGGTGCGCCTAGGACACCGTGTTGGCCATCTGCTATTCCTGAGCGGTTTGCTGGAGGCTTGTCTTGTCAAGGCATGACCATAAGGCTGACCGGTTGTGGGCTCTGCCAGTATGGGAACACAAACCCCGGTTTCTGGGGCACCCTGACCATTCGACCTAGTGCATATCGAAATCCATAGTGACCATTCCAAACTAGGACGGGTTGCTTACCCGATATAGGTTGTTTGAAACCATGCGTGCGTGGTGAAACCCTAGCTCGACAAAATAGGACGAAACCCTACCAACATAGGGGTGTATTGGCTCTCTTTTACATGCTATGTGCTTTTAGAGTGTATCTTCTGAGAATCATATCGGTTTGCAAGTTTTGGTATTACTGAGGGCACCGATGCTGATATTTTGGGGAATCAGTTATCTGTGGGTACCAGATTCAGATATAGGGGTAATGATTCAGAAACAGTGATCAGTATTTGAGGAACAGTGTGAGGAACGGTGTATCCAGTTCACTAGCAATGTGTTATGATATCCAACCGTGTGTTGTATGTTTATTTTATGCCGTTATGTTGTCTAATTGTCTGTTTATTTATACGCTTTATTTATCTTTTTACTAGGTAATTGAGCACAATTGCTTCTGACCCGGTAGATATTCCCCAAGCACCCTGGATTAGAGGTCGTCGACTCCATCGATCTGAGGATCTGGTAGACGGACAACCAGTGTACTACTCACTACCCCCGGTTACTAAACGGAGGTCAGTCGGCGAAGGACATCGATCTGTGATCGATTCGAGAGGGCCTTGTCTACCCCACCTGTGTTCAATAGGGATCAGGGTTCCGTGTCACCAACAGAGAGAGAATATATATCGGTAATTCAACCAGAGCAGGATAGTATGGCTAGTTTAGAGGAGATGGTGCGCCACCTCCAAGAGAGCATGAAAACAATGCAGCAGGATGCCGTCCGTCAGGCAGATTTCGCCAAGCAACGAGCCCAGCTTGTCAAGGAACGGCGAGACAATTGCGGGCTAGAGCGACAAGCCGAGCATCTGCTTCACATCAAGTTCCTCTCCCACCAGGAGTTCCAAATCTCGGGGAGACAGCCAATGTTCAGAATGATACAGAACTTCCCACAAGACCACCCCCACCTCCAATCCTACCTCAAATCCAACCTCAGCTATCAAAAACACCCACCAACCTACCGGACTCTCCCTTTGAGTTCGAGACTGATCCCACCGCACTAAAGTTGAGCAAGTTTGAAAAGTTGTTCAAGAGATCCCAAGGGGTCAAGACTATCCCCGACATTGAAGATGGATATACCGACGTAGCTGTGATGCTGCCCGATAGATTCAAAATGCCTCATATTGATCGATTTGACAGGTCCGGGGACCCCATGGTGCACTTAAGACTGTTTTCAGATGTCCTAAGGCCAATGGGCCTCGATGAAACCAGTTGTCTTTATTTGGCCGGACCCTGTCGGGTGTGGCGGCCATATGGTATGCCAAGCTAGAAGATGACGTTAAGAGGAATTGGGACGAAATGACTGAGGCCTTCATCGCGCAGTACTCATACAATACATAGATTGAGATTACGACCCGTGATCTCGAGACGACTAGGCAAGAGCCTAAGGAGAGTTTTTCAGAGTTCGTAACCAGATGGAGGGCCAAGGCTTCGATGATGACCTTGAGGCCTACGGACAAAGACCAGATTCGGATGATTGTGCGCAATCTTCAGCCGAAGTTGATGCAAAAAATGATAGTACTCCCCTTTCCTACTTTTTCTGACCTGCATGAAATGGGGGTGCAGATTGAAGATGCCTTGAAGCAAGGCTTGATTGATAACGATTGGGAGCAACCCCGAAGGACCTTCAACCGCAACACTAATGCAGGCCCGAGTGGCACTACTACTACGAGAGCCTCCGAAGTAAGCATGGTCACCGCCAACCCCCCACCAAGAGCCATGGCGACTCACGCCCATCTTCCCAGCTCGAAGTAAGCGGCTAAATAGCCACCCAAAAACACCAGAACCTTCGCTCCACTTTATATGCCCCTATCCAAAGCTCTGGGGGTTTTGATCAGAAAAGGGCATTTGAAGCCCCTGGAGCCGCGGCCCCCTACCAGAAAAACTTTCCATTTCCCACAACCCAGCCAAGTATTGTGCATTTCACCAACAGCATGGTCATGATACTGATCTGTGCTTCCAGTTGCGTCATGAGATTCAAGATCTCATCGATAACGGGGTGATTTTGCCTCCCGAGAAGCCCAATGTTACTACAAATCCCCTCCCCACACATAACCAAGTTCCACCACCCAAAAGACTCAATTTCATCCATACTGGGGCCGTGTCCTACGACCCTAGTATCTATATCACACCTACCCACCTGCCTAAACCGGAGGTGTTTCTTCCCAATTGCACCGACTTGTGCATGATGGACATCTCCATGACCCAACCTGAGCCAGCGGTGGTGACCACCGAGAACAGGAGAGAGGAGATCCCAAAGGAAAAACAGGTGGTTGAGCCAGAGTCCGCGGAATCGGGGAATTATGTTGAAAAGACATATAGTCCGGATGACTACATTTCATCAATAGGCCAAGATGGGCCCGGAGTAGAGTTGCCAACAGAGGGAGAGTTGTGTGTGATTCACGGGGATAATTTGGGACAGGGAACAGATGGTGTAACAGCTGTGGGGGAGGACCTTGCCGGTCTCCAGTTTTACAGTGACCAAGACTCAGAGGATGCGGCAGTCGCATGGTTCGATTATGAGAATTCAGCAAAAGTTACTGGGTGGTTGGACGATCAACCTGATATGATAGGAGAGTTTCAGTCAGAACAGGGCTCAGCAGGATTGAGAATATCAGTGACGGCTGGAAGGGTCAAAGAGCAGAGTACATCGCTAGAGGGCGCCGGTGTCAAGAATTCTGCCCGAGATTGGAATATTTTGAGTACGGGGATTATTGAACAGTCAGTCATATCGGAACAAGCAAGTTTTGAAGATTCCGAGAGAATCAGGAAGGCGAAGGCCCATGTGGGAGTTGAAATTGCTGTGTGCACAGGAACCGAGAATGTTGCGGGCATGTGGATGAAAGGTCTTTGCGCAAAAAAATATCATCTTGGGCCGGACGGTGTCTGCCGTAGTAGATGGAATGTGGTGGGAAGATGAGGACTTATGTCTTGCTCACACAGACGAAGATTGGGGGAATAACCAACCTGATAACACCTGGTACCTTGGAGAGGTCGACCACATGACACGGAGTGGGCGGTATTTCAAACCTCCACACCTAGATCAACCAGAGGCCTCAGGGAAGGATAGAGAGGTTAAGAAGCAAAAGGAGAAGCAACTTGAAGAGGAGGCTATACTCAAACAGCTTAAAAAGATACAAGCAGACATCTCTATATGGGGACTGCTCATGGCATCATGGGTGCACAGAGAGGCTGTCTTATCAGCTATGGACAAAGCCAAACTCTCTGTAGACACCACACCAGAACAGCTGGTTGGGCTAGTTTTTTCGGGAGGAGGTTCCCCGGCATTAACCTTTTAAGACAAAGAACTACCGCCTGAGGGTACAAACCACAACAAACCCCTTTACATCTCCGTGGAGTGTAGGGACAAATGGATACCGGTGGTACTTGTCGATACCGGGTCTGCCATCAACGTCTGCCCAGCCAGAACAGCATATGCAATTGGGTTGAAGCCCGCAGACTTCGTGCCAACTACTCAGGTGATCAGAGCCTACGACAACACCAGTAGAGAAGTGATGGGGACTGTCAAGATTCAGACAAAGGTTGGACCTAGACAACACGAGATAGATTTCCATGTCTTGGAGGTTCCCGCAACTTTCAACTTGCTTTTGGGGGCAGCCGTGGCTGCATCAGGTGAAGGCAGTATCGTCTACTTTACATCAAATGGTGAAATACCCCTACGGGAAGGGAGTAGCCATTGTTTTCGGAAATTCATCAATCCATCCACCCCCGGAGGTATCCACGCCTGTTCTAGAAATCGAGTATGGCATGGAAGATGTGTTCATATCAGGCTTTACCCTAGCTGAGGCTCAGGTTGTACAGAATATCATGGCTGCTAACGAAGGAATATATGTCAGTGCCCAAGCAGTGTATCTCATGAACAAGCTCCAATACATCCCCGGGATGGGATTAGGAAAGAGCGGCCGTAAGGGCATTGCTGCATTGGCTGAAGTGCCGCACAACCCTCATACTTTCGGCCTGGGTTATCTGCCCACCAAGGAAGATTGGGTAAGGAAAGGAAAAGAGATGGCTGGAAGAGCCAAAGCAAAACAGATGGGGAAACCCTTTGAATTGATGCATCGGCCCATTCAGGGTACCCTAAACGGACGCTTCGTCTGGGAGGGGGAGGATTTTCCATTCTGTGGTTTTCCGGAGCCGTGGTTGAACGCAGCGAAGAAACGCGTACCAAGGTTTGAAATTTTCTTTGACCTGCAGTTGCTTGGGGATGACGTTGCTGAAAAGCAGACAGACCCAACGGTTGAAGATGAGCATAGCAAAGAATTAGAGTCTGCGGACACAGAGTTTGAAATGGGAGTAGCACTGGCATGTCTACTTTCAGATCCTTTGATCGACCAGCTGTGCTTGGGGGATGACTCCTCGGTGTCCATGATCGGAGATGAAACGGCTGCAGGCCTACCATCAGCTATTTTGGATACATCCGTCACACCCTCCCTCACCTGGCAGTACGAGGAGGGATTTTTGTCAAGCAGCACCGGGTCAGGTAGTGAGTCGGAATCTGATTCCACCGAGTCTTGTGAGTCAGAATCAGGTTCCAGCTCGTTTGAGTCTGAGTCTGGTATTCCTGGGGGTGATAACTCGGATGCCACAGTCCTGTCTAGGTCGTCTTTCTCTTTCTCTTTTGAGTCTGTTGTAACAGAAGAATTGGACGGTTTGGAAGTATCTAATGAGAATGAGGTGAATGTGGTTTCTGAGTACTTTTCTGTGCCTTTGATTTATTGTTTAAATCAGGACTTTCAAAATTTTGATAAAAACGACGAGGACGAAATTCCTCCGGTTTTGCAACGACTAATTGAACAAGAGTAGGAGAGGTTTGTTAAACCCTTAACTGATGAAATCATTACCGTGAACATTGGTACTGAGAAGGACCCGCGGCTGGTCCAGATCGGGTCCACGTTGTCTTCGGAGGAACTCGAGCGCTTAGTCGCTTTATTAAAAGATTTCAAAGATGTTTTTGCGTGGTCCTACGAAGACATGCCTGGAATCGATCCTGAGATTGTACAGCACCGGATCCCTCTTGACCCTGAGGCCTGACCTGTCAAACAGAAACTTAGGAGGATCCGCCCTGATTAGGCCATTAAGATCAAGGAAGAGGTCACCAAGCAGATCGACGCAGGCTTCCTGCTGGTAACCGAATACCCGACTTGGTTGGCCAACATTGTTCTAGTGCCGAAGAAGGATGGCAGAATCCGGGTATGTGTGGATTTCAGGGATTTGAACAGAGCCAGTCTGAAGGATGACTTTCCCTTACCGCATATCAACGAGTTGGTAGATTTCACAGCGGGGCATGCTTTGCTTTCGTTTATGGATGGCTTCTCAGGTTATAATCAGATAGTAATGGCACCTGAAGACCGGGAAAAGACTGCTTTTACCACCCCGTGGGGGACATATTGCTACAGAGTGATGCCATTTGGGTTGAAGAACGCTGGTGCTACATATCAACGGGCTGCGACCACAATATTACATGACATGATCCATAAAGAGGTCGAGGTGTACGTGGACGACATGATTGTCAAGTCCAAAGAAAGAGAGGGCCACTACACCGCCTTGCAAAAGTTTTTTCAAAGGATCAGAGAATTTCGGCTACGGCTGAATCCTCAGAAGTGTACGTTTGGTGTTACAGCGGGAAAAATGCTGGGATTTCTGATTACACAAAGGGGCATCAAAGTCGACCCATCCAAAATCAAGGCCATCTTAGAAATGCCACCACCAATGACTGAAAAAGAGGTGCGAGGCTTTCTGGGTAAAGTGCAATTCATAAGACGGTTTATCTCAAAATTAACCTTAACTTGTGAACCACTTTTTGGTCTGCTAAAGAAAGGAAAGAAGTTCCAATGGGACGGCCGATGCCAAGCTGCATTTGCACAGATTAAAGAGTATCTACAGAATCCGCCCGTGTTGTCACCACCAAAGCCGGGGAAACCGTTGATATTGTATCACAAGAATCGAGACTACAATGGGTGCATGCTCGCACAAGAGTCGGAAGATAAAGTGAAAGGGCCATCTACTATCTCGAGCAAGAAGATCTTTGGATTACGAGACCCGCTACACTCCACCGAGAAGGCTTGTTTGGCCTTGGTATGGGCTACCGTGAAGGCTGCACTACTGTTAGCTCACTGTAATGTTGGTTTCACGACTCGATCCCATCAAATATCTTTTTCGAGAAACCAAGACTTACGGGTAGGCTAGCTCGTTGGCTGTTGCTCCGAATTTGATCTCAAGTATGTGACGCGCAAGTCGAAAAGGGAGAGCGGTAGCGAGTTCCTTCGACCACCGGTTGAAGGGATGAAGCGATTGAGTACCTATTCCCGATGAAGCTATTCTACACCTCGAAGATGAAACTTGGGCGATGTACTTTGGCGGGCGTCAAATCAATACGGTATGGGATAGGGTATTCTTGATAGCGCTGGCGATTCCGTATCCCTTTAGCATTCAAGCTTCGGTTCAAAGCCTCGAACAATGAGGCGAGTATGAGGCATGTATTGTTTGCTCTAGAAGCGGCCCTAGAACTAGGGGCAAGGCGATTGGACGTCGTTGGGGACTCGAACCTTGTTGTGTCTCAGGCAAAAGGAGACTGGAAAGTCAAGGAGGAAAAGATGATAATTTACCACCAGACCTTGGATTTGTTAATTCCTCGGTTTGAGAAGTTAAATTTCACTCACCTAGTAAGAGAGAACAACAGGTTCACAGATTCGTTAGCAACTCTATCTTCTATGATAGACATCCCATCTGGAGTCCGGATGCATCCAGTCATTATTGACCAGAAATTTGCACCTGCCTACGAGTCAATCTCTGCCATAGATGAAGTGCAGGACAATAACCCCTGGTATTACGACATATGGAACTTCTTGGAGAGGAAGGCGTATCCACCAGGGGCAAATGCCAAGGACAAAAGGGCAATCAGAAGAATGGCTGTTCAGTTTATCATCTGCGGAGGTAAATTGTACAAAAGAGGTCACCTGGGAATGCACAAGCTGTGTGTAGAAGCTGAAGAGTCGAAGCGCCTGATGGAGGCCATCCATGGAGGAGAATGTGGAGCACATATGAATGGGGTAATGCTGGCACGAAAGATCCTCAGACAGGGTTACTATTGGTCTACCATGGAGAAAGATTGTATCGGCTTTGTTCGGCGATGCCACAAGTGTCAGATTCACGCAAATCGCATGAACATCCCGCCGTCAAAACTATACAACATGACTTCGTCGTGGCCATTTTCAGTTTGGGGAATTGATGTGATTGGAGCTGTTACCCCGAAGGGGTCGAATGGGCATGAGTTTATCTTGGTAGCAATAGATTACTTTACGAAGTGGGTCGAGGCCCAATCTTATGTGGTGCTGAAAGCTTCACATGTCGCGAAGTTTATCAGAAACAACATTATCTGTCGCTACGGGGTCCCAAATGAGATAATTTCAGATAACGGTTCCTACTTCAAGAAGGAGGTGATTGATTTGTTGGAGAAATACAATGTGGCTTTTCATAAGTCGTCCACATATTGGCCGCAGACCAACGGAGCAGTTGAGGCGACCAACGGAGCAGTTGAGGCCGCCAACAAGAACATCAAACACATATTGCAGAAGATGGTGGAAATCTACCGGGATTGGCCAGATAAGTTGCCGTTTGCTCTGTGGGGCTACTGAACTTCAATCAGAACTTCTACCGAGGCGACTCCATATTCCTTGGTCTATGGGATGGAAGCTGTCCTACCGATTGAGATCGAGGTTCCGTCATTACGAGTATTGGCTGAGTGCCAAATAAATTTGAAGCAGTTAGCGTGAAGCGGTTTGAGAACTCATGCTCTTCGATGAGAGAAGACTGAAGGCACTGTACCATGTCCAAGGATATCAATGCAGAATTGCCCGGGCGTTCAACAAGAAGGTTAAGTTCAGGAATTTGAAGGAAGGAGATTTGGTACTCAAGGATAACCGAGCTCCCATCCACGACCCAAGGGGCAAGTTCAGACCCAATTGGACTGGTCCCTATATCATCAAGTCTATCCGTCGTGGAGTCGTGGTTACGATGGACCTAGATGGCCTAGAGTTCTCCCAACCGATCAACATGGACAAGTTGAAGAAATATTACCCCTGAGAGGCTCGCTAGGCCGAAAACCCAAAAAGGCGACCTAGGCAAAATTCAGAGCACAAAAAAATTAGAAAATATAAAAACTGAGCTCGCAAGGTTGAAAACCCGCAAAGGGCGGCCTTGGCAAAAGTTAGAGCGCAAAAGGAGAGTGAAAAATACTCGAGTGAACCCAAGCCTAAACTACGTAAGGCTTGATTCCCATCTTTGGGAT
Organism: Camellia lanceoleosa; assembly: GCA_025200525.1. Lineage (NCBI taxonomy): Eukaryota > Viridiplantae > Streptophyta > Magnoliopsida > Ericales > Theaceae > Camellia > Camellia lanceoleosa. Next base: position 10,376,129 of record CM045771.1, read on the forward strand.
ACGTAGGCAGCTTCATCCTGAAGTTCAGCCATAAACTTTTCCCCGATCAACTTTGTCCATTTGATCATCTCGGTCATCTTTGCCCGTCAGCGTTTATCGCAATCTCCGGTACAGTGCCATTCAGGCTAGGGGCAACTTTCCGTTGCTGTACAGTGTCGTGGTACCGTTCAAACAAGGGGTAACTTTCTAGTTGCTAGGATCCGAGGTTGTGCATCTCAGTGACAGATCTCAGGCATGTCCAGTTTTGATCCATATCGAAAATAGTTTTGAAAAGTTTTAATAAAGGTGATTTTGTTCAAATAAATCTTTTTACAACTAAGACCATTTTTGGACCAAAGCGGGAAATTTTCAGTACCACAACCTTCAATTTCATTGATTTCAATACAGAGTTCTCTTGCTCTTGCATACGTTTGAAGTCGCTTTTTATTACACTCACAAAGAAAACTTGAAAGTACTAATAAAGCAATAAATCCGGGGCATGGTCAAGTCAAATGTCCTCGCGCCTCCCGTAGCCGGGTCGAAGCCTCTGATGCCAAAGTGGGCCCTTCATGTGCCTCTTCATTAAGCCAATCCAAGCACTCATCAGACAAAGTGCAACTGAAAGTGAGAGCGGGGGCCAGGAGTTCTCTCGTCCTCCATGCTGTGGCATATCGGGCCAGCTATGCGCCTCAAATCGGGAATGTAGCCGGGTACTCTATCCCTTCCGGCGGACAAGTCTGATCATGACCGAACTGGCGCAAGATACGGAATGGAAAGTAGAAGACACAGTGAGTCAAGCTAATCAATTGGATCCCAGGTCGACGGGTCATGCTGTAGCTCATTACCGGGAGATTGAGCCAAGGGCACCGCCAAGCAATACGGTCTGCGGACAAACTGCACATCCATTCGAACCACCAACCCTCATCAAGGGCGTCAACTAGGCGCTGCCTGAAGAAGTAACCACGAGCTGAGTAAGCTGGGCAAGAGTCCACAACCTGCAATTTATCCATCAACCATACCTGGGGAGGGATGAAAAATGAGAGAATAAAGAATAGAGAGATGTGCAATGAGAGAAAAAGTAAGAAAGGGTTTTGTGAGAAAAACCGAGCCTGAGGGCCGAGTGATGTGAGCAAACATATATGTGAGATTGGGAGGGAAACATTACCTGCAGTAATAGTGGACTCCCTGCTAATCTGGTCGTCTCTCAACGATAAAAGGCGTCCAAGCCCATCAACGTCTCAGCCAGAATCCTGGCAATGCAGCTTTTGCCCTCCTTCAAGCCTTGGGCAACCTCAATCAACCGGACACTAGACCCTCCGGAACCTGAGACAAACAGAAAATGAGATAGCATGCACAAACAGAGGGCGTGTCGCCAGAAGCCTTGCCAGTGATGGTCACCGCGATCACCAGTCTCAGAAAAATGACAAACCAAGCTCGGAACATCTAGCATCCCATCACAAATCAGAGAACGAGCATCGGGTATTGAAAGCCCACACATTTGCCCTAAGACTTGGGCATGGCCAAAACGAAGTTGGGGTAGAATCTCTTCATTACGCTCAGATTCCATTAGAGCTTGGAAATCTTTGAAGGTAGGACACACCTCTTGCCCGCCAAAGCTGAAGACGTGTGTCACCGGATTCCAAAACCTTTCCGCGGCATGAAGAAATGGAAAATGCAGCGGGGTATGTAACGCCCTGGAAATAATGACATTTAACCCAACAATATTGACATGCTATGATATATAAAAGATCCACGTTCTTTCATTCAACAGGGTTCTATTACAAAACGTATTACATGTTAACAACAAAAGCAAATGCCCTAAGGGCTTACAGCTTTCCAAGTTAACACTTGGTTACAAGAAAATAGAGTGTGTTTTCATTTACACATTAAGCCGTAGGCTTGAATTTACATGTAACACTGCAAAAGGAAGGAGAAACAAAAGTCCATCCGCCACTAGCCTTCCAAGCTAAGTCCTTGGAGGTGGCATGCTAAGTACTGAAAATGATGTTCCCATATAGGGTGAGCCACACCAAGAGAAATATACTAAACCGGTTATAAATAATGACTAAAAGACTAACAATTGATAGATGGCCAACTCTTTTACATTCTTTCATCACTTCAACAAATATAAACAAAACAGATATATTCACACTTTCCATGACAAGCATACATGCTCGCTAATATTTTCTAGATAAGCATACATGCTCTATCTACGAGTTCATCCCCTATCTCCTCCCAAAGAACATCCGGTTTAGAGGTCCATCCCTATCTTCCCTAAACCATGAGTACATCCCCTATCTCCTCCAAAGACAACACAATGCATATATATATAACAATTATACACATCACATATCAATACATAAAATCAATGTATTCTTTCCATCGTCATAACCCATGACCCAATTCTATCTCAATTCCTCATTTTCCACAATTAATTGTTCAAATTAATTAATCAATGTAATTAGGACATTTCCATAATTAACATTACCACCCTTAGGTTCCAATTTCACTAATGTTTCAACATTAATTCCATGTTTCTATACCAAACATGCTTCTAGGTTTATTATAGACAAAACCCCAACTTTTGTAAAATTACACAATGGCCCAAAGTTTCCCAAAATTTCACAACAACTACCAACATATCAAAGTGCTAAAATTCAAAGACAAAATCTATAAAAAGGAGTAGGATATCCCTACCTCAAAAGATGAGCTCCAAAGAAGAAGGACCCAAAACCAAAATGCTCCAAACACCAAACTATTGCGATCAAAATGACGCCCTCGACGATCAACACCCTTTTTGCGAAGACAAAAGATGAACAACACACTCTAACTAGATCAATACTTAGAGAGAAGTTATGGTTTTTGAGTGAGAAGCTCTGATAATGGTGTTTTGGTAAAGTAAGAGAAAGAAGATAAGTCCAAAAAGTGATTTAAAATGCCAGTCCCACTCGGTTATCGACAGTCCGCTGGCGTAAGACTCTCCGCCGGCGTAAAGACACATAAAATGAGTTCCGCCGGCGCGACATTGTCCGCCGAGCTCCAAGACACGAACACAAAGTTCGCCCGCCGGCGTAGATCCCAGCTTTCGCCGAGCGCAGTCTCCTCCCGTAACTCTCACCAAAACAAACTATGCGCTCGAAGACAAAGACCCGCCGGCGCAGAAACCACACTTGCGAAGTTTTGCGGTGTGCACGAAATCTTGAAGGGTGCATTCTCCGCCGAGCGCCAAAACCTCCGCCGAGCGCATAAGCAACAACAACCCATCCGCCGGAAGAAACATGTCCGCTCGAGCGGACTAGTTAAAACCTGGGCAACTAGACTTGGTTCTAAAACTTAACCAACCTGTGTCACACCTGCCCAACACATCCTGTAACTCAAAAACAAAGCAAGAAAGGACGCAAATAAAACAATACTCAATTATCGACATCCACGGACACATGTCCGACCACTATACAACAAGGTAAACCCGGACCGCTATAACCTCCTTAAGGAATTTCGTCCCCAAATTAAAACAAGTTTTGAAAGGCAAGTTTTCCTCTCCTTTAAACAATGTTATATCACAACATTACACAATTCGACCCATTACCGGTCATTCCATCTCTCATCAAGAGGCATTTAACAATATATACATTTCCACATGCATTTTCCTTCCATTTCAACCATTTCCCACATAGATGGTTTACAATTCATATCATAAGCAATAATCATGATACAATTCAATTTCTATAATATGGCCAACATATGCACTATTATAATCAACTCCCATAACAAGGCAAGTTCTACAACATTTACATTAACCAAAACATACACCATGTTTTACAACTTAAGACATTTCAAATGTTCTTAAAGTTCATTACAATTACAAAATTGCAATACTTGATTACACATCAACAAATAAGTCTGGATACTTCTCACGGACTCCCAACTCACGTTCCCAAGTGGCCTCCTCCACTCCGTGATGTTTCCACAAAACCTTAACCAAAGGGATGGTCTTACCACGCAGGACTTGATCCCGCCTATCCAAGACTGAACCGTCTCCTCATACGAGGCATCCTCATCTACCTCTAAGTCGGTCCAATCCAACACGTGTGATGGATCCGCTCATACTCAAGCATACTTACATGAAACACGCCATGAACTCCGCCAACTGTGGCGGCAAAGCTAAACGATAAGCAACCTCGCCAATCCGCCAAGGATCTCAAAGGACCAATAAACCGAGGATAACTTCCCACTCTTCCCAAATCTCAACAAACCCCGCCTAGGTGATATCTTCAGAAAGACGTGATCACCCACCTCAAACTCCAACGGTCTCCTCCTACGGTCAGCATAGGACTTCTGACGACTCGGTCAGAGCAAGCCTCCTACGGATAAGCTCAACTTTCTCCGCTGTCTCCCTAACCAACTCCCGACCCAACAAAGGTGTGTCGCCCACCTCCGCCCAACAAACTGGAGACCTACAAGGTCGGCCATACAAGGCCTCAAATGGTGCCATACCGATACTAGACTGAAAACTGTTATTGTAGGCAAACTCCACCACCGGTAAGTGCCTCTCCCATGTCCCATCAAATCAAGGACACAACCTCAAGCATATCCTCAAGGATCTCAATGGTACGCCGGACCGCCTGTCACCGAGGATGATAAGTCAGACTAAAGGTCAACTTAGTACCTAAAGCACTCTGCAAACTCTGCCACATCCTAGCAGTAAAACGAGGATCTCTATCTGAGACAATCGTCACTGGGACCCCATGCAACCTTACTATGTCCCGAACATACAAGTCGGCAAGATGATCTACGGAATCCCTCACGCGCAATGGAATGAAATGCGCCGACTTGGTCAACCGGTCTACAACCACCCAAATAGTGTCACTACCCACCGAGTCTTCTAAGACCTCCAACGAAGTCCATGGTGACATGCTCCCACTTCCACTCGGCAATAGGCAAGGGTTGTAACAAACCCGCTGCCTCTGATGCTCGGCCTTCACTTGCTGACAAGTAAGGCACTTAGACACGAAGGCTGCCACATCTCTTGAGACGCACTCGCCACCAAAAGCGGCGACCCAAATCCCGATACATCTTAGTACCTCCGGATGCACCGCAAGGCGTGAATGATGAAACTCTCGAGTACCTCCTCTCGGCAAGCCTCCTACAAACAAACGGCCTCGGTATCTCACACTCGGTCGGGATACACACAAACCCTTCTCAACCTTCCCATTGGAGATCCTCTCTGAGTGATTCCACCTCAAGGTCACCTCTCTGTGCCTCTAACACTCTAGTCACTAGTGTAGGTTGCAACAACAAAAACAAGGTCAGCTTCACGGATTCGCCCGAATAAATCAAATTCTCCAATTGCCCCCAACATCCCCCACTCTGATAGCTATACAAGCTACATCACTAACGGATTTTCATAAGGGCATCGGCCACAACATTGGCCTTCCTCAGGTGATAATGCAACTCAAGTCGTAATCTTCTATAAACTCCATCCACCTCCTCTCGCCTCAAGTTCAAGTCTTTCGCGGAAAACAGATACTTTCAGCTTTTATGATCCGAGAACACCTCGAATTTCTCACCATAAAGGTAGTGCCTCCAGATTTTCAAGGCAAAGATCATACCGCCAACTCTAGGTCGTGTAGGGTAATTCTTCTCGTGTATTTTTAATCGACGTGAGCCATAGGCTACTACTTTCCTCCTCGCATCAACACACAACCCAAACCATCTCGTGAGGCATCACAATAGACCAGATAACCCAACCCTCTCCTAATAATCAAGACCGAGCGGTGGTCAATCTAACCTTCAACTCAAACGACTTTTCACAAGTCTCACTCCATACAAATTTGACTCACGGCGAGTCAACCTAGTCAACGGCGGTTAACTCGAGAAATCTTTCACAAACCGACGGTAATACCCAAATAATCCCGTAAAATCGCGAATCTCAAACACATTCCTAGGTCAGGCCTCTTGCCTTGCCTCAATCTTGGATGTATCTACAGACACCCCTTCCCCAGAAACTACATGGCCTAAGAATTTGACTTCTCTTAGCCAGGACTCCGACTTCCCCAACTTGGCATACATTTATGGGCTCTAAGCAATTCAAGCACCACTCTCAAGTGTTCCTCGTGCTCTTGCTCGAGGGTGAATAGATAAGAATATCATCCACAAAACGACCACAAAACGATCCAAGAATTCCTAAGATCCGTTCATCAAGTCCATAAAGATCCGGTGCATTGGTAAGCCCAAATGGCATCACCAGAACTCATAATGGCCATACCGCTGCACGGAATGCCGCTTCGAATATCCTCCTCTCGACCCTCAACCGTGGTAACCCGATCTCAAGTCTATCTTAGAGAAACAACGGAACCCTTCAACCGTCAAACAAGTCATCTATACGGGCATCGGTACTTATTCTTAATCAGAGTCTGATTCAACTTCCTAGAGTCGATACACAACCTCAAGGCACCGCTTTTCTTTTTAGCAAAGAGGGCCGGTGCTCTACGGCGATACACTAGGCGAACAAAGCCCTTATCTAGCAATTCTTGAGCCGAACTTTCAACTCAATCAACTCTGCCGTGCAAAACGATAAGGTGCCATAGAAATCGGCGCTGCGTCGCACTAAATCAATAGAGAACTCGTCTCTCGGGGGTGGCAAATCAATAAGATCCTCGGGAAAGACATCTGCAGATTCACAAACTACCTCGCAACTCAATCTGGGTCTCATCACACTCACCATTCTCAAAACTAGCAAGTAAACTATTAAGCTCATTCCGCCATGACCGCACTTCGCGGGCACAATACTACCAACCCGTCTCCTAAAAAGTGGAAAACTCCCTGCTCATCGTACAACAGTAACCTGGCGGTAGCAATCAATAACCGCCTAGATGACGATAACCACCCATACCCAAAATAACATCAAAGCCCTTCATGGGCATAACTACAAATGGAAAAGGAAGTCGATGATCGTCGACCTCTATATCCTGACCTCTACATCCGTGCCTCAAAATTAACTCACCCCCAATAGGTGACACAACGCAAATAGGAGATGCTAAAAGTGCTAACTCCGGTTCAACACGATGCAAATGCAAGCAGATACAAAAGAATGAGATGCACCCGTGTCAATCAACACTCTAGCAACCGAATTGCAAAACAAAAAGGTACCTCTCACTCTTGATGGAGCCAGATTAGGTCCTCTGCTGTAAAGATACACGCTACCAGAGGCCTCGATCTACCTGCCGCCTCTCGGAGCATAGGATCTTGTCTTGACCGGGACGACGGGCCCTGGATTGGCCCTCGAGGCTGCATCTGAGCCGGTGGTGAAATCCTGCGTCTGTCTAGAACCAGACGCCTCTGGCGGCACTCAACCGTGGGCAATACCTCTTCATGTGCCCGGCCGCCACACTGGTAACACGACACGGCCGCCTCGCCTAACTCGACTCAGGGTCCGGCCGACGGCTAGCGCTCTCGACCCCGCCTTCAAGGCAACAGAAGCCTTGTGACCCGTGGCCACACTTGAAACAGTGAACTCTCCCCGACCGCCTCCCGAGCTCGCACTGCACTTGGGAAAGTCGACCGCCAAACCACTGGGACGGCCGAGGGTTATAACCCCTCCGCCTCCCGCCATCACTCGTCCTCTTGGCCCTCTTGGAGCCCCCATGTTTCTCCTCTTCTCCTCCTCGCATCATCACCCATATGAGCCGCAAAGATCCACCAAATGCTGTACTCTCGAATGTAAGGTCCACCAACTTTCAACTTGAGGTCCCACCTCAACTTCCGCTCAAACTCCACATAACGGCGCTCCTCTGTCGCCACTAGTTCAGTGCAAACTCGACAAGCTAGTAAATGTGGCCTCAAACTCGCCACAGACAAACCCTCCGCTTAAGCTTGGTAACCGATCCCTTAGTCTCTCTCTAGCCATCGGATAAAACCTCTCTCGAAAGCATTCACAAACGCCCAAGTACCACGCACGAACTTTCTCATACTTCCACCATTGACCAAGATCTCCTTCACCGAAGGATGCCAAGGTCACTTTCAATGCTCCGTCCTCAATGCCTAGCATATCGAATGTTTTACTCATTTGCTCTAGCCACTGCTCGCCTTCAATGGCTCCTTAGGATCCCCAACAAACTCCTCCGTTAGACCGAAGAACTCCTCTTCAAGAAAGAAGGTCCCGCCTCGGTTCGATTTCGCTTCTGAGAATACCTAAGGCCCTCGCTATCTCTCGGGCCAAGGCACCCATGGCTCTTGACCCATCGCTCGCCACATTGGCTCGACCAACCCCTTCTGAATCTGCCGGAACCTCATCCGCAATGGCACTTCGCCTCCTAGGCCTACCACGCCTACCACCTCTTGTTCGCCCCGACATCCTAATAAAGGTAACACGTAACGTTAGCACATTTATAAACGTGCAAAACTAAACACTCACGCCCCGATGCATGGATAATCAGAATTCATTCCACGTAAGCACATAAACACATATAGCACTTACGAATTTCATTTCCGGATGATGATAGTCCCAAGGCGTTACTAGAGTACCGTTAGAAACAAAGATTGATCAAGTGCCTTTCCAACAAGACTCCTTAAACCCAAAGACCCAATCAACATCCTAGAAACTAAATCCCATACCCAAACAATCACATAAGCATGTTATCACATAAACATATAACCGTACACCTAAGTCTCTTTCAAGCGTGACAAACCCATTGTGGTCCTAATCACTTCCCACGCACTCCAAAGTATTCAACCCGACGCCTCGATACCAAGTTGTAACGCCCTGGAAATAATGACATTTAACCCAACAATATTGACATGCTATGATATATAAAAGATCCACGTTCTTTCATTCAACAGGGTTCTATTACAAAACGTATTACATGTTAACAACAAAAGCAAATGCCCTAAGGGCTTACAGCTTTCCAAGTTAACACTTGGTTACAAGAAAATAGAGTGCGAGCTCATTTACACATTAAGCCCTAGGCTTGAATTTACATGTAACACTGCAAAAGGAAGGACAAACAAAAGTCCATCCGCCACTAGCCTTCCAAGCTAAGTCCTTGGAGGTGGCATGCTACCGGTACCTGAAAATGATGTTCCCATATAGGGTGAGCCACAGCCCAGTAGAAATATACTAAACCAGTTATAAATAATGACTAAAAGACTAACAATTGATAGATGGCCAACTCTTTTACATTCTTTCATCACTTCAACAAATATAAACAAAACAGATATATTCACACTTTCCATGACAAGCATACATGCTCTGCCAATATTTTCTAGATAAGCATACATGCTCTATCTACGGAGTTCATCCCTATCTCCTCCCGGAACATCCGGTTTAGAGGTCCATCCCTATCTTCCCTAAACCGCTGAGTACATCCCCTATCTCCTCCAAAGACAACACAATGCATATATATATAACAATTATACACATCACATATCAATACATAAAATCAATGTATTCTTTCCATCGTCATAACCCATGACCCAATTCTATCTCAATTCCTCATTTTCCACAATTAATTGTTCAAATTAATTAATCAATGTAATTAGGACATTTCCATAATTAACATTACCACCCTTAGGTTCCAATTTCACTAATGTTTCAACATTAATTCCATGTTTCTATACCAAACATGCTTCTAGGTTTATTATAGACAAAACCCCAACTTTTGTAAAATTACACAATGGCCCAAAGTTTCCCAAAATTTCACAACAACTACCAACATATCAAAGTGCTAAAATTCAAAGACAAAATCTATAAAAAGGAGTAGGATATCCCTACCTCAAAAGATGAGCTCCAAAGAAGAAGGACCCAAAACCAAAATGCTCCAAACACCAAACTATTCGGATCAAAATGACGCCCTCGACGATCAACACCCTTTTTGCGAAGACAAAGATGAACAACACACTCTAACTAGATCAATACTTAGAGAAGTTATGGTTTTTGGTGAGAAGCTCGATAATGGTGTTTTGGTAAAGTAAGAGAAAGAAGATAAGTCCAAAAAGTGATTTAAAATGCCAGTCCACTCGGTTATCTGACAGTCCGCTCGGCGTAAGACTCTCCGCCGGCGTAAAGACACATAAAAAGTTCCGCCGCGCGACATTGTCCGCCGAGCTCCAAGACACTGAACACAAAGTTCGCTCGGCGTAGATCCCAGCCCGCCGGCGCAGTCTCCCCTCGAACTCTCACAAAAACAAACTATGCGCTCGGCGCTAAAGACCCTTCGGCGCGAAAACCACACTTGCGAAGTTTTGCGGGTGCACGAAATCTTGAAAAGGTGCATTCTCGCCGGCGCCAAAACCTCCGCCGAAGCGTACAACAACAACCCATCCGCTCGAGCGCAAACATGTCCGCTCGAGCGGACCAGTTAAAACCTGGGCAACTAGACTTGGTTCTAAAACTTAACCAACCTGTGTCAAACCTGCCCAACACATCCTGTAACTCAAAAACAAAGCAAGAAAGGACGTAAATAAAACAATACTCAATTACCGACATCCACGGACACATGTCCGGACCACTATACAACAAGGGGTAAACCCGGGACCGCTATAGGGTACGACGCAAAGTGAATAGTGCGTTTATGCCGAAGGCTCGGAAATTCAGCTTTTCCGAGCCATCCAAGTTGTTAATCCAAGTTGCGAGATTTTGGGCAAGGAATTCTTCCATTTGGAGTAAATCGGCGTGGAAATGAAGAAAACTACGAAGCTGGGGTCTTTTGTAGGGGATAAGGTTGAATGGAGGACAGGTGTCAGCATTCTGCTGGTTCCTTCCGTTCTTTGCCGACCGGCCAAATAGATTGCCGACCGGCCATCTGTTTTGGCCGATGGCCTTTCCTCATGGCCGACAGCCTTTTTGTTGGGCCGGTGGTTCTCCCCCTTGTCCTCTGAGCTATCTATGCTAAGAAGTTGGGGAACCCCACCATTTCCAATACCCTCCAACGATCAATTCTCACGAGGGCGCGCCCATTTGTTTATCGAGTTGTTGTATTTTTGCTTATCGAGTTGTATTTTACTCTCTTTAAGTCTTTGTACTGCTTATCGAATTGTACTCGCACCTGCTTGGTCATGACGAGTCCCTCTGTTTTGCTTATCGAGTTGTAATTGGTTCACTACCTGATTATTATTATGCGATGCTTCGTTTTCAAAATACAGTGTCAATTTCGGTCACATTGTCATGTGATGCCTTGCGATGCGATGCATAGAACGTGCAAATGCAACACTTTTTGAAAAAATAACTGTTTCATTTCCGTCATGTATTTCAAAAAAAATAATATAAAATAGGACCTGCCTGAGGCAATGCAATGTGCTTAAACTCCTAATAAAAAGGAAAGTAAAGTAGGAAAATAACAGGGTAGCAGGGTACCGGAATGGATACCAGTAACCTCCCTTCGCGGTCATTGTACCTTTCGCGCCCTTGTTCGGGTCAATTGTGTGGTTTGGCACCTTCATCACTCAAGGCAATACAAGAAAATGCACTGTCAGAATGCAAGTGGACCTTCGAGTTGATCTCAGGCCATGACTTTTGCAAGCGATGCTCGGTACATGCGAAGGACGCTCCTTCCCATATCCTTTTATATCTTGTGAATTCCATAAATCATTTCAATCATACTGTGTTGCAGTACATTACATTTCAGCATCATGGGAAATTTGTTTTACCATGTTCAATTTCAAGTTCCTTTATATACACATTGCGTACATGTGTACATTGCTTTACTTACATGTGTTCAAGTTCCTTTATATACACATTGCGTGCATGCGTGCATTGCTTTACTTACATGTGTTCAAGTTCCTTTATATACACATTGCGTGCATGCGTGCATTGCTTTACTTGCATGTGTTCAAGTTCCTTTATATACACATTGCTTGCATGCGTGCATTGCTTTACTTACATGTGTTCAAGTTCCTTTATATACACATTGCGTGCATGCGTGCATTGCTTTACTTACATGTGTTCAAGTTCCTTTATATACACATTGCGTGCATGCGTGCATTGCTTTACTTACATGTGTTCAAGTTCCTTTATATACACATTGCGTGCATTGCTTTACTTACATGTGTTCGAATTCCCTTTCCATACACATTGCTCGCGTTGACCGCTTGCTTTACTTGCATATGCTCAATTCCAGGTTTCTTTGCATACACATTGCTTGCATACGTGCATTGCTTTACTCACATGTATTCAATCTCGCTATTTTTCTATACACACTGCGTGCGTTGTTGCGCACTTTCGATTACTTTTTCATGCATGTTGTTAACGACATTGTACCTGTTAAGTTTGTTTTCTTTTCAGGCACGATGTTGTATGTACGGTTCATTTGAGGCCGGCGCAACCGGACGAGCCGCACAGGTATTATGTCCTCCGATTGAGACGTATTGAGAATTGCATAATTCTCTTACATCCTTTCTGCATTGTAGTGTAGTCCGGTGTATGCTAGCTTAAAACTGTCGCATGTGTGCTTCGTTACAGCTCTCTTTGCATGATCATAAGTTATGCTTGGCTTCTTGCATTTTCAGTTGCATTGTGTCCCTGCTTTCGGGCGCATACCTTGTTTGTCTTGCATGTTTGTCCAAGTCTTCGGCCTTGTCAAAAATGGGTCGCCTCTGGGCTTTGACATTCACTCCTGTCATTGTTATGACTTCCGAGTTCTGTCAAAGAGGGGCAACTGTAGACACCCCATTTTTGACCATCCTCAAGACTTGGGCGTCACCGTTTGAACACTCGGTGATGATCCATGTTTGTGTTCGTTTGGAGTTCCTAGAGGTCTCGGCTACGCGCCCTGCCTCAGGATCTCTGAACTCGACCATTTTGTGTCTAGTTTTGGCACCAAACACCTGTGTTTTTGCCTTGAAGGGCAGGGAATGGCTTGTTGGCCATCCCTACACCCCACCGGCCCTCCCCCACCATCACCGGCTGAATATGTGTACCACCGGCCATGATTCCTTGAAATTAATGGCCGGTCGGCACTATGTTTAGCCGACCGGCACTTTATTGTGCCGGTGACCCTTCTGCACCCCTTAGGGCATGGTGCATGCCAGCTGTGCCAGCTGGAATGCACCCACACCACTCCCCATGCACGGGGGTGACTCCTTTGCACCTTTGAACCCCCAAACCTTCTAAAAGGTTGACCCCCTTGGCCAAGCTTCTTGGAGAAGCTTGGCCAGCTGTCTTCGCTTCTCCAAGAAGCCAAGACCCCTTTTGCACCTCTTGACCCTTTCTCCTTTGCTTAGCCACTAAGCTTCTTGGTTTGTTTTTGCCTATATAAGCATCATATCTCTCCCTTTGTTAGGGGTTAGCCATTTTTGAGCAAAAACTAGAGCTTCTATATCTATATATCTGTGTTATACTCTCTCTCTCTCTCTCTATATCTCTCTCTCTCTCATCCTTGTGTGTGTGTTTTAAGCCTAAATAGTGTGTTTTTACCTCACTTTTGCACTAATACACACACCATTACACCTTAGTTCGAGATTGAGGGACTTGGAGGGTTGTTTGTTGAGATTTTGGATTGATTTTGATCATTAGAAGGGGGCTGCACCACCTGTTCTTCAAGAGTTCTTCAAGGGTAACTACTTTACTTTAATTTCCCCAATCTTGCATTGACTTTTGACCTATCTTGCTTTGTGTTTTGAGCTTTGTGTATAACATAAAAAAGTCTTATATTTTCTTTCTTTTGAACTTTCATTAAGGTCACTTTGTGGTTTGAGTGCAAACTCACCCTCTTAGGCCTTATTTTGGCTTCTTTGGTGCCCTTACTTTGAGCCTTGTTTGCTTTGTTTTTTTTGGTCTTCTCACCACTGAAAACCAGTGGGTTTTTTAGTAGTAAGGAAGGTGGTTTGAAGTCTTGTATAGGGGAGGGACACCCCTCTCCCCTTTGTACCACTTTTACCTTTGTTTTGGCTCATAAGGAAGCATGCATACTTGATGTGTTTTGGCTTCATTTCAGAGTTTTTTTGGGTGTTTTGGATCATGTTATATCTCTGTTTTTGGTTAAATTTGTAGCCCTTAGCATGCATCTTATACTTGCTTTGAAGTGCTCTACTTTGCCTAGAAATGTGCCATGTGTTTAGCCTTGTATATCCTCATGTTTTAGCTTAGCTTATTGGAGCTTTTGGTGTTGACTTGTCATGTTTAAGGTCTGTTGGCCATCTATTTCAATCATGCTTGCCTTGTTTGATGTCACCTCTTTGTGTTTTGGCTTGTAAGCCTTAAGCATATTGGCCTCTAACATGCTTAGCTTGGGCCATCCTCTTGATTTGGCATCATTTAGGATCCTATTTCAGTCCATAAATCATGTGTGTATGCTTGCATATGTGACCTCTCTCATGCTTTGAAGGTGTCCCCTTTTATGCCTTGAAATAGGCCTTGTGCATGTTTGTATGTTTAAGGTATTTTGGGGCTGCCATATCAAAGGGTTTGGGTGTATCTTTGCATGCTAAAATTCTGTTTTTGCTTATCTAATACATGCCATGAATGGTCATCTTAGTAGGTAGTGGAATGCTCCACTTTGTGCCTTAGACTTGGGCCCTTTTGGTTTGCATGTTCGCATGAATCATTGTCCACCTTTTTCAGCACCTTTTGCCACTGTTTTGGGAAGGTTTGAGGTCTGCCCCTCTTGGCCTGGGTCCACCATTGTGTGATTGTCTCATACTTGTTGCATGGTTGATCCATAATATGTTGTTACATGCTAGTTCTATTGCATGATTTGTCCATTTTTGCCATGCATTTGCATTTTGCATGCTCTAGCACTTTGCATTTCCATATCTAGTTTACATCACAATTGGCATGTTTGCATCAGAGCTTCTTATTAAACTTTTGAGCCATGTTTGCATAACATGCATTGCATTATTTGGTTTGGGGTGTCAAACCAAATGTGAGAGATGAGAGGTGTTTGTACTTTAAGTGACAAAACACATCTCAATTCTCATGTCATCAAGGCTCTTGACCTAGACATGATAGGGCCTTGATCTTCATTTGTATGTTGCATGCATTGCCATTGAATTGCAATCTTGGTCTCTTAGGCCATCATGCATCAAAATGCATAATTGGTGGCCTAAGGACCAAGGGCCATGCTCTCTTGAGTCTAACACATGATAGGAAACATGGCCATGCTTACATATGCCCAAAATTCCATGCCATGCACTGTCTGTCCTTGTTGCTGTCAAAAACTATCTTTTGCAGGAATTTTCTTCCGACCGGCAGTATATAGTGCCGACCGGCCATTTATGTGTGGCCGATGAACTCATGAGCAGCCGATGGACATTCTACATGGCTGGTGGCCATTTCATCTAGCCGATGATGATCCTCAGTATGTAGGGAACGTTTCCTGAGACTTTGGAAGTTTTCCAGAGAAGCAGGACAGTAAAAATAGAGGCAACAGTGGCATGGTACGGGTTCCTCGGGCGAGTCGGATCCGAGCATGCATCATTCGCGCATCCCGAGGCGGGGGTTGTGGCCTCCTTTCTTTTTGCATTTATTTACTAAGTAATTAGAAATTTTGTAATAATTTATTTATTCATTATTCAGACTGTATATTCTTTTGGTCCCTCCGAGTGAGGGCGTATTTGTAATAAGTGTGCGTGAGTGTGTGTATGTCCTCCAACCCCACGCCTTTCTTCCCTTTTATTTACTTGCTTATGATGGTAGATTAGGGCATATTTGAATTAGCATATCTTATGCAATGCATGCATGCATCCATACATTTGTCTTACATGCACCGGGCTCGGCGCATCACGCTAACTGCATTGTATTTCAAATTCCAAATTGAATACTTGTTACTTGTAGCATTTCACCTGACATGCTTAAGATAGCCGAGCCTGTCTAGATTACACCCTTGCTTGTGTTGCATTAGCCACTTAACATGAACTAGGATCATGCATATGATTACTAACTAGTTTCTGTTTTGGCTTGGAGTACTAAGTGAGTTTTACGCTTTAGCATATCGCATGCGTGTGAATGTTGCCATAACAGCATGATTATCATGAGGCTAGGTGCTTATATGAGATAAACTGCTTGAATGCCTGTGGGTGAAGGTTGGATTGTTTGAGTTGGAAAAACTCGTTGAAATCCATGTTTTAGTCTACTTGCGAGTAACAAATTCCGAAGTGCTTTTCAAAACCAACGGATATGCAATGCTTATTTCCAAATTAGGCAATCTAGTCTATACTTGTTTGCTGTGCGCATAACATAGTAATTCTAGGCTAATAACCGGAATAAGAGCACACAATGATTTCAAAATCAGATATCATGGTTAGTAGAGGCCGGTCTTCGGACCGGGCGAGCGGGGGTGCTCACGAAGTGACCTTCCCCAATCGTACCCAAGTTCCTGAGCCGAGGCAACTTTGGTGATGACGGACACGTGGCCTTCGGCACCGAGTCAGGGTTTCTTAGATTTCCCATTTAAAAAAAAAAACATTTAGCTGGCGACTCTGTATCTGGCAAAGCAGTCCATGTTTGGCACTTCTTTTCAAAAAATCTGTTTTCTCAAATCGATTTGCCGGATTTGGACTCTTTGGTTCAAGATTAAGAACCGTGACATTTGAGTCCTTGAACTGTAATGACCCCAATATGAACGAAACGGGACTTAACCCTCCCGGGGCGTTCGGGGACGTCTACAATCCGGCTCGTACTTTCGAAGCATACCAACATGAAACATGTCATGCACTCCGGACAACTGCGGCGGTAAAGCTAAACGGTATGCGACCTCTCCAATCTGCTCAAGGATCTCAAAATGACCAATAAATTGAGGGGACAACTTCCCACTCTTCCTAAACCTCATCAAACCCCACCTAGGTGATATTTTTAGAAAGACGTGATCACCCACCTCAAATGACAAAGGCCTCCTCCTACGGTCGGCATAACTCTTTTGGCGACTCTGGGCTGTAACAAGCTTCTTACAGATAAGCTCCACTTTCTCTATCATTTCCCGAACCAACTCCGAGCCCAACAAAGGTGCATCACCCACCTCGGCCCAACACACTGAAGACCTACACGGTCAGCCATACAAGGCCTCGAACGGTGCCATGCCAATACTCGATTGGAAACTGTTGTTATAGGCAAACTCCACTAAGGGCAAGTGCCTTTCCCACGATCCACTAAAGTCAAGGACACAGCCTCGAAGCATATCCTCAAGGATCTGAATAGTACGCTCGGACTGCCCGTCAGTCTGAGGATGACAAGCCGTGCTAAAGGTCAATCTAGTGCCCAAGGCACTCTGCAAACTCTGCCATAATCTTGCAGTAAAACGTGGATCTCTATCTGAGACGATCGACACTGGGACCCCGTGCAACCTCACTATGTCCCGGATATACAAGTTGGCAAGATGATCTACCAAATCTCTCACGCGCATAGGAATAAAGTGCGCCGACTTAGTCAACCGGTCCACGACCACCCAAATGGCATCACTACCCCGTTGAGTCGTCAGAAGACCTATAACGAAGTCCATCATGACATGCTCCCACTTCCACTTGGCTATAGGCAAGGGTTGCAATAAACCCGCTGGCCTCTGATGCTCGGCCTTCACTTGCTGACAAGTAAGGCACTTAGATACAAAAACTGCCACATCTTTCTTCATATCCCGCCACCAAAACTGGCGACCCAAATCACGATACATCTTTGTGCCTCCCAGATGCACCGCAAGGCGTGAATGGTGAAACTCTCGGAGTACTTCCTCTCGGCAAGGCTTCGGTACAAACAGACGGTCTCGGTACTTCACACTCAGGTCAGGATACACAGTAAAACCCTTCTCAACCTTCCCACTAGAGATCGTTTCCCGGAGGGATTCTACCTCAAGGTCACTCCTCTGTGCCTCTAACACTCGATTCACAAGTGTAGGCTACGCAACTACAGCAAACAAGGCCGCAGATTCAACAGATTCACCTGAAAGTAAATTAAACTCGCCAAGTGCACCCAACATTTCCCACTCCCGGATGGCTATACAAGCTACATCCCTAATGGATTTCCTACTAAGGGCATCAGCCACAACATTGGCCTTCCCCGAATGGCAATGCAACCTGAAGTCGTAATCCTCAATAAACTCCATCCACCGTCTCTGCCTCAAATTCAAGTCTTTCTATGTAAACAGATACTTCAGACTCTTATGATTCGAGAATACCTCGAATCTCTCACCATAAAGGTAATGCCTCAAAATCTTCAAGGCAAATATTACAGCTGCTAACTCTAGGCCATGTGTAGGATAGTTCTTTTTATGTATTTTCAACTGCCACGAGCCATAGGCTACCACTTTTCCCTCTTGCATCATCACGCAACCCAAACCCTCTCGTGAGGCATCACAATACATTGCATAGCCCAAACTCCTCTCCAGAATAATCAAAACTGGAGCGGTGGTGAATCTAACCTTAAGTTCTTGGAACGACTTTTCACAAATCTCACTCCATACAAATTTGATCCCTTTCCGCGTCAATCTAGTCAAAGGCGAAGCTAGCCTGGAGAAATCTTTCACAAACCGACGGTAATACCCAGCCATCCCAGAAAACTGCGGATCTCAAAAACACCCTTAGGCTGTGCCCAATCTTGCACTGCCTCAATCTTGGATGTATCAACAGACGCCCCTTCCCCAGAGACTACATGGCCTAAGAACTTAACCTCTCTTAGCCAAAACTCACACTTTCCAAACTTGGCATACAGTTGATGGACTCTAAGCAACTCAAGCACCACTCTCAAATGTTCCTCATGATCCTCCTCCGAAGGTGAATAAATCAGAATATCGTCCACGAAAACGACCACAAACCGATCTAAGAACTCCCGGAAGATCCAGTTTATCAAGTCCATAAACACTGCCGGTGCGTTGGTGAGCCCAAAAGGCATCACCAGAAACTCATAATGGCCATATCGCGTACGGAATGCCATCTTTGGGATATCTTCCTCCCTGAACCTTAACTGATGGTAACCCGATCTCAACTCTATCTTAGAGAAACAACGGGACCCTTTTAACTGGTCAAATAGATCATCTATACGAGGCGTAGGGTATTTGTTCTTAACTGTAGCCCGATTCAATTTTCGGTAATCAATACAAAGTCTCAAGGCACCATCTTTCTTTTTAGAAAAGAGAGCCGGTGCTCCCCATGGCGAAGTACTAGGGCGAATAAAGCCCTTATCTAGCAACTCCTGGAGTTGAATCTTCAACTCACTCAATTCGGCTGGAGAAAAACGATACGGTGCCATGGAAATCAGTGTCGTGCCAGGCACTAAGTCAATAGAGAACTCAATCTCTCGATGAGGTGGCAAACTAACAAGGTCCTCGGGAAAGACGTCCGAGTACTCACAAACCACTCTCGGCAACTCAGCGTGGGTCTCATCACACTCACTACTTATACAGCTAGCGAGAATGCAACTAAGCTCACTCCGCCCTCGTGGATCATACACTGGTGGCAAGACTCTACCAACCCGATCTCCCAAGAAATGGAAACAATCCCCGCTCAAGGTACATACAGTAACCCTCTGGCGATAGCAATCAATAACAGCCCGGTATGACGATAACCAGTCCATACCCAAAATCACATCAAAACTCGACATAACCATTACTACAAAAGAAAATGGAAGCCGACGGTCAGTGACCTCTCTATCGCAACCTCTACACCCTTGCTTCAAAATCAACTCACTCCCAACAGGTGATACAACACAAATAGGAAATGCTAACTGCGCCAACTCCAAACCCAAAACAGATGCAAATGCAGCAGATATAAAGGAATGAGATGCACCCGTATCAATCAACACATCAGCAACCGAGTTGCAAAACAAAAAGGTACCTCTCACAACAGATGGAGCCGATACATGATCCTACACTATAACGGCATACACACGCCTCGAAGGCCTCTGATCTACCTGCTCACCCCTCGGAGCATAAGACTGCTGCGCAGACTGAGCCGAAGCGGCTTCCTGATTGGTCCTCGAGGCCTGAACTGATTGAGCTAGCTGATGGCTCTGAGTTTGCCTCAAACCAGATGCACTAGATGTGCCACTCAACTGCGGGCATAACCTCTTCAGGTGCCCTCCCTGACCACACTGGTAACAAGAGAGCGGCTGGCCTCTGTCGTGACTCTGGCTCTGAGGACGAGCCGAAGATAAAGCTGCTCTCTGCCCTCCTCCCCTCTGCGGGCAAGCTGGAGACTTGTGGCCCAGCTGACCACACTTGTAACAGGTAAAGTCTCCCTAATTGCCTCTCCCAAAGCTTGAACTCGGCACTGGAAAGGTAGATCTCGCAAACACATCCTGGGACTGCTGAGGGTTAGGACCCCTCTGTCTCCTACCGTCCCCCTGACCATCCTGACTCCTCTTGGAGCCCCTCATCCTCTCCTCTTCCTCATGCATAATAATCTCAAGATGGGCCGTAGCATCCACAAGGCGCCCATACTCCCGAGTCATGGACCCCGTAACCCTAAGCTTAAGCCCGGTCCTTAACTTCTTTTCGAACTCAAGACAACGGCGTTCCTCAGACGCCACTAGTTCAGGTGCAAACCTCGATAAACTGGTAAATGCGGCCTCAAACTCGGCCACTGGTGTATTCACCGCTAATGTAACTAATCCCTCAACTTCTCCCTAACAACGGGAGGCAAAAACTTCTCCTGGAAAGCATCAACGAAAGCCTCCCAAGCCCCTCCAATACGTCCCCAAACAAACTTCCACCACTGACCCGCGTCTCCCTTCAGCTGAAAGGATGCCAAGGTCACCCTCAAGCCTCCGTCTTCGATGCCCAACATCTTAAACGTCTTCATCATCTACTCAAGCCACTCATCAGCCTTCAGTGGCTCCTTTGGATCACCCACAAACTCGTCCAGATTCGACCGGAAGAACTCCGTCTTCAAAAAGGACGGCCCTGCCTCAGCCACATGGGCCTGGACCTGATTCTCAGCCCTGAGAATGTCTATGGATTCCCTCAATGCTCCTGCCATCTCACGGGCTAAGGCGCCCATAGCTTGCTGACCTACTGGCTCGGCCACATTGGCCTGACCAACCCCTTCCTACTGCGCCAGAATCTCATCCGGTATAGGCATCTCGTGCCTCCTAGGCCTACCACGTCTACCACCACGTCTACTACCACGTCCTCGTCTTGACATCCTAATAAAAGTAACGAAGACATTAGCACATTCACAAATGTGCCGAAGCTATATCACTTACGTCCTAATGCAATGGACAACTGTAATTCACTCTACGTAAGCACATAATCTCATAACCACTTACGAATTTCATTTCCGGATAATGACAGTCCCGTGGCGTTGCTAGAGTTCCGGTTAGAAACAGCATTGATCAAGTGCTTTTCTAACAGGACTCCCAGAAACCCAAGGATGCAATCAACATCCTAGAAACTAAATCACATACCCATATAGTCACATAAACATGTTATCACATAAGTACATAACATTACATCTAAGTCTCTAACAAGCGAGACAAACCCACTGTGGTACTAACCACTTCCCACGTACCAAAAGTATTCAAACCCGGTACGCTCTGATACCAAGTTGCCACACCCTAAAAAATGAACCCATAAATCATACATTCATGATACAAGAAGGGGGTATCATATTCCATACATCAGAGTATTCTTACAAAAAGTAATACATGTTGACAACAAAAATAAATGCCCTATAGGCTTACAACTTTCTAAGTCAACACTTGGTTACAATAAAAGAAGAGTTCTAACTCTCTATACAAAATAAGCCCTTGGCTTAAATTTACATGTATCACCAAAATAGCAAAACGACAAAAAGAAGCCTTCACTCCCAAAACCTTCCAAGCTAAGGCCTTGGAGGCGGCATATCACCTGCACCTGAAAATGATGTCCCATACAGGGTGAGCCAACGCCCAGTAGAGATATGCTAAACATAATATGAGCAATAACTAAAATATTGACATTAGATAAACGTTTAACTCACATAAACAAACATACATACCTTTCTTAATCAATCCATATTTACAGGTATATCAATCTTTTTTTGTTTCATTATCCAAACCAACTCATAGATATGGTTCTCAGTTCATCCAGGCAGTTTATAACAAGACTACAACTCATATCATTAACATTTTCATACTTCAATTCAAATGAGACTACAACTCATATCATTAACATTTTCATACTTCAATTCAAATGAGACTACAACTCATATAAATAATACTTCATCACTTCAAATCATCTACGTTATGCAAACTTAATCAAGATTTCGGGACTTTCACCCTGGACACTCCGGCCAACTTAATTATCAATGAAGTCCATCCACTATCTCCTCTCAAACCGGTTCGAGAGTACATTCCCTATCTCCTCCCAAACCATGGAGTACATTCCCTATCTCCTCTCAAACAATATACATATACAATATATTTAAGCACTTATCATATACAATGATCAATCAATACACATATTCGATGTATTTTTCCAACCGTTATATTCAATGACATACTCAATTGATTAGTTTTAATTCACCTAATCATCATGCAGTGTCTACAACAATCAAGACTATCCTCCACCGATAGCCCAAAGCAGTTATTTCTAAACAGATAATAAATTATCAAATAGATAAATTATCTACAATTTAAAAGATGAGTGATTTATCAATCCAACTACACCGTTCCATCTCACAACTTCCCAATTTTACGATTTTCATCTCAATTTCACATTCTCATACTTTCCCAAATTAATTGTACAAATTGATTAATTACATAAAATTAGGGCTTTTCCCCCTTATTCCCAACTTTGGCCCTAAGGCTCACTTATCATCAATAAACATCAATAACCTCATTTTAAAACCCATATACACATATGTAGTTCAAAGGAACAAAACCCCTCTTTTCAATATTTCAAATCTCAAACCCTAACTTCCCAAATCAAACCATTTATACAAAATGCCCAGCATCTATGTTAAAGCTCATAAAGATGAGTAGTTATTCCCACCTTAAGTGAAGAGACTCAAAGGAGATGATGAAGAAACTCGAATGTGCTCCAAATCCAATGATTTTCGGATCCAAACGAAGATCAAGCCACGCTCCACACTTTATATAAAGGGACTAAGGTAAAAGATCATTAGAGCTAGATGATTTCATAGAGAGAAGATGTATTCTAGAGAGATGAGCTCTCAAATGAGGGTTTTGAAAAGCTAGAGAGAGAGAGAGAGTCGGAAAAGTGATTTAAAATGACACAGTCGCGATCTGATATACGTATAGTCCGCTCGATCGGAGAGTAATACGCTCGAGCGTAAGACACAAAAACTAAACCCGCTCAAGCGCCAAGGCACAACGGCAAAGCACTAGCCGCTCGAGTGCAAAGAGACCCGCTCGAGCGTAGAATACACTCCTCGAGTACTTTTACAGACTTCGAAGGATACCCGCTCGAGTGCAAGGATACCCGCTCAAGCTTAATGAACTCCACTCGAGCACGAAAAACACTTCTGCAGTATATTTGCAAATGCACAAACTGCTAAAAGGATGCAAACTCTGCTCGAGCGCAACAAGACCCGCTCGAGCGGATCATCAAAAATCTGGGCAACAAGATTAGAGACCAAAACTCAACTAACCTGTTCAAAACACGCCCAAGACATTTCTAAACTCAAATTCAAAGAGTTAAAAGGTAAAGACGAGATATAGACAACAACGACAACAACAACAACTACAACAACAAATGACGGGGAAAACTGAGATCGCTATAAAAGTGTTGTGCGGAGCTAAGTGCTACACTATTGTAGCAGCCACCTCTAGAATCCGTACTGCTCGCTCGTCATTGCATGCGTGGTTATGGTCATTTACTTACATAATTTCTGTATTTCAGTTTCTGCCACTTAAATGATTTGTTTACCAAATTACCGTGGTTATGGTAATTTATTTACATAATCTCAGTTTTGCTGCTTAAAGGATTATTTGTTCCGACTAAGTCATCTTAAATGTTTTGGCTACATAACTATCCATGGTTATTTCATGTCTCTTATACTCTTGGTATAATATTTCATCCTCTGCCAAGTGCTTATAGTTGTTTACCAATTTTTCAGGAAACAATGCAATTCAGAAATAGCTTTTGGAAAGTCTTAGATGTGGGGTTGCGGAGTAGACACACACAACACTTTTATTGATATTTTTATATGTAAATATCGGCCTTTTGGTCAATATAATTTTGTAATAAAAATAGAAACTCCAATGATTATTTTGGTACCTTTACTTAAATATTACTTCCGTTTGCGTTTATTGATCTGTTTAAGAATTGGCTGGAGGTAACCTCAGTTACTGGCCATCACGATGCTTAACCCTTGGGTACGGGGAGCGGGTCGTGACAGAGAGTGTGTGTGAGAATGAAGCCTCTGAGTGTGGTTTTGTGTTGAAAACGTGTTTTCAAAACACGTTTTTACATTTTGGTTAAATGCGTGGTTATCATCCACGCTTTCTTTGGTCAACAGTAAAAGCGTGGTTCACAACCACGTTTTCT
Source organism: Camellia lanceoleosa (assembly GCA_025200525.1). NCBI lineage: Eukaryota > Viridiplantae > Streptophyta > Magnoliopsida > Ericales > Theaceae > Camellia > Camellia lanceoleosa. The sequence goes on from CM045771.1 coordinate 10,400,512, forward strand.
GAAGAAAAAAAAATTACTTAAAAGCATGGTTCCTAACAACGCTTTATGTATAAATAAAATTTCCTTAAACGCGTGGTTTGTAACCACACTTTCTTAATTAAAAGCGTGGTTTGTAACCACACTTTTACGATTTTACAAATTTTTCATGGGAGGACCACAAAAACGGTAAAAGCGTGGTTTGTAACCACATTTTAGCCTAGTTTGGGAATTCCGTCCGAACTAGGCTTAGTTTGGAAAATAAGTTGCTATTTTGGCTTAGTTTGGGAAAAGCCCTCAAATATTTTGGTTCTTTTGGCCACAAATAATTTTGTTGCTGAAAATAAATGTTTGACGACTAAATTTTTGGTCGCTAAAAATAAAAAGTAAATTTTTGTTTTTAATTTGACGACTAAATAATTTTAGTAGTCAAAACTAACTCTACAGCGACTAAAAATATTTTTTGTCATTGAAAATAAATTTTTGGCGACCAAAAGTTTGGTTGCCAAAGATAAAATGTAATTTTTTTTTTTATTCGGCGATTAAATGATTTTAGCAGCCAAACCTAACTGTACAATGACTAAAAGATATTTTAGTCGTTGAAAATAAATTTTTGGCGACCAAACTTTTGGTCGTTAAAAGATAAAAAGTAATTTTTTTTTTTTTCATTCGACGACTAAATAATTTTAGTAGTCAAAACTAACTCTACAGCAACATTTATTTATTTTTGTCGTTGAAAATAAATTTTTGGCGACTAAACAAAGTAAAATGTAAATTTTTATTTTTCATTCGGCGACTAAATAATTTTAGTAGCAAAAATAACTGTACAGCGACTAAAAGATATTTTAATCGCTGAAAATAAATTTTTGGTGACCAAATGTTTGGTTGCCAAAGATGAAAAGTAAATTTTTGTTTTTCATTCGGTGACTAAATAATTTTAGTAGTCAAAACTAACTCTACAGCGACTAAAAAAAAATTGTCGTTGAAAATAAAATTTTGGCAACCAAAAGTTGGTCGCCAAAGATAAAATGTAAATTATTTTTTTTCATTCGATGACTAAAAAATTTCAATAGCTAAACCTAGTTGTATAGCGACTAAAAAAAATTTTGTCGCCAATTGTGCCATTTTTAGCAACCAAAAAAATTTTTTAGTCGCCAATTGTCGTATTTTTAGGCACTAATTTTTTTTTTTTCAGTCGGCACTAATCAATATACCCCGACTAAAAAAAATTAATAGCTAAATCTTGTACTTTTGCCAATGAATATAATTTTTGGTCATCAATTCCACAACTTTTGACAACTAAATTTTTTTTAGTCACCAAATTTGGTCGCCAAAAATGTAATTTCCTGTAGTGAATTTTGCTGTCTCCAGACATATTTTTGCTTGAGTTTGAACTTTCATTGGTTTGCAACTCTTTCATATTAAAATCAAGCAAAAATTGTGAAACTAATAAGAAAATGATACAAATAATAGAATACAAACCTAGAAATTAAAATAATATGAGAGATGTTCTAAGAGTACTGCTTTGCAAGTAATAAAAGAGTAGAGAGTGTTTACAAGCAAGGTGAGAATAATGAAAAAATTAATATTTACTTTTTTTTTTAAAACTCAAATACATTGAGATTTTTTTGTTCTTAAAAGATGTGTATAATCTCTTATAATATTGTAGATATTGCTGAATGTCCATTATAATCATTTTAATTTAAAATACAATTGTCATTAAATTAATGTTTTATTAAATGTGTGCACGGAGCTAATTATGAGCATGGAAATAGAATTTCATTGGGCAAATTACAAGTACACCACCTAAGGTTTGCTTAAAATACGAATTGCCCCCTGTAGTTTGGAAAATTAGAAATACCTCCCCGTTAGAATTTTTTATTTAATAAAATTAATTAAAAAAGTGAAATTTCTAACTGTTCACCTATACAATAATAAAATTATCTGAATTATTAATTGAAATAAAATTTTAACATTATTAAAAACTGTTAAATAACTTGATGATTTATTAATAAAATGACCTATTTGTTATGAAATTAGAAACTTTAAAGGACATAATGTAATTTTTAGGGTAAATTACATTGACATCCCCTGCGGTTTATGTTTATTACAGTTCCCCCTTACATTTTGGAGATCACATCTCTCTCTTTGAGATTTAAAGTTTCATTACAGATTGCTTTCTCTAGCAATTTAATTTTTTAAATACCAATTTTGCCTTCACTGGGTAAATTACATTGACACTCCTTACATTTTAGAAATTACAATCCCCTGCCCAAGGTTTAAAGTAGCATTACCAATTACTCCCTCGGTTAGTATTAGTTGAAAAAAAAATTCATTGGGAAAAAAATTATTTGAAAAAAAAAGTAATTGAAAAAAATTATTTGGAAAAAAAATTAATTGAAAAAAAATTTTGTTAGTCAAATTTTTAAATTTCTGTTTAAAAACCAACGTAAGATAAAAATTACACTGACACCCCTTGAGGTTTATGTTTATTACACTCGAAAGATAAAAATTATATAAAAATGATAATTGTTTTTTATTTTTTATTTCTTAGCAAAATTAATTTTTAATTTTTTTAAAAAAAATTAAAAATCAAACCATACATAGCTTAAGAATATTTTGATAAATCATTTCTTACGTTGGTAACTTATTTAATTATTTGTTAATTTTATGACATTTTTACCATCTGAAGCCTGTTTGGTAACCGTTTCGTTTTTAGTTTTCAATTTATATTTACAAAAATTAAAAAACTGTCATAAAAACTTGTTTGATAATTTTTTTTGGTTTATAAATGGTTGTCTCAGTTTGTAAATTTGAGAAAAAAACGTAAATTCAAAAAATGAGTTTACGTTGGTTTTTAAATAGAAATTTAAAAATTTAGCTAACAAAAATTTTTTCCAATTAATTTTTTTTTTCAAATAATTTTTTTTTACATAAATTTTTTCCCAATTAATTTTTTTTTTCAATTAATACTAACCGAGGGGGCAATTGGTAATGCTACTTTTAACCTTAGGGAGGGGATTGTAATTTCTAAAATGTGAGGGGTGTCAATATAATTTACCCAGTGAGGGCAAAATTGGTATTTAAAAAAATTAAATTGCTGGAAGGAGCAATCTGTAATGAAACTTTAAATCTCAAGGAAGGGAATGTAATTTCCAAAAGGTGAGGAGGAAACAGTAATAAATATAAACCTCAGGGGGTGTCACTGTAATTTACCCTAATTTTTAAAATCACAAAAAGTAATTTATAATTTAAGTAAATCTCAAAAAATGTATTTATAATTTATCCAATATCATTTTATTAAATGTGTGCCCGGAGCTAATTAAGCTCGTGGAAATAGAGACTGTGTTTGGTGTAGCTTTGAAAACTTAATTCCACCCTTCTATTTGCATGTATTGTTTGGATGGAATTTTGGAATTGTGATTTCACTACACATTTCAAAACATATTTGTCTTTCCTGTTTGGCTACTCTCTCTCTCTTTCGTGTTCTCTATTCTAAAAATAGAGGATTTTTGAATTTTGGTCTTCCCAGTCATTCTCCCGGTTGACCAGAACCGTGTTCGTTTTTTTTTAACACCTATTATTTTTATATTTTAAATAAAAATATTTTGGAAATTTTTTAAAATTTTTTTATGAGTTTTGAATAGAATTTTGGATTGTGTATATAGTTATAAGTTATAAATATCACCCAATTCAAAATTCTTTTCAAAACTTATAATCAAACAAAATTTTTACATTCAAATCATAATTTCAAAATCCACAAACTTAAAACACAACTCCATTTTCAGGGCCTTTTCCCAAATTAAGCCAAATTAGCAACCTATTTCCCAAACTAGGCCTAGTTTGGACGGAATTCCCAAACTAGGCTAAAACGTGGTTGTGAACCACGCTTTCATCCTTTTTCTGCCTCTCGTGCGAAAAAAATTGTAAAATTGAAAAAGCGTGTTTCCAAACCACGCTTTTAAGGAAATTTTTTTTTTTTTTTTTTTTTTTTCTGAAAATGTGGTTGTGAACCACGCTTTTAAGTAAAAAAAAAAAAAAAAAATGCTAAAAACATTATTGTGAACAACGCTTTTACTGGGCCAATTCTCTTGGCTGCCACATTTTGAATATTTAGTGCCACTCTAAGGTGTGTTTTCTACTTTATTCCCAATATAGGGTGAAACGGTTTTGCCAAACCCGTTTTCTTTAAAACGGCTTTTCCAATGCCGTTTTTGATGAATAAAAAAATAATAAAATTTTCCTTCGTAAAAACGGTTTTTCTAAAGCCATTTTTACTTAATGTCTAATTAATTTTCAATTTATATAAAACGGTTTTTGTAAACCATTTTTTAGTAATTTTTTTCCCAATTTATATTTTTCAACATAAATATAAATTGCCACAAAATAATGTAATTCAGAAAACGGGTTTAGTAAAACCGTTTTCTAATACGACTTTCCTAAACCCGTTTTCATGGAAATTTTTTTTTTTTTTCTGTTGTCTTTTTTTTTTTTGTTGCCTTTGTTCTGGTGTAATTCAGAAAGCGGGTTTGCTAAAACCGTTTTCTAATACGGCTTTCCTAAAGCCGTTTTAATGTAAATTTTTTTTTTTTTTTTTTTTTTTTTTTTCTTTCCTGTTGTCTTTGTTCTGGTGATAATGTAATTCAGAAAACGGGTTTAGTAAAATCGTTTTCTAATACGGCTTTCCTAAAGCCATTTTCATGTAATTTTTTTTTTATTTTTTATGTTGTCTTTGTTTTGGTGATAATGTAATTCAAAAAAAAATTTCGGCTTTACTAAAGCCGTTCTCATGTTAATTTTTTTTTTTCTTTTGTCTTTGTTTTGGGTTAGAAATTGTAATTCAGAAATTTTTTTTGGCTTTACTAAAGCCATTTTCATGTAAATTTTTTTTGTTTTTTCTTTTGTCTTTGTTTTGGGTTAGAATGTGATAATGTAATTTATAAATTTTTTTTGGCTTTACTAAAGTCGTTTTCATGTAAATTTTTTTTTTCTTTTGTCTTTCTTTTGGGTTAAAAGGTGTAATTTAGAAATTTTTTTTGGCTTTACTAAAGCCGTTTTCATTTAATTTTTTTTTTTCTTTTGTCTTTGTTTTGGGTTAGAAGGTGATAATGTAATTCAGAAAACCAGTTTAGTAAAACCGTTTTCTAGTCGTTTTCATTAATTTTTTTTTCTTTCGTCTTTGTTTTGGGTTAGAAGGTGATATACATGCTCAACAGTCTAAAGCACACCCACACACTTTGCACTTTGACGAACAACGATGAAGGGTGAGACGCGAAGAGCACCGCGGAGGAGGCCAAGAAGACGAAGGCCACCACGAGAGCTGCAGTAAGAAGGAAGAAGAGAACGACCTCAAATTTTGGCGATGTATTTTTTACATACGAATGGTACTTTTTTCGTTTTTTTCTATGTAATGTAACTTGTATGTAATTTGGTGTCTGATTACAAACAGGAACTTATGTAATGTAAATATTGGGTTTATAGCGATCCCGGTTTTTCCTCCCAATTTAAATCGTATTCCGGACTCGGTTCCGTGGAGTTGTTGGTTGTTTATGTCTTGTTGTCATAATTTGATTTCATACATTTGACTTTTAGGGTGTGTTGGGCGTGTTTCGAACAGGTTGGTTGAACCTTAGCCCCATTCCTTGTTGCCCAAAATTTTGGTTGTCCGCTCGAGCGAGCATTCTTGCGCTCGAGCGGGGTTTTCACAGTTCCAGTATTTCGTGCAAGACCCAAACTTTCTCAAAAATTACCCAACAACCCCCAACATATCAAAATGCTAAGATTCAAAGGCAAAGCTCATAAGGAGGAGTAGGATATCCCTACCTCAAATTCGGAGCTCAAAGGGAGAAGATAACGAAACTGAAAGTGCTCCAAAACTCAATATGCTCTGATCAAAACGTAGCCCTCGACGATCAACACAACTTTCGTAAAGGCCAAAGGTGAGGAAATCACTCCTACTAGATCAATACTTAGAGAGAAGTTGAGTTTTAGTGAGAGAAGCTCTCAAATGGCTTTTTCGGAAAAGTAAGAGAGAGAGATTGTAAAGAAGCGATTCAGAAATGCCTTACAGCTAACTGATATACGACAGGTCCGCTCGAGCGGAAAACACAACGGTCGAGCATCAAGAACAAAAATCTGAGTCTGCTCGAGCGCAATAAGGCCCGCTCGAGCGCCAAGACACAAAAGTAAAGCACATCCGCTCGAGCATGAAAAACCAGTCCGCTCGAGCGCAATTTTTCCCCTTCCAAAACTTACACCAAAAATGCACTGTCCGCTCGAGCGCCAACAAGCCTGCTCGAGCACGACCCGCTCGAGCGCAAGAAACCCGCTTGAGCGTAGAAATCACACCTACAAAAGTTTTGCAGGGCACAAAATACTGGGAGTGTGCAATCTCCGCTCGAGCGCCCTAAGACCCGCTCGAGCGGAACGACCAAAAACCCGACAACAAGATTTTAGACCAAGACTCAACCCACCTGCTCAAAACAAGCCCAACACATCCTAAAACTCACGAAATGGAATCAAAGGATGACAATAAGATGGATACAACTACCAACTCCACGGAACCAAGGTCCAAAATACGACAAATACAGTAAGGGAATACCGGAATCGCTATATGTTTCCTGCTACAGCCTAACGGCATCAAAACCCACGCTGCCTCTACAATCATCCTCCCCTCCCCCTTGCCCCATAACCCATCGTGGGACTTTTCCCAAATTAAGGCAAAATAGCAACTTATTTCCCAAAGTAGGCCTAGTTTGGACGAAATTCCCAAACTAAGGAAATTTGATTTATACATAAAGTGTGGTTAGAAACCACGCTTTTAAGTAAATTTTTTACTGTTGACCAAAGAAAGCGTGGATGATAACCACGTTTTTAACAAAAATGTAAAAACGTGTTTTCAAAACACGTTTTCAATAGTACATCAAAACCAGCACTGACTCTCCTCTCTCTCTCCCTCTCTCTGTGACACGCACACTCACATATATGATTTTTAATATATATAAATTTTATTTTATAAAATTGAGACCAATATTAAATATATATAATAATAATTTATAATAGCAAATAATAATCAACTATGTAAAATATTTACTTTTTTACTTTAATTCTTAAAATTTATTTATTTTTTATTTAGGTAAATTACACTGACACTCCCTGAGGTTTATGTTTATGACAATTCCCCACTCACCTTTGAAAAAAAAAAATCATTGAAAAAAAAAATATTTAAAAAAAAATTAATTAAAAAAAAGTTATTTGAAAAAAAAAATTAATTGAAAAAAAAAAATCGTTGGTAAAATTTTTAAATTTTTGTTTAAAAACCAACATAAACTCATTTTTTGAATTTACGTTTTTTTCTTCAAATTTACAAATTGAGACAACCATTTATAAACCAAAAAAATTATCAAACAAGTTTTTATGATAGTTTTTAAATTTTTGTAAATATAAATTGAAAACTGAAAATGAAATGGTTACCAAACATGCCTCACATGGTAAAAATGTCGTAAAATTAACAAATAATTAAATAAGTTACCAACGTAAGAAATGACTTATCAAAAGATTTTCAGGCTATGTATGGTTTGATTTTTAGAATTTTTTTTAAAAAATTAAAAATTAATTTGGTTAAGAAATAAAAAATAAAAAATAATTATCATTGAAGGGTAAAAAATAATTATCATTTTAACTTTTAGGCAGGTTATATAGATACGTATGGTTGTTTCAATTTAATTTGTAAAAAATTATTTCTAACCACTCGAAAGATAAAAATTATATAAAAATGATTTATATTTACAAAAATTATAAAAATTATTATTTTCTATTATAAATTATTATTATATATATTTAATATTGGTCTCAGTTTTATAAAATAAAATTTATATATATTAAAAATTATATATGTGAGTGTGTGAGTGTGTGTGTTAGAGAGTCTATTTCTCTGACACATGGAAACTTGGGAATAATCATCAATTATCTTCAATAAGATAGTCAATTTGATGGGTAATAGCCTTTCCCATTGGATTAAGCATCCTTGTAATAATATAAATTTATTAAAATGCTTAAAATGCATCAAATGAGTAGAGCCATCCAAGCACTACCATTAATTTAATCTTATTTATTTTAAAAAAGCCCTAATTAATTTTATAATATGGTAACTTTTGTATATGATTAAGTCACTCTATGCGACGTTGAAACATTTCTTTTTGAGGTTGGATATACTTTGTTCATATGATCCTTTTTGAGTTCATGCACATGTATAGATGTCCTATACAAAAAATGTTTATTGAATTTGAATCACATAGCAGCAATCACTTGATATCTTGAATAAGTCTAAGAACACAAAAATGGTTATAGAACTGTACACAAAATGTATATAGATGGATAAATTTTTTCAAAATACTAACAAACTCTATAAAATTTTATGCGTATATATGTATTTGTATTCAATTTTATGATCAATTTTTTTTTGTTTATAACAAAACTATAAGATTTTTAGCTAGTGACCCATTTTGATTTACAAGATCTGTAAAGGGGCAATTCTAAAGATTACAGTCATGACAGAGTTTAGAGGAAGATCAGATATATGCACGCGCCTTATTGAGTATCTAGAGACATTATTTCTATGATTTGAAACCATAACACTCGAATTATAATAGAATTATTTTATTTTATATTTTCATTAGCATAATAAAACAAAGGGCCTCCCTCCCTCAATATGATCAATTTCTGAAAGGCATTGTCTCCAAATAAATAAAAAAATAAATAATAATAATAACTCTACACAACCCTTAATTTAGGCAATATTTTAATCGTACGCATGTAAGTGGGAGCAATTTAAAGAACACTTATTTTGTTTTCTTTTAATAAATCTTAATCTATTTTTTAGTATTTTGATAATGTAGACAAATATATCACACATTTAATTTCTATTTTTTTAGTATTTTTATTTAATAAATAACATCATGGATTACTAATTTTGAATCTCAAGACATTATGAAGATTCTTGTTTTATTTTTTTCTTCATACAATTTTATAGTATAATTTTAAAACAACTTCATTCTATCAAGTATTGTTTTTATTCAATGAGATTGGACTAAATTGGACAAATCATACAAAAATCTTAAATTATAGTGTAAGTTTTGTATGAAATTATTATTTTTTTCATTGAATTGAAATAACTTTCATTGATTTGGACAATATCAAATAGAGGTTTCAAACATTGTTCTTAATTTTTTAAAACTGGTGATCCAATTCTTGAGATTTATGGACAATTAAAGAGAAGTTACTTTTGTTTGCTCAAACTTGTGCCATTAGGGACCTTAATGACAAAGTTATTTCCTATGTGAAATGGTAACCCTCGTCCACTTTTTAGTGGTCATAGAGGCTTTGTTATGAAATTCAAACAAAAAGCTCATTTTGGCTTGTTTTGAAAAGTAAGAAAAAAATTTAATTTATTTACTCTTTTTTTAAACATACAAAAAAAAAAAAAAAAAATAGAGAGATGATATAATCAAAACATACCAATAAATTAATTTTTTTCATGTTCTCAAAAGAGGTTTGTGCCTTGGCTTATGGGCTTATGTTGGTGGTTAAATCTATGTAGTAAATTTTGGATACTAATCCATGTCAATCTGTTGGGCCATCCGTAGCAATTATTTGGTATTATGAAACACAGCCTTAGCCATCAAAGTGCCATTTTTTTTTTCTTTTCTTCTTATCTAGGAAATTTCTATGGACTATTAATTAGAATGTTTTAAGACTCTCTTTTGATGCATATATTATAATTTTAAATTTAGTCGAGGTGTGTATAAATTGACTTAGATACTCAGTTATAAAAGATAAAAATAAAAAATTTGAAAGTTAATAATTATGAGTTGTAATTTTATAATATTTCTAGTAAAGTATGGTGATATTTGAAATACTTCTCCCAAATTCCCAATCATGAGTCTTTCAAATAGGGCTGCAAATGAGCCGAACTTTTCATGAACAAGCCCGACTGAGCTTGTTAAGGGCTCGGCTTGGTTCGTCAAGCTCGACTCATTTATTTTTATTTAAATAATATAAATAACATTAAAAAAAATTATCGAGCCGAACCGAGTCAAACTTGAGTTTTATTAATATTAATGAGCTCTCATTATGTGTTAAAAATTAGGTATGCTCCTTTCAGGTCTCAAGTTGAACTCTCATTATGTGTTATCAATTTCTTGAGGTCATGTTTATAGGTATTATTTGAGATTTGTCCGATCTACGTGGAAGGGACGTTTGGTGTGGATTCTAAGATTAGTCGAGAAATACGTAAATTGATTCAGACATCCGACTATCATAAAAATATAAAGCTTAATTGAATAAACATAATCCAGACACAAAGGGAATAAATCAATTGGATAGTTCAAGTGGCTAAAAATTCTCGAGAATGAATCATTTTATAAATCAAAATTTTAATTTTTTCAAACATAATTTTTAAACAAAATTTTTTTATTTATAAATATTTTGGTAATAGCATTTTTGAGGAAGACTTCAAAGGCCTCTTTTGGCAAAGAGGTTAAAAGTCATTTTTTGACTTCTAACTTTTTTTGGGTAACATCATTTCTCTACTTTTTTTACACGTTTTTCCAAAAAAAGTTCTTTAAAAAAAATGAAAAATTAGCTTTTAACATATTTCCTAAAACAACCTAAAAAAATTGTTTGTACTAGTTATACTGGCCTAATGATGTAGCTTAAGAGATAAGCAAAAGAATAAGAAGATTTAACCATATAGACAGGATTAACAAACAAAAAATAAAATTTTCAATTCAAAAAATATAGACGAGATTCACAATTAAAAATTCAAAACCCTAATTTCAAAAAATATAGAGAGGATTCATAATTTACAATACAATAAATATAGGCAGGATTCACAATTCAAAACCCTACTTTCTGAAACCCTAACCCTAATTTCTGATTTCACAATTCAAAACCCTAATTTCTAAAACCCTAATCCTAATTTCTGATTTCACAATTCAAAACCCTAACCTTAATTTATGATTTCACATTCAATTGAAAACCCTAGAAAATTTTCACAATTCAAAACCACAACATTTTACCAATTCAAAATCACAATTTCAATTCACAACATTTCCACATTCACAAATCCTATTCTACCAACATTTTCATCAATTCACAACATTTTCACATTCATGAACCCTATTCTACCCACATTATACCCACATTGTACCCACATTCACATTTTCACAAACACAATAAACGTATAAAATTCAAATGAGACAGAGAGAGACAGATGATATACCAGCGAGAGAGAGCAACCCATGGACGGAGAGAGAGCAGAGAGAGAGAGAGTGTGTGTGTGACAGCAGAGAGATAGTCTGAGAGCAGAGGGAGCGAGAGCAGAGAGAGAGTGAGAGTGAGAACAGAGAGTGAGCCTGGAGTCGAAAAAACCTAAGTGTAAAAAGCGTGATTGCAAATGACGGGGCTGGGGGATATTTATATAAGTTTTAAAGGCGTGGTTACGAATCACGCTTTCACTTAAAAACGGATTTTGGTTAAAAGCGTGGTTATCATCCACGCTTTCTTTTATGAACAGTAAAAGCATGGTTCACAACCACGTTTTCAGGGAAAATCTTTTTTTGCTTAAAAGCGTGGTTCACAATCATGTTTTCAGGGAAAATTTTTTTTTGCTTAAAAGCGTGGTTCTCAACCACATTTTTAAAAAAGAAGAAATTTAATTAAAAGCGTGGTTTCTAACCACGCTTTCTTAATTAAAAGCGTGGTTTGGAAATACGCTTTTACGATTTTACGAATTTTCCGTGCGAGAGGCACAAAAAGGATGAAAGCGTGGTTCACAACCATGTTTTAGCCTAGTTTGGGAATTCCGTCCAAACTAGACCTAATTTGAGAAATAAATTGCTAATTTGACTTAATTTGGGAAAAGCCCCCCATTTTCAAATCATTATTCTAAAGGTTACCAAGCGGAGGCTTTTCCCATATTAAGCCAAATTATAGCGATCCCGGGTTTTACCCCTTGTGTACAGTGGTTCCGTAGATGTTAGCAGTTGTTTAAATCTTGTTTACATCCTCTTATACTTTGTATTGGAGTTATAGGATGTGTTGGGCAGGTTTGTTACAGGTTGGTTGAACTTAGAACCAAAAGTAGTTGCCCAGATTTTGGCTTTCACTCGGCCGAGCGAGCCTTGACGCCGAGGGCCTTTGTTGTAGCTTCTACGCTCGAGCGGGGGTTTTGGCGCTCGAGCAGGAAAATCACCCTTCCAATATTTTTCTCTGCAGTGCTGTCCGCTCGAGCGGGGGTTTGGACACTCGAGCGGGAGGTTGTGTGTGACGCTCGAGCGGGGAGTTGTACGCTCGAGCGGGGGACCTGTCTGCAAAAGTTCTGAGAGTGTGCATCCGTCGCTCGAGCTGGGATTTGGACGCTCGAGTGGGGATCTGTGAGTGACGCTCGAGCGGGGTTTACGCCGAGCGGGGCGACGGGTTAAAGTCTGTTTTGACTTTTTGAAATCACTTTTTCACATCTCTTCTCTCTCTTACTTTTCCAAAAACACCATTGTTGAGCTTCTCACTCTAGAGCTCTACCTTATCTCTAGGTATTGATCTAGTAGGAGTGATTTCCTCACCTTTGGCCTTTACAAAAAAGTTTTTGATCGTCGAAGGCTACCTTTTGATCCGAAAAATTTGTGATTTGGAGCACTTTCGTTTTCTTCATCTTCTTGGTTGGGTGTCACCATTTGAGGTAGGGATATCCTACTCCTCCTTATAGATTTTGTCTTTCAATTTTAGCATTTTGATATATTGGGTGTTGTTGGGTAAATTTGAGAAAGTTTGGGCCTTTTGTGTAATTTTACAAAAGTTGGGGTTTTATTTGAAATAAACCTATATGCAAGTTTGGCATAGAAAAATGAGATAGATGATGGATTATGGGTGAAAATGGAACCTTAGGGTTGTTTTGTTAATTAAGGGAATTTGCCCTAATTGGTTTAATTAATTAATGTATATAATTGATTAAAGGAAAAGAGGAAGTGAATTGGAAATGTTGATATAGTATCCATTTGTGCATTTATTTCCTGTTTAGAAATAATTGCTTTGGGCTACCGGTGGAGGGTAGTTTTGATTGTTGTAGACAATGCATGATGATTAGGCAAACTAAAACTAATCAATTGGAATGTGTCATAGAGTATGACGGTGGATAGAATACATTAACTTTATGTATTGATTGATTGTGTATAGAACCCTTGTGTTTATATGCATTTGTGTGTAGAGGAGGAGATGGGGGATGTACTCCGCGGTTTAGGGGAAGATGGGGGATGTACCTCTAAACCGGATAGTGTTGGGAGGAGATAGGATGAACTCCGTAGATATAGCTCATATGCTTATCTATGAGAAGTGTAGACACAAATTTCATATGCTTGTCTAGAGAAGAGTATAGCTCATATGCTTATCTTTGGTTGTGTGATATAGTTCTTATACTTATCTGCTGAGGTGTTGATATAGCTAATATGCTTGTCTGTTGAGGTGTCGATTTAGCTAGTATGCTTATCTACTGAAAATGGAAAAGAAATGAAAGGTAACATAGACTTGTAAGTCATGTAATTGTAATGTGATATAAGTGGATGTATCAGTGTTGGTCATCTATCAACTGCTAATCTTTTAGTCATTGTTCATAGTTGGTTTAGTATATTTCTACTGGGCTGTGGCTCACCCTATATGGAAACATCATTTTCAGGTACAGGTAGCATGCCACCTCCAAGGACATAGCTTGGGAGGCTAGAGGCAGACAGATTTTTGTGTCTATGTTCTTTTGATGTATTACATGTAGATTCAAGCCAAGGGCTTAATGTGTAATAGAGTTAGCACTCTTTTTTTTGTAACCAAGTGTTAACTTGGAAACCTGTAAGCCCGTAGGGCATTTGCTTTTATTATTAACATGTAATACTTTTGTAATGAAATACTCTGATGAATAGAAGAAAGTTGGTCTTTTGTTTAGACCTATGCATGTCTATATTGATGGGTTTTATGTTATATTTTGAGGGCGTTACACAAATTACCATCTTAATTCCCAAACTAGGCCTAGTTTGGATGGAATTCCCAAACTAGGCTAAAGCGCTATTACAAATCACACTTTCACTATTTGGAGCAGAAAATTTGCGGAATAGTGAAAGTGCTATTACAAACCACGCTTTTAAGATAAATTTGTTTTCTTCATAAAACGTGGTTTCAAACCACGCTTTTACTGTGCTTATTTTGTTTTCTGAAGAAAACGTGGTTCCAAACCACGCTTTCACTGTGCATATTGTTTCCTTAAGAAAACGTGATTCGAAATCATGCTTTCACTGTGCATATTTGTTTTGTTAAGAAAACGTGATTCACAATCACGCTTTCACTGTTGATAAATGAAAGCGTGGATTGCAACCACGCTTTTACAACTTATATAAAAACCCCAAGCCCCTCATTTACAATCACGTTTACAATCACGTTTTTTTGACTCGCTCTCGGACTCGCTCTCTCCTCTCCGCTCTCGACTCTTACTCTTACTCTCCCTTTGCTCTCAGACTCTTACTCGCCTCCCTGTGCTCTCAGACTCTCTCGCTCTTACTCTCTCTCTACTCTCTTTTCATCTCTCTCTGCCTCATTTGAATTTTATGTGTTTATTGTGTTTGTGAAAATGTGAATGTGTGGTTTTGAATTGGTAAAAAATGTTGTGGTTTTGAATTGTGAAAATTTTGTGGGGTTTTCAATTGAATGTGAAATCATAAATTATGAAATTAGAAATTAGGGTTATGAAATCATAAATGTGTTAGGGTTTTGAATTATGAAATGTGTGGTTAAATGTGTTAGGGTTTTGAATTATGAAATGTGTTAGGGTTTTAAATGTGTGGTTATGAAATTATGAAATCATAAAATGTTAGGGTTTTGAATTGTGAAATCAGAAATTATGCTTGTGGTTTCAGAAATTAGGGTTTTGAATTTTGAATCGTGTCTATATTTTTTGCATTGTGAATTATGAATCCTGTTTATATTTTTTGAAATTAGGGTTTGAAATTTTGAATTGTGAATAAACCAATCTATATTTGTTGAATTGGAAATTTTATTTTTTGCATGTTAATAAAAGGAATTTTTTTTTAATTAAGAATAAAATTATGCAAATTGAAATTCATGTAATTGAGAATTGTTAAAGTCATATTATGAAATTCATATAATTGAGAATCGAGAATTGAAATTCATATTATGAAATTCATGAATTGAGAATTAAGGTGGACTGGCAATTTCAATTCGAGGTCCACATGCTTACATATATATGATCATTTTGTTTCAGAAAATAAGACTGTAAACTGTATGATTGAATTCAAAATATGAAAATTGAAATGAATCTAAAAAATTCAAAAGTTGAGAGATTTGAAAAAAAAAAATTGAATTTAGTGCATAACTGCTCATATAACTGATATAGGGATATTTTTGAAAAACCCAAAATATGAGACATAAACACCCAGAGAAGACTTCTCTTTATAATAGTACTAGATAAATATACACCTTTATTCAGTATTTCACTTGGTAATATCAAGGTGGGGTTGTATACTTGAATTTGCCGTCTATTATACTATATGAGAAATGGTATTTGTCACCTGATTTATTTCACTATACTATTTTACCCTATAGGTGTATTTATTCAATTCAAGACATTGTGCATATTTAATAAAGGGCAAATTTCACTTCAATGTGCATGTGCAAACTACCCATATAATTTGGAAATAACTATAATGTTCTTGTGGTTTGTGGACTAAATGAAGTATACCGTCAGACGTTCAATCCAAGTTAACATCAAGTGTGAAACATGTGCTAGGTCATAAGGGGTTATGTTCTTATTTTCAAATATCGAGGTAAATCACACATGGAGTAAAGCAAAGGGGTTAAAGTCAATTTTATCTTTCAAAAATGACAAATATGAATTTCATAATATGAATTTCAATTAAAAATACTAAGTGTATGGAAAGATTAACGTATTTTCCTAAGTTAAATTTCATGTAACTATTCCCTACTAAATGAAATTATTAAAAAAATATATATGTTTAATTTTAACTTTATTTTATTAAAAAAAAAATATTTTTATTGACTTCAAAATAATAAATGAAAAGATCATGTTGTCTCAAATAAAATACAAAATGACTATATTAACCTCAAAATACTATTTTACGTATTTTCTTTATTTAATTGTTTAGGTTACATAAAAGATTTAAACATTTCTGACATCCTTTAATGAAAATAACATTAAAATAGCTTGACCCTACACATTTCATGAACACAAAAGGGTCACTAACAGTTCAATCCGTTCTTTAATTCACATATTCCTCTTTAGGCTTCATTCTTATCTTGTTAACTCATTTACAATGCTCAATGCATGCCTAAGAGTGCTTACAAGTGAAAGAGAATGGAAAACAGAACACAGAATGCAATTTCAGAATTTCAAAAAATAAGGTCCCCGCTCGAGCGTGGACTTCGCCGAGCGCACTTTAAGGCTCGCAAAAATATCGTTACATCAAAATCACGCCGAGTGTGAACTCGCCGCCGAAAGCAGATGGCTCGTTTACATAGCTCCTCGCCGAAGGAACCATGTCTACAAAAGTGGGAGCACGATTTTCCCGCTCGAGCGGCACTTCACCCGCTCGAGTGGACATAAAAAATCTGGGTTTTCAAGATTGAGTTCTTGAGCTTCATCTTGATGTTCAAAGGTTCCAAATGCATGATTTTGGCTCAATCTTCACATATACACACTCTAACATGGTATAAACACCAAATTATAACATAATGAAGCTCAATTTCACAATTAAATCACATGCATGGCTCAATTTAACTCAAACCCATCACCAACACACTAGATTCAAACATGCAAGACTCAAACTCCCATGATTTACACTTGCATGTGAAATATGCCTAACATCTTCAACTCAATTGGTGAGGAGGTGATCAAATACATGGTCAATAATCAAAACTCAACATGGATTACATACTTTAAGCTCAAACATGGAGATTCATGGCAATTTCTTACATGCATGTGTGCATGTGTTCTAAGACTTTAAATTCAACATAATCAATCTAACTCATGCTCTTGACCATTAATCAAATTTGAATTCACAAGATGGTAACTTAAAATTTATGAATTCATTTACCTAGGAGCTCAATCTTCACAATTATGGCCAAGTCTTGCACCTAGCCTTCCCAATTCACAATTTACAAGCCAAAATACACCAAGATGCCTCTTTTCCCTCTCAAGGTCGGCTCTCTCTATTCCAAGACACAAAATTTGGTTTTGAGCTCAAATGTACAAATTGAGTGTATATGGCCTCTCACATAAAGTCCCACTAACCATTATTTAATATTATTAAATAATTGGGCACTAAATTCATCAATTTAATCGATTTAATCTGACCCGATTCAATTTTTAATGAAATTCCACCGTAGGCTCTAAAAATTATGCCAATCACAATGGCGTAATCAATTTCGGGTTCTCTGGCCGACAAGGCCTCCAATTTAATTTCCGAAGCGGAAAAATCAAACAGATATTCCCACGGTGAATAGATAGAAATTCAAAACCACATATTTTCATATAATGGTGCACAAAATCATATCAAAACACATAATCACATTCATATTAAGGACCAATTAACATATTACGGAATAGGGGTATCACAGGGATATGCCGGTAGATCAAAGATATACAAAGGCTAAGAAAACATGCGTGCCTACTAGACGTATGGGTCCACGCTTCAACTCTTGGACTATCTAGTTGCATAAGAAAGCCCAATAAAACTCTAATTGATATCATGAAAATAGTTTTTTATTTGTAAAATCTATTAACTTGAATTTAATTGGGCCTCCTTCCTTGTCCTCTTTTTGAAAGATATTGACATGGCAGGTTTGGATGGAACAAAAAGATGTTCAACAAGCCCAACAGTGGCCCAAACACAATCTTTCGTCAAACTACAGCATTTTTATCATCGGGAATCATCCAAACACCTAAGTCTTATGGTTAATCAAAATGAGGTGTTTACATTGACAATTCACCCCAGTTTTGTTCATAATGTACAATGTGAAACGAGTGAGGGTCTAAATCTGGTAAATTCATAGCAAATTTACTAAGCTATCAAAATGCCAAATAAAGACCGTATCACTAGACCTGGAGTCACCACCTAATCTTTTGGGGAAACTAGAAAATCCTGACTCCTACCAGTATAGGCCACCGATACACCGCGACCAAAGAACTTGGTCTGGGAGTTTAAGTATGAATGTGGTTTGATGAAATGATGAGAATTTGAATAATTGATTTAGATGAATAATGATTTGAAATTGCTCCACTTTATACCATGTTGAACTTGTTGAGAGTATCGTTATATATTGTTGTTAGTTATGCTCTAATGTTGCCTATTTGGAATATTTTGATAGAGATAACTGTTGTTAACAATCGGTGGAAGATTGCATTGTTGTAGAAATATCTCAACACCTGGAACCCATTTTGTTAATCATGTGGTTTAATTTTGATGATATCTCAAATTGTAAATAATAAAGTATTATAACGCAGCAGGAAAAAACATTTAGATCATACCTTTAGATGATAGAACCTCGTGGGTAAATCACGTGCTTCAAGAATCTGAACAACGAACCCAACAGTGGAGTGATACTACAAAATGAGTATCACCTACACAAGTCACAGTGCAAAATGGCTTGATCGTTGTTTAATGGGAGAGAGTCAGAGAGAGAGAGTCTGGGAAAAAAGGTTATGGGTAAAAACCACATAACGTATCTGATATCAATATATTATCTAAAATATATAATCAGATATATAACCACCAATATCTATCTATCCATCTATCTATATCTATTGATATGATAGATATAGATATCCTAAATGGTTATCCAAATAAGTTTTGAATTAAATTCAAACTTATATGGATAAGGTTCAAAAGGTTCAGGTTCAAAAGGTTCAAAAGGGTCATGCCACATGGGCGCCCAATTTCTAACATCTCCCACTCGCACATGAGTTGGCATGACACTGCCACATCTCTATCTCAATCTCCCTAAAAATGAACAATCTCATACTAGCCAATGCACCGTGCGACTGCTGAGAACACCTGCATGTGGGAGCTCTATACTAGAAACTCAAAATGAGCCAGCATAGAGACATCAACCCAAAAAGAATAGAAATAGTGTCTCATATACCCCAGACCCATCTAATTACACCGGTCCAAAAAACATCTCTAATCCCTCAAAAAGAGCATATTTGACCCTCTCAATTCTTGCAATATATTCACACTCAATCCGCCTCTTATACAGAGCGATGTGAGTTGTCGGTAGTGAATATACAACAGTGGTGTAATACTAGATGATCTTCCCTTTGCCCTCATGCCATTTAGTTTAGGATTGACCGCTTTCCCAGTGATGTCCCTTAAGGCCGAATCATACATGACCGCAGGCAACATACCAAAGTAGCAGAACATCAACCCCTTACCTTATGACATAATTAAAAGTCACAAAAGGGTACATAAATGAAAGTCATATCAATAATGGCACGTAAGACTCACACGGTGAGGAAACAGGGATCCATTCTCTCACCTCATTACTTGGTCGCCAAGCACATGTAGTATGAATACATGTTACGGTGGAGAACTCTTCTAAAAGAGTGACGTCATACTCGATACACCGTATAGATATTAGTCTAGTCGCTTTCTAGTGCCTAACCTGAATTCTCTCTTTGCTTGCCTTCCAGGCGCCAAATGAGATCTCGCATCTTGCTAATCATAACAGGCACAACATGGAAAGTGGGTACTAACATCCATGTTTGGTCCTTAACACGACCTCATCTTGGTTGTAACCAAGGCGACATGCATAGTGGATAATTTAAGCCTCTCTTGGCTTCAAATAAAAAATAAACCACTAGTCTCATCCTTGCTCGCTCCCAAACGCCAAGGGCGATTGCTCGTGTGAGTGAGCCAATCTTGCCTGATGACATCATCATCTGCGAATCATTACGACACAAACCATAATAGTGTCAACATCCCATCATCTCACAACAAATAAGTGATCGATCTAAAAAACATGACCACAGCATGCGCAATTCTAGATTCCAAGCATAAGCCTTATTAGCACCTCTTGCGATAAGCATATACAACGAATCCACCATTTTGCGCCACATGAAGTGGTTCAAGATCACTACTTCTTGCAATTACCTCGCTAAAGATATTTTGGTGACCAATTTGCATTCATTCTTGATGCCTAACTAGCGCATTGAATCTTACAAGGAGCAAATTAATATACTACTAGTAAAGCATTCTATCCACAGTCTAATGAGCAAGGTCAATGTCTAAACAACTCAGTTGACCATATACCAAAGATAACACTTATCTTGCCGAATACGCCCACATAGCGTACTTTAGGCTCCCACAACAAAGAAAAGATTAAGGAATATAGATCATCTGTTTCTCCCAAAGACAATCCGGGGATTCACTCAATAGCTAAGGCTCTGGCTTTTACCGATAGGTAAGTCAATGAGTTTGCAATTTTGCATCTAGAATCATTCTAGGATATTCCTTATGTAAGTCATCGAAGACAAAACAGGAATTCTTCCAAAATAATCGCTAAGGATCGTACATCCGAGCATATAAATTACATCACCCATGTCCATTATATCTAAAACAGAGGACTGCCCACCCTAGGTGGCGACAACCCTATAAATTCCTGGCTCATAATGACTAAGTAAGGAAAAACTTCTTTTTGGACCATTGATCATGCCTCAGTGGTCTTCATCGATCATTGTTGGCCTATCATGGCGTGACGAAATCTAAGAACCACTATTCGGATAACTATTTTAGGCTGTAAAAGATTTATTGGAACTAACAACCTTTTTGCGCTCCTAATTTTTCACCATAAAAGTAGAAAGTAAATTCCTACGGATCTACTTATCCAATTCTCTAACAAGAAAGTTGGGTCACAATGTCCACAAATCAATGTTCCGAACTTATGTTAATCATAGCCTAAGTCAAAATAACCTCACTCCTCAGCTCCGGAGGAAGTCTTCTTATGGTCTACACTTTCTTCAATGGTGCGACTTTTCGGTATCTAGCGAGCCTTATGCCTCAACAATGACTATCCAAATTACGCATAACTTTAGAACAATTTCACGTCATAATGGAAAGTCAACCAAATTATAGAAATGGTTAATCCTCAAAGAATTTGTCTTAAACTGCACAACATTGATTCACTTTCTAAAAACAGGGGACTAGAGCCGTTGGCATTATCCTAGGCTCTTTATCATCTTGCGGAGCAATCATGAATGTTTCCTTCTCAATCACCCAGTGATGACGTGGAAAATTTTCACATTCGGTATCACGCAACTAAGAATGTAAAGTATTCTCCTCTAATGGAGTAATCCATTAGTAGGCACATCGCTCCCACTGTCCCGAGGATATTGGAAATTTCTTTCCATTCTCAACTAGGCTACATAAAAGCGCTATGCTTAGAATTCTCTATCTTATAGAATTCCAAAACTCTATTCACATCACCTTTACTAAGAAAACTTTATGTGACTTAGTTACACTACCACAAAGCTACTTACCTATATACACATGACCTGGAGGGTTTACATAACGGCACACAATAATGTGTCACATAACCCCAAGTGTTTACAAGACAGCATACGATAATGCGTCATAGAACTCTAGGTCTTAACTTCGCAACCTTATGAGAAGTAAAGTAAGGATAAGCTGCTTTGATGGTTACAGTTCGCCCACAAATGGCTCTCTGCTAACCCATTACTTAAATGAAGTGTAAAATCTAATATGGAGGGCACTTAGTTAAGGATATAGGCAACAAACTAGTGCAATTCCCAATTGGGAAACATTTTGAGCCATTATCCACCTAACATTAACAATATTTAATTCCTTATCTCTACTACACCATTGTGTTGTTGAGCATCGAATAATCAACTTTCTAAGCATCCATTTCTCTTCACAGAGCTTTCAAAAAAAAAAAAACTCAAATAGATACTCGCCACCTTGGTCAAAACTAAAAGCACAAAAGCTCTTATCTAATTGATCTCGACATCATATGTGCAATGTCAAAAATCATCTCAACACTTTTGACTTATGGGAGATCAAATAGTTTTGACTCAGATGCGTATCGTAATCTATAAATGTGTCGAGATTGAGGCTTGGCTATCATACCCTTACACATATCTAGTCACAAATATCATAGTGGACTAAATGCGCCAAAACAAATGACCTTCTACGACTTTCCTACTTACTTGTGCGCACCCATTGCGAACAAAGTTACACATTTACATGAGAGCAGGATGTCATAAGCGAGTGGGCACGAGAAGGCCTACTCAAACCATCGTGTCATCATCTCATTAATGTGATTAAGTATAATAAGCCACCGGTTCATGACCAATGTCATAAACTAATTCCAATCATCTTAATGTGTGAGTTCTCGAAGACAAGTTTATAAGGTTTAGGCCCAACTAGGTAATGACTCACGAATAATTCATATTCACTAGATCATAAAAGGATGTCATGGAGCTATCAAGTGCGCCTAAGTCGCAAATTTAACTAGTAAGTGCTAATCCCTTGCACCTTCAAGTCAATTTTATTCTCCGTACACTTTAATGCATCCAGTTGAAAGATGACGATACTCCTCTTGCCATATCTATTTCTCGCTTCATAGTTACTTGCAATTAATTCTACTATCTACAAGAAGGAGAGAATAAGCTATCAATCTATGACAGCTCCTAAAGTAACTTAAGCGCGAATTAGGCTAAAGAGTCTAATTCAACACAATGCTCTCACAAGCGATGCGTCAAATTCTTAGAGTCATAACAACCTTGTTGGCCTTGACCTTTTCATTACTATGCTGCAACGTTTGCGCTTAGTGGTAAACATTATTCAAAACAAAACGTTAGCCTAATAAAGGAATCATACAAAGAAGCACCACATCATGTCTCACACTCAAGTGTGGAAACAGTAAGTGTCTAGACTTAGACAAGTTGGCAATGCTAATAGATTCTGCAGCCACTTGGTGCTAATCTTTTCAGTTAGTGTTAATAGATTTTGTTGCTACTAAGCGCTAATCTTTTAACTTCAAGTGATACTTTAATGCACACTATTATAGTGCATGAAGTTTTGCTTCATCCACTCCCAACAGTTGGATAAAGAGCAAAACACTGCTCATATTGGCTACTTATCCTACACTTAATGACTAATTCATTTAAGCTCGCATTTCTTGGATGACGTGACTCTTGAATGTTACTTCATCCAATGATGCAACATCATTACAAGTCAAATTACAAAGTCAATCCGCACAACTCGATAGTGCGATGCGCGAAATAGAGTGAGTGAAAAATGCACAAAACAGTGCGATGTGCAAATTAGCGCAAGTGATAAACTGCACAAAACAGTGCGATGCGCAAAAAGCGCGAGTGGTAAATTGCACAGAACAGTGTAATCCGCAAAACTGCGCCAATGTAAACTGCACAAAAAAGTGCGATGTGCAAAATAGCGCGAGCGAAAACTGGACAAAATAGTGCGACGAGCAAAACAATATGAGTAATAAATCGCACAAAATAAAGGCGATGCGCAAAAAATATGGCGTAAATTGCAAAAACAAAGGCGATGCACAAAGCAGTGCGAGCGTAAACTGCACAAAATAGTGCGATGCGCAAAAGAGCGCGAGTGATAAACTGCACAAAACAGTGCGATGCGCAAAACAACGCGAGCGTAAACTGCACAAAACAGTGCGATGCGCAAAATAGCGCGAGGGTAAACTGCACAAAACAGTGCGATGCGCAAAATAGCGCGAGCGTAAACTGCACAAAACAGTGCGATGCGCAAAAGAGCGCGAGTGATAAACTACACAAAACAGTGCGATGCGCAAAACAGCGCGAGCGTAAACTGCACAAAACAGTGCGATGCGCAAAATAGCGCGAGTGATAAACTGCACAAAACAGTGCAATGCGCAAAAGATCGCGAGCGTAAAGCGCTAGCATAAACTACACAAAACAGTGCGATGCGCAAAGCAGCGCCAGCGTAAACAGCACAAAACAGTGCGATCCGCACAATAGAGCTAGTGATAAACGGCACAAAACACTGCGATGCGCAAAATAGAGCGAGCGTTAAACGGCACAAAAAAGTTCGATGCGCAAAGCAGCACGACCGTAAACTGCACAAAACAGTGCGATGCGCAAAAGAGCGTGAGTGATAAACTGCACAAAACAGTGCGATGCGCAAAAATAGCGCGAGTGATAAATTGCACAAAATAGTGCGATGCGCAAAAGAGCGCGAGGGTAAACTGCACAAATGAGTGCGATGCGCAAAATAGTGTGAGCGTTAAACTGCACAAAATAGTGCGATGCGCAAAGCAGCGCGAGCGTAAACTGCACAAAATAGTGCGATGCGCAAAGGAGCGCGAGCGTAAACTGCACAAAATAGTGCGATGCGCAAAGGAGCGCGAGTGATAAACTGCACAAAGCAGTGTGATGCGCAAAACAGCGCGAGCGTAAACTGCACAAAATAGTACGATGCACAAAGCAGTGCGAGCGTAAACTGCACAAAACAGTGCGACGCGTAAAAGAACGCAAGTGATAAACTGCACAAAACAGTGCGATGCGCAAAACAAAGCGAGCGTAAACTGCACAAAACAGTGGGATGCACAAAAGAGCGCGAGTGATAAATCGGCAGACAAGGCGAACAAAACGGCTGAAAGCGATAAATCGCACAAATAGAGCGATGCGCAAAACAGTGCGAGTGTAAACTGCACAAAACAGTGCGATGCGCAAAATAGCGCCAATGACAAACTAAACAAAACAGTGCGATGCGCAAAACAGCGCAAGGGTAAACTGCACAAAACAGTGCGATGCGCAAAACAGCGCGAGCGTAAACTGCACAAAACAGTGCGATGCGCAAAAGTGCGCGAGGATAAACTTCACAAAACAGTGCGATGCGCAGAACAGCGCGAGCGTAAACTGCACAAAACAGTGCGATGTGCAAAAGAGCGCGAGGGTAAACTGCACAAAACAGTGCGATGCGCAAAACAGACAGAGGGATAAACTGCACAAAACAGTGCGATGCGCAAAGGAGCGCGAGTGTAAACTGCACAAAACAGTGCGATGCGCAAACCAGTGCGAGGGTAAACTGCACAAAACAGTGCGATGCGGAAAACAGCGCGAGCGTAAACTGCACAAAACAGTGCGATGCGCAAAACAGCGCGAGTGATAAACTGTACAAAATAGTGCGATGCGCAAAATAGCGTGAGCGTTAAACTGCACAAAATAGTGCAATGCGCAAAATAGCTTGAGTGATAAAATGCAGAAAACAGTGCGATGCGCAAAAGAGCGCGAGTGTAAACTGCACAAAACAGTGTGATGCGCAAAATAGCGCGAGTGAAAACTGCACAACACAGTGCGATGTACAAAATAGCTCGAGGGTAAACTGCACAAAACAGTGCGATGAGCAAAAGAGCGCGAGAGTAAACTACACAAAACAGTGCGATGCGCAAAATAGCGCGAGCGTAAAACTACACAAAATAGTGCGATGCAGAAAGCAGTGCGAGCGTAAACTGCACAAAACAGTACGATGCGCAAAAGAGCGCTAGTGATAAACTGCACAAAACAGTGCGATGCGGAAAACAGAGCGAGCGTAAACTGCACAAAAAAGTGCAATGCGCAAAGGAGCGCGTGCGTAAACTGCACAAAACAGTGCGATGCGCAAAAGAGTGGGAGTGATAAACTACACAAAACAGTGCGATGCGCAAAACAGCGCGAGTGATAAACTACACAAAACAATGCGATGCGTAAAACAGCGCGAGTGTAAACTGCACAAAACAGTGCGATGCGCAAAATAGCGCGAGTGATAAACTGCACAAAATAATGCGATGCGCAAAGCAGCGCCGGCGTAAACTGCACAAAACAGTGCGATGCGCGAAATAGAGTGAGTGAAAAATGCACAAAACAGTGCGATGTGCAAATTAGCGCAAGTGATAAACTGCACAAAACAGTGTGATGCGCAAAAAGCGCGAGTGGTAAATTGCACAGAATAGTGCGATCCGCAAAACTGCGCGAGTGTAAACTGCATAAAACAGTGCGATGTGCAAAATAGCGTGAGCGTCAAACTGCACAAAATAGTGCGATGCGCAAAAGAGCGTGAGTGATAAACTACACAAATAAAGGCGGCGCAAAAAGCGCGAGCGTAAAAGCGAAAAACAAAGGCGATGAGCAAAATAGCGCGAGTGATAAATCGCACAAAAGCGGCGATGCGCAAAAGAGCGAGCGTAAAATGCACAAAATAAAGGCGATGCGCAATGAGCGCGAGTGATAAATCACAAAGCAAAGGTGATGTGCAAAACAAGACGCATCAAAATCGACAAAATAGTACGATGCACAAACCAAGGTATGGCGTAAATCGCACAAAATAAAGGCGATGCGCAAAAGAACGCAAGTGATAAATCGCACAAAATAAGTGATGCGCAAAAAGCGAAGCGTAAAATCGCACAAACAAAGGCGATGCACAAAAGAGCGCGAGTGATAAACTACACAAAACAGTGCGATAAAAAACAAAGACAAGCGATAAACCGCAAAAAGTAGTGATGCGAAACAGCGCGAGTGTAAACTGCACCAAAACACCACGATGCGTAATAGAGCGCAAGTGAAAACTGCACAAAACAGTGCGAGACGCAAAGTAGCGCGAGTGAAAACTGCACAAAACAAAGATGACAGTACAACAACAGGAGTAATAAACTGCACAAAATAGTGCGATGCGCAAAACAGCGCGAGCGTAAACTGCACAAAACAGTGCGATGCGCAAAAGAGCGCGAGGGTAAACTGCACAAAACAGTGCGATGCGCAAAATAGCGCGAGCGTTAAACTGCACAAAATAGTGCGATGCACAAAGCAGTGCGAGCGTAAACTGCACAAAACAGTGCGATGCGCAAAAGAGCGCGAGTGATAAACTGCACAAAACAGTGCGATGCGCAAAACAGCGCGAGCGTAAACTGCACAAAACAGTGCGATGCGCAAAATAGCGCGAGGGTAAACTGCACAAAACAGTGCGATGCGCAAAATAGCGCGAGCGTAAACTGCACAAAATAGTGCGATGCGCAAAACAGCGCGAGTGATAAACTACACAAAACAGTGCGATGCGTAAGCAATATGAGCATAAATCGACAAAACAAAGGCGATGCGAAAAATAGCGCGAGTGATAAATCGACAAAACAAGGCGATGCAAAAGAGCGTGAGCATAAAATGCACAAAAGCGGCGACATAAAACAGCGAAGCGTAAATCGCACAAAATAAAGGCGATGCGCAAAGAGCGCGAGTGATAAACCGCGACAAAACAAAGGCGATGCGCAAAACAGCGTGAGCGATAAACCACAAAACAGCGAGCGCAAAAGGGAGCGAGTGTAAATCGCACAAAAATGCGATGTGCAATAGAGCGTAAGTGATAAATCGCACAAAACAAAGGCGATGCAAAAACATGAGGGTAAATCACAGTAAAACAGCGATGTGTAAAAACAGCGAAGCGTAAACTGCGTAAAACAATGCGATGCGCAATGTAGCGAGGGTAAACTTCACAAAATGCGGCGATGCGCGAAAAACGCGAGAGAGATAAACTGCACAAAACATTGCGATGCGCAAAACAGTGAGAGTGATAAACTGCACAAAACCGTGCAATGCGCAAAATGGCACGAGTGTAATCTGCACAAAACAGCGTGTTGCGTAAAATAGCGCCAGTGATAAACCGCACAAAACAGTGCGATGAGCAAAAGAGCGCGAGGGTAAACTGCAAAAAATAGTGCGATGCGCAAAAGGGCGCGAGGGTAAATTGCACAAAAAAGGGCGATGCGCGAAACGGCGCGAGCGTAAACTGCACAAAACAGTGCGATGCGCAAAAGTGCGCGAGTGTAAACTGCACAAAACAGTGCGACGTGGAAAATAGCGTGAGCGTTAAACTGCACAAAACAGTGCGATGCGCAAAATAGCTCGAGTGATAAAATGCACAAAACAGTGCGATGTGCAAAATAGCGCGAGTGTAAACTGCACAAAACAGTGCGATGTGCAAAATAGCGCGAGTGAAAACTGCACAAAATAGTGCGATGTAAAAAATAGTTCGAGGATAAACAGCATAAAACAGTGCGATGCGCAAAATAGCGCGAGTGAAAACTGCACAAAATAGTGCGATGTACAAAATAGCTCGAGGGTAAACTGCACAAAACAGTGCGATGCGCAAAAGAGCGCGAGGGTAAACTGCGAAATCAGGCGCGAATGCGCGAAGCGCGTTAATCGCACAAAATAGTGCGATGCCCAAAGCAAAGGCGAGTGTAAATCGCACAAAAGACGATGCGAACGTAAACGGCGCTAGTGATAAATCGCACAAAAAAGGCGATGTGCAAAAGCGAAGCGTAAATCGCACAAAAGCGGTAATGCGCAAAATAGCGCTACCGTTAAAATGCACAAAAAAGTGCGATGCAGCGGAAGCGTAAATCGCACAAAAGCAGGCGATGCGCAAAAAATGCGAAGCGAAAAATCGCACAAAAAAGGCGATGCACAAAACAGCGCGAGTGATAAATCAGATAAAACAATGTGATGCGAAAAAGACGAAAGTGTAAATCACAAAACACTGCGATG
This sequence comes from Camellia lanceoleosa, assembly GCA_025200525.1. Taxonomy (NCBI): domain Eukaryota; kingdom Viridiplantae; phylum Streptophyta; class Magnoliopsida; order Ericales; family Theaceae; genus Camellia; species Camellia lanceoleosa. The sequence goes on from CM045771.1 coordinate 10,429,148, forward strand.
CACAAAATAGTGCGGGTGATAAACTGCACAAAACAGTGGATGCGCACAATAGAGCGAGTGATAAACTGCACAAAACACTGCGATGCGCAAAATAGCGCGAGCGTTAAACTGCACAAAAAAGTGCGATGCGCAAAGCAGCGCGAGCGTAAACTGCACAAAACAGTGCGATGCGCAAAAGAGCGCGAGTGATAAACTGCACAAAACAGTGCGATGCGCAAAATAGCGCGAGTGATAAACTGCACAAAACAGTGCGATGCGCAAAAGAGCGCGAGGGTAAACTGCACAAAATAGTGCGATGCGCAAAATAGCGCGAGCGTTAAACTGCACAAAATAGTGCGATGCGCAAAGCAGCGCGAGCGTAAACTGCACAAAACAGTGCGATGCGCAAAAGAGCGCGAGTGATAAACTGCACAAAACAGTGCGATGCGCAAAGGAGCGCGAGTGATAAACTGCACAAAGCAGTGTGATGCGCAATACAGCGCGAGGGTTAAAGTGCACAAAATAGTACGATGCACCAAGCAGTGTGAGGATAAACTGCACAAAACAGTGCGATGCGCAAAAGAACGCCAAAGGATAAATCGCACAAAACAGGCAATGCACAAACAAATGTAGCATAAACTCTACAAAACAGTACGATGCGCAAATGAGCGCGAGGGATAAACTACACAAAACAATGCGATGCGCAAAATAGAGCGAGCGATAAACTGCACAAAACAGAGCGACACGCAAAACAGCGCGAGTCTAAACTGCACAAAAGTGTGCGATGCGCAAAAGAGCATAAGTGATAAACTACACAAAACAGTGCGATGCACAAAACAGTGCGAGGGTAAACTGCACAAAATAAAGGCGACGCAAAAACAAGAAGCATAAATCGCACAAAATAAAGGCGGCGATGCAAAAATAAAGTGTAAACTTCACAAAAAGGCGAGCGCGCAAAAAGCGGCGTGAAATCGCGCAAAATAAATTCGATGCGCAAAAGAGCGCAAGGGTAAACTGCACAAAACAGTGAGATGCCCAAAATAGCGCGAGTGATAAACTGCACAAAACAGTGCGATGCGCAAAATAGAACGAGTGTAAACAGCACAAAACAGTGTGTTGTGAAAAATAGCGCCAGTGATAAACTGCACAAAATAGTGCAATGTACAAATGAGCGCGAGGGTAAACTGCAAAAAACAGTGCGATGCGCAAAAGAGCGCGAGGGTAAACTGCACAAAAAAGGGCAATGCGCAAAACAACGCGAGCGTAAACTTCACAAAACAGTGCGACGCGCAAAAGTGCACGAGTGTAAACTGCACAAAACAGTGCGACGTGCAAAATAGCTTGAGCGTTAAATTGCACAAAACAGTGCGATGCGCAAAATAGCTCGAGTGATAAAATGCACAAAATAGTACGATACGCAAAAGGGCGTGAGTGTAAACTGCACAAAACTGTGCGATGCGCAAAATAGCGCGAGTGAAAACTGCACAAAAATAGTGCGATGTACAAAATAGCTCGAGGGTAAACTACACAAAACAGTGCGATGCGCAAAAGAGCGTGAGGGTAAACTGCACAAAACAGTGCAATGCGCAAAATAGCGCGATCGTTAAACTGCACAAAATAGTGCGATGTACAAAGCAGTGCGAGCGTAAACAGCACAAAATAGTACGATGCGCAAACGAGCGCTAGTGATAAACTGCACAAAACAGTGCGATGCGCAAAATAGTGCAAGCGTTAAACTGCACAAAACAGTGCGATGCGCAAAGCAGCGCGAGCGTAAACTGCACAAAACAGTGCGATGCGCAAAACAGCGCGAGCGTAAACTGCACAAAACAGTGCGATGCGCAAAAGAGCGCGAGTGATAAACTACACAAAACAATGCGATGCGCAAAACAGCGTGAGTGTAAACTGCACAAAACAGTGCGATGCACAAAATAGCGCGAGTGATAAACTGCACAAAATAGTGCGATGCGCAGTAGCGCGAAGCGTAAATCGCACAAAATAAAGGTAATGCGCACAATAGAGCGAGTGATAAACTGCACAAAACACAAAATAGCGCGAAAGGCGAATCAGACAAAAGTGCGGCGACAACAAGGCGACCGTGAAATCGCGACAAAACAAAGGCGATGCACAAAAGAGCACGATTGATAAACTGCACAAAACAGTGCGATGCGCAAAATTGCACGAGGGATAAACTGCACAAAACAGTGCGATGCGCAAAAGAGCGCGAGGGTAAACTGCACAAAACAGTGCGATGCGCAAAATAGCGCGAGCGTTAAACTGCACAAAATAGTGCGATGCACAAAGCAGGGCGAGCGTAAACTGCACAAAACAGTGCGATGCGCAAAACAGCGCGAGCGTAAACTGCACAAAACAGTGCGATGCGCAAAGTTGGGCGAGTGATAAACTGCACAAAGCAGTGTGATGCGCAAAACAGCGTGAGCGTTAAACTGCACAAAATAGTACGATGCACAAAGCAGTGCGAGCATAAACTGCACAAAACAGTACGATGCGCAATGTAACGCGAAAGTGATAAATCAGACAAAACAGGCGATGCGCAAATAAATGCTTAGCATAAATCAGACTAAACAAAGGCGATGCACAAAAGAGCGTGAGGCATAAACTGCACAAAACAGTGCGATGCGCCAAACAGCGCGAGCGATAAACTGCACAAAACAGAGCGATGCGCAAAACAGCGCGAGTGTAAACTGCACAAAAGTGTGCGATGCGCAAAAGAGCGTAAGTGATAAACTGCACAAAACAGTGCGATGCGCAAAACAGCGCGAGGGTAAACTGCACAAAACAGTGCGATGCGCAAAACAGTGCGAGCGTAAACTGCACAAAACAGTGCGATGCGCAAAAGAGCGCGAGGGTAAACTTCACAAAACAATGCGATGCGTAAAACAGCGCGAGCGTAAAATGCACAAACCAGTCCGATGCGCAAAAGAGCACGAGGGTAAACTGCACAAAACAGTGCGACGCGCAAAATAGCGCGAGTGATAAACTGCACAAAATAGTGCGACGCGCAAAATAGCGCGTGTGTCAAAAGCACAAAACAGTGCGATGCGCAAAATAGCGCTAGTGATAAACTGCACAAAATAGTGCGACGCGCAAAATAGCGCGAGTGTCAGCTGCACGAAACAGTGCGACGCGCAAAATAGCGCGAGTGATAAACTGCACAAAACAGTGCGACGCGCAAAATAGCGCGAGCGTAAACTGCACAAAACAGTGCGATGCGCAAAAGTGCGCGAGTGTAAACTGCACAAAATAGTGCGATGCGCAAAATAGTTCGAGTGATAAAATGCACAAAACAGTGCGATGCGCAAAAGAGCGCGAGTGTAAACAGCATAAAACAGTGCGATGCACAAAATAGCGCGAGTGAAAACTGCAAAAAACAGTGCGATGTACAAAATAGCGCGAGGGTAAACTGCACAAAACAGTGCGATGAGCAAAAGAGCGCGAGGGTAAACTGCACAAAACAGTGCGATGCGCAAAATAGCGCGAGTGTTAAACTACACAAAATAGTGCGATGCACAAAGCAGTGCGAGTGTAAACTGCACAAAACAGTGCGATGCACAAAAGAGCGCTAGTGATAAACTGCACAAAACAGTGCGATGCGCAAAATAGCGCGAGCGTAAACTGCACAAAACAGTGCAATGCGCAAAATAGCGCGAGAGTTAAACTGCAAAAAATAAAGGCGGCGCGCAAAGAGCGTGAGTGGTAAATCGCGACAAAACAAAGGCGATGCGAAATCGCACAAAATCGCAGCGGCGCGCAAAATAGCGCGAGGGATAAACTGCACAAAACAGTGTGATGCGTAAAAGAGCGCGAGGGTAAACTGCACAAAATAGTGCGATGAGCAAAATAGCACGAGCGTTTAACTGCACAAAATAGTGCGATGCGCAAAGCAGCGCCGGCGTAAACTGCACAAAACAGTGCGATGCGCAAAGGGGCGCGAGCATAAACTGCACAAAATAAAGGCGGCGCGCAAAGCGAGCGCGAGTGATAAATCGCACAAAGTAAAGGCGATGCGCCAAACAAATAAGGAAGCGAAACCGCACAAAACAGTGCGATGTGCAAAATAGCGCGAGTGATAAACTGCACAAAACAGTGCGATGCGCAAAAGAGCGCGAGGGTAAACTGCACAAAATAGTGCGATGCGTAAAAGAGCGCGAAGGTAAACTGCACAAAATAGTGCGATGCGCAAAATAGCGCGAGCGTTAAACTGCACAAAATAGTGTGATGCACAAAGTAGTGCGAGCGTAAACTGCACAAAACAGTACGATGCGCAAAAGAGCGCTAGTGATAAACAGCACAAAACAGTGCGATACGCAAAACAGCGCGAACGTAAACTGCACAAAACAGTGCGATGCACAAAATAGCGCGAGCGTTAAACTGCACAAAATAGTGCGATGCACAAAGCAGTGCGAGCGTAAACTTCACAAAACAGTGCGATGCGCAAAAGAGCGCGAGTGATAAACTGGACAAAACAGTGCGATGCGCAAAACAGCGCGAGCGAAAACTGCACAAAACAGTGCAATATGCAAAATAGCGCGAGTGTTAAACTGCAAAAAACAGTGCGATGCGCAAAAGAGCGTGAGTGGTAAACTGCACAAAACAGTGCGATGTGCAAAATAGCGCGAGGAATAAACTGCACAAAAGAGTGCGACGCACAAAAGAGTGCAAGGGTAAACTGCACAAAATAGTGCGATGCGCAAAGCAGCGCCGGCGTAAACTGCACAAAACAGTGCAATGCGCAATGGGCGGAGCATAAATCGCACAAAATAAAGGCGATGCGCAAAGCGAGCGCTGACCGATAAACCGCACAAAGCAAAGGCGAGCGCCAAACAACAAGGAAGCGTAAACTGCGCAAAATAGCGCGAGTGATAAACTGCACAAAACAGTGCGATGCGCAAAACAGCGCGAGCGTAAACTGCACAAAACAGTGCGATGCGCAAAAGAGCGCGAGGGTAAACTGCACAAAACAGTGCGATGCGCAAAATAGCGCGAGCGTTAAACTGCACAAAATAGTGCGATGCACAAAGTAGTGCGAGCGTAAACTGCACAAAACAGTGCGATGCGCAAAAGAGCACGAGTGATAAACAAAGACAAGACAAAGGCGATACGCAAAATGCCGCGAACGTGAATCGACAAAACAAAGGCGATGCACAAAATAGCGCGAGCGTTAAACTGCACAAAAAAGTGCGATGCGCAAAATAGCGCGACCATTAAGCTGCAGAAAATAGTGCGATGCGCAAAGCAGCGCGAGCGTAAATTGCACAAAGTAGTGCGACGCGCAAAACATCGCGAGCGTAAGCGGCACAAAACAGTGCGATGCGCAAAACAACGCGAGTGATAAACTGCACAAAAGAGTGCAATGCGTAAAAGAGCACGAGTGTAAAATGCACAAAACAGTGAGATGCACAAAGCAACGCGAGCGATAAATCGCGCACAAAATAGAGCGTAAATCGCACAAAGTAAAAAGTGTGCGCAAAAGAGCGTAAGTGATAAACCGCATAAAATAAAGGCGATGCGCAAAACAAAGCGAGGGTAAATCGCACAAAGAATGCGGCGCGAAAACAAATACGAAGCGAACTTATAAAACAGTGCGATGCGCAAAACATCGCGAGCGTAAACTGCACAAAACAGTCCGATGCGCAAAAGAGCGCGAGGGTAAACTGCGCAAAATAGTGCGATGCGCAAAATAGCGCCAGTGTAAACAAAGACAAAACAAAGGCGCGGCGCAAAATAGCGCTGGATAAACCGCACAAAATAAAGGCGATGCGCAAAAGAGCGCGAGGGTAAACTACAAAAAACAGTGCGATGCACAAAAGTGCGCGAGGGTAAACTGCACAAAAAAGGGCGATGCGTAAAACAACGCGAAGCGAAATCGACAAAACAAAGGCGATGCGAAAAGTGCACGCATCAGAACAAAGACAAAACAAAGGTGACGCGCAAAATAGCGTGAGCATTAAACTGAACAAAATACTGCGATGCGCAAAATAGCTCGAGTGATAAAATGCACAAAATAGTGCGATGCGCAAAAGTGCACGAGTGTAAACTGCACAAAACAGTGCGATGCGCAAAATAGCGCGAGTGAAAACTGGTGCGATGTACAAAATAGCGCGAGGGTAAACTGCACAAAACAGTGCGATGTGCAAAAAAGCGCGAGGGTAAATCAGACAAAACTGCGGCGATGCACAAAATAGCGAAAAGCGCAATCAGACAAAATAGTGCGATGCACAAAGGCGAAGCGAAATCGCGACAAAATAGTGCGATGCAAAAAAGAGCGTAGTGATAAATTGCACAAAATAAAGGCGGCGCGCAAATATGCGCGAAAATCAGATAAAACAAAGGCGATGCGCAAAACAGCGCGAGGGTAAACTACACAAAACAGTGCGGTGTGCAAAAGAGTGCGAGGGTAAATAGCATGAAATAGTGCGCAGTAAAGTAGCACGAAGCGCAATTGCACAATATAGTGCACGCGCAAAGTCAAGGCCAGAAATAGCACAAAACAGTGCGATGCGCAAAGGGGCGCGAGCATAAACTGCACAAAACAGTGCGATGCGCAAAAGAGCGCGAGTGATAAACTGCACAAAACAGTGCGATGCGCAAAACAGCGCGAGCGTAAACTGCACAAAACAGTGCGATGTGCAAAATAGCGCGAGTGATAAACTACACAAAACAGTGCGATGCGCAAAAGAGCGCGAGGGTAAACTGCACAAAACAGTGCGATGCGCAAAAGAGCGCGGGGGTAAACTGCACAAAACATCGCGATGCGCAAAATAGCGCGAGCGTTAAACTGCACAAAATAGTGTGATGCACAAAGCAGTGTGAGCTTAAACTGCACAAAAAAGTACGATGCGCAAAGGTGCGCTAGTGATAAACTGCATAAAACAGTGCGATGCGCAAAATAGCGCGAGCGTAAACTGCACAAAACAGTGCGATGTGCAAAATAGCGCGAAAGCGCAATCAAGACAAAAAGTGCGATGCGCAAAATAGCACGAAGCGTAAACCGCACAAAATAGTGTGTAATAATCCGCTGGGGACCTCGCTATAGTTCGACTCGATGAAGTCACGGTTTTAATCTTGAACTAAAGAGTTCAACCGCAAATCGCTTTGAGAAAACAGATTTTAGAAAGAAGTGCCAAACATGGACTGCTTTGCGACATGAGTCGCCACCTAAATATTTTATTTTGGGAAATTTAGGAAATCCCGACTGCTGCCTAAGGCCACGCGGTCCGCCATCACCAAAGTTGCCTTGGCTCGAACTTGGGTATGATTGGGGAAAGTCACTGCGGAGTATTCACTGCCCGATCAAAGATCGCCTCTACTAACCATGATATCTAGTTTTGAAAACATTATGCGTTTTATTCCGATTATTAGCCTAGATTTACTATGTGATGCACAAAGATACAAGTATAGACCTGGTCGCCGAATTGGAACAAAACATTTCATGTTTGTTTTTGAAAGATGGTTTGCTACTCGCAAAGGTGCTTAAAATGCAGATTTTGCCACCCTCGTGGGCTTAGAAAACATGGTTTTGCCACTATCTAGTGGGCTTAAACTCACAAATGATGATTTGTTCCAATCTAAGTAACCCAACCTTCACCCACAGTATTCAAGCTTATATCACATAAGCAAATAGCCTCATGGTAAGCATGCTATCATGGCGCCACTCACACACATGCAAGGATGCTAAAGCATAAAACTTACGAAAGTACTCCAAGTCAAAACATAAGCTAATTAGAAACCATGCATGATCCTAATTATACGTATGCCTAATGCAACACATGCAAAATGCAACTAAGATAGCAGTGCTCGACTATTCTAAACATGGCATATGGAATGCTACAACTAACAAGTATTCAACTTGGAATTGAAATACAATGCTTAGTATGATGCGCCGAGTCTTGCATGCAAGATGATGAATGAATGCAAACATGCTATCATATCAGATGCTAATTGAAACATGCCCTAATCTAACCATCATAAGCCGTAAATAAAAGGGAGAAAGACGGGGTTGGAAGACATACATCACACACATGCACACTTATTACAACACTACCTCGCCGGAGGGTCCTAATAAATAATATACAGCCCCAAATGAAAATACATCAATATACAAAAATCCTAATTAATTAACAAATTAATCTAGGAAAGCGATAAACTAGCATGCAAGTTAGGGACCGCCGACTCGCCGATGATGAATGATGCATGTTCGGGTTGCTTGGCACGGAAATCCACTACGATTCCCCAATTAGCCTCTGTTCACAATTAAGCCCGGAATTTTGCACGAAGCTCCGAATGATTGTTGACTCTTGATTTGCTGCAACAGAGAGCAAGAAAGGGGCATGGCAATGTATTTTCACATATATATGCATGTCTCGATCCTCGTGCCACCAATCACGTATATCGATGCATGATGGCCGAGGAGTCGAATTGCACAACTCAATATAGAATGGATGCACATGAAAACACAACAAGACCAAGACTCTATCATGGATAATCCGGAGTGCCAGTAATTGGGAATTGAGACACGCCCGCCACTGGCGCACGAAGGTCCTCGCTTCGCTCAAAGCTAACTCCTATCCCAAACACAATGCATTACGCATGACATGCATGAATGCAACTAAGATACAAGCTAACATGCACAATGCTATGAAATGGCATACACGATGGACGAGGTAACATGGCATACACAATGCGCTAACATACAACCTAGCATACGCAATGCTATGAAATGAAATGGCATACACAATGCATAATGGACTTACACTAACACAAGTGGGCCTCACCACACTCACATAGGAGGCCATAAGATGAAAAGTGAGACATTTCGAGATGCGTGCACACATGCACGCAAAACCGAGGATTCCACCCTAAGGCACGAATGCCACTCTACCAAAGCATGGTAAGGAATGGAACATGATATGCAAGCATGCAAATTTCAGTACCAAAATATTATGCAAAACAGCCCTAAACATGGAATCATGGCACCCGATGCATGAAATGAGACCCGAAACTCGAAACTAGGCACATGGAATGACTTATAGCTATACAAAGCATGCATTATTTGAACATGAAGCATAAAGACAGAATCAAGGAAGTCCCAAAACATGCATATTTCTAGTTTTAAGCAAGGCCAAAAGGTGAACACAAGTAGGGCTAAGCTAACATGCAAAAATGGCCTCGAAAGAGAGATAAAGAAGCAAGTAACAGCTGCTGGCCCTAACTGGAAAAGTTCCCTTCAACAAAGTTGAAGAGGGGCTGAAAATCAAGCACTTTACCGTTTACATCAATCCACGAAAATAAACACAAGGAGGCCTAAAACATTATGCAAGAAAAAGGCCAAAAGAGGGACAAAGAAGCAAGTGATGGCTGCTGGCCTGTAACAGGGGAGGGCCCTTCAAAAATGTTGAAGAGGGGTCCAAAAAATGATATTTTACAGTTTATTACCAAGTCCAAAACAGTGCACAAGCAAGCTTAAAATACTATACAAAATAAGGCATAAAAGAGAGCTTTAACACAAAGAGCAAAAAGGGAGCCTCAAACAGTGAAAGACCCTTGATAAAACATGAAGAGTGGGTCAAAATATGACTATTTACAGTTCAGACCAGAGCCCAAAAATACAAGCACAAGGAGCTAAAAGAAGCCTGCAAAAATAGGGCCAAAAGAGAGATAAAGAGGCAAGTGATAGATGGAAGCCTCAAACAATGAAGAGCCCTTCAACAATGTTTAAGAGGATCCCAAAAAAAAACAACTTTTCAGTTTATGACCAAGCTCAAAACAGTTTAAAAATAGGCCTAAAATACTATGCAAGAAAGAGACATAAATGAGAGCTAAAGAGGGAAGTGGTAGTATGAAGCCTCAAACAGGGGAGAACCCTTAATCAAACATGAAAAAGACCTCAAAAAAAGACTATTTACAGTTTGGGTCGGAGTCCAAATATGCGAGAAAGTATAGCTTAGATTGCATGCAAAAATAGGGCCAAAAAGAGGAGAAGGAGACTTACCCTTGAAGAACCAATCTTTGACAGCCTTTGGACCAAGTTTGGGTGCTCCTAAGCTCTGAAAAACAACCTCAAGTTTCTGGTATGGAGTATAGAGGCCTTGTGCTATGAGGTGTAGTGTAAAATGGTGTAGGATTTGAAGGGTTTTGGTGCTTGGAATAGAGAGGGAGAGAGATTTGATGCAAGAGGCTTAAACCAAAATTTCTAACCCTTAAAACTGAAGGAGAGGGGCTGGTTATATAGGCACAAGAGTGGGAAAAAAAGAGGGGAGATTCAAATTTAAGTTTTCCCCCCAAAAGTTCCCCCATCGGATACAGAATCTGGGGGGAAAATGAGGGTATATTTGTACTGTACCTGATGTAAGGATTCTGGTCGGCTAGTTATTAAGGTTGCAGGTGGCCGGCTGGCCCTCCCCATGGCCGGTCGGCCAAGGGTCAAAAGGTCCAATGAAGATTGCTGGCCGGCCACCTCAAATTGGTGGCCTCCCATGTGTGCACAACACAACTATGTGGTCAAAAACTGGAGAAGGTGAACCAGGAGAGAGAAAAGACCATTTTTTGAAGGGGTTCAAAAGGGTCAAACACAATTAATGGCCGGCCATATGATATTGGTGGCCTCCTAGGTGTCTACAACACAAATATGTGGTTTACGGCAAGAAAAAGTGGCCTTAGGGTGGTCAACATTGGCTTTCTAGTGGAAAAAATGGGCGACGGAGGGCGATGAAGGAATAAAACTGGTTGTCAGAGCAATTACTGGCCTTCCACCCTTCTACGACCTTCCTAGCAATGAAACAGAGGTCTCTGCCAAAAATGAACTCAAACCGATGCAAAACGAAGTTCGGGGCCAAAACACGCACTGGGCCTCAAAACCGATCATATAATCAAGGTGGCGTTTCACCATGAAGTTGGTCTTTGAGCCCTAGTGTCCTCAAAAGGAGTAAATAAGATGCACGCCAAAAACCGGAGCAAACAGATGTGGTTAAGCGGTCCCGAACCGGGGCACGCTGCCAACGGCTCCGAAAAATCAGAAACCGAGCTCCAAATAGGAAAAATGGCCTACGTCCACAAAATGTAGCCTACGGCCACTGTGAGATTATCTACGAGACCTCTTCCTCCCTTCAGGAAGAGAAAACACGGCCTGGTTCACAAACCGAGGCAAAGCACAAAAGAGTCCGGAAGTCTGGAGGCAATGCTCAGAGTCGAGACTCAAACCTCTCAACGAAAGCACAACATGTAGCATCACCAAGGGCTCAATCTGACGCTCGAAGTCTTCAGGTCGGTCACAAATGGGGTGGCTCCAGTTGCCCCTCTTTGACGAAACTCAAAAGTCACAAGTGACGGGACGGAATGTCAAAGCCCGTGAGATGACCCATTTTTGACAAGGTCAAGACTTAGACAAACATACCAGATAAATAGAAGATGTGCTCGCAGCATGCCCGCAGCAGTAAGCAAAATGCACAAATAAATGCACAAAGTCGATGTAACTCAATGATCATACGAGGCGTTAAGTCGTAATGAAGCAAATATTCACAATAGATGCGACAGCTTTTAAGCAAGAATGCAAAGCAACAACTATATTTCATGCTTAAGAATGCGAGAATTATTCAATTTCGCCACGCCTCACACGGAGAAGATACAATACTGCTGATTCGTTCGGGTCGCACTCAAATTTCAAATGAACCGACATACAATATCGTGCTCGCAAAAGAAAGAAACTCAACAAGCACAACATACTTGACAACATATGTTCAATGTGACTTGAATATAGACAAACGTGGTGCCGGGAAGGTGCATCACAACGCGAGGAAAAACGCTGCGGCAACGCGTGTTTAAGCGGAGGCTTGGTAATATCAAGGAGAAGTGCATAACAATGCAAGTATATGCATGAGAATGCAAGTTATGTGCACAACAATGCAACAAGTGTAAACCAGATATATGTTTGTCGCGAAACAACGAAAGCAAGGAAATGCGCTTTCGGGCGAGCGACTCGATTATGCCTCGGTTCACCTCCGGAGAGGTTACAACATGTTCAAGAAGGATACATCTCACTTTCGATGAGTAATGATGGGACACGCATCGGAAGTTGAAGCTGAAGTTCCAGCGGAGCGATTTCGCGACAGAAAGTGCATTTCTCTTGTACTTTTTCAGGTCTCGGGGACTCCAATCCTCCTCAAAATTTGCAGAGAGCTTGGTGGCACCGTGGGACCACCCCGGGCTAGTTTCCTTCCCAAGGGGAGGCCACCGCCCAGTTTTGATGGAGAAAGGTGGCCGGCCTGCCAGAAAAGGTGGCCGGCCGGCCACCTAGCCCAGATTCGGGGCAATTTTGTCTTTTCGACCTCTTTTCTTTAGAACCATTCGCCAAACACTTTGTGCTCACAACATCAGCTCTGAAAACATCTTCTACCTTCCCAAACCATTTTCCTTCAGATCTAAGCTCTATACGCTGCTTCCAATGCCCCACGCAGTTGTTTTCGTGAAAACTTTCGCCTCTACACTTTGAACCGATTAAATTTTGATTTCGGGGCTTCTTTTCTCATTTTTGCCACTTGAGGTGAGTTTGTCTCATTATTTGGAAGATTTTCTCAGGAGTTGACTTTTGTTGACTTTTTCATTTCCCGAGGGTTGACTTTTGTTGACTTTTTCCAATTTCGGCTCATTTTGCTCATTTTTGCAGATTTTCTGAAATGGCTAGTCATTTCCTTCATGGCGGAGGTCTTCCAGGTGCTGGGAGTGAGCTGGATATTATGTCCTTGCCTCCGAGAGTTCGGCTCTTTGATCCCGAGAGGTATCATCCTCAGGAGCACATTCTTCCGCGAGCGGTTTTCTACCATTTTACTGACTTTGGTGAGCAAGCGCCTACAGATCTACTACTGCGGGAGCCGGAGTCTCACCTCTCTCATGAGGCACCTGATGTATTTATTCCACTTTTACATTTTTTGTAATGTATTCTGCATTTTCCGTGTATTTCGTGCCTTCGTTATGTTTATCTGTCCACTCGAGCCCACAGCTTGTTTTGAATGTTCAGTCCATGGCATCGTATTTTGTTTGCATCTTGAACACACAGTCCAAACATTCTGACTTTCTAAACATGCAGCCCATATATTGATTGTGAACACACAGCACACACTTGTTGAGTATTGAAGACACAGCCCAATACCTGAATTCTGAAATGAACACACATCCCATTCTTTGATGCCGAACACATAGCTCGAAGTTGAGGTGAACACACAAAGACACACCGATTGAGAGTTGAACACGAGCTGATCTCCGAGATGAACACACACCATTGTTGATGTGAACACACAAAGTTGTTGAGGTGAACACACCAAGACACATCGATTGAAAGTTGAACACGCAGCTCCAAACACTTTGATGTCGAACACACATTTCATTGTTGAGGTGAACACACTGGCACACATCGATTGAAAATTGAACACGCAGCAAAACACTTGAGATGGACATACAGCCCCACACCGATTGAGAGTAGAACACGCACCCAAACTCGATTTTCAACACATAGCCCATTGTTGAGGTGAACACGCAAAGACACCGATTGAGAGTAGAACATGCAAACAAACTCTAATTTTCTCAACACACACCCCATTGTTGAGGTGAACACACAAGACACATCGATTGAGAGTAGAACACGCACCCAAACTCGATTTTCTCAACACACAAATTTATTGTTAAGGTGAACGCAAGAACACACACCGATTGAGCGAGGACACGCAGCCCCAAACTCGATTTTTCTCAACACACAACCCATTGTTGAGGTGAATGCGCAGACACACTAATTGAGAGTAGAACACGCAGCCCAAACTCGATTTTCAACACACACC
>CM045771.1:10443073-10543073 GCA_025200525.1 Camellia lanceoleosa
AAACATTTTCCCATCAACTTTGTCCATTTGATCATCTCACCATCCTTGTCCATCAAGATTCATCGTGATCTCAGTGCAATGCTTTTTCGCACTAGGGCAACTTTCTCGTTGTCATGTCGCAGTTGCTATGCGACTAGGGCAACTTTCCAATTGCGGAAACTGGGTTGTGCATCTCAAAGGATGACAAATCTCAGCGTGTCGGGCTTCGATCCATACCGAAAATGGTTTTGAAAAGTTTTAATAAAAGCTAACTTTGTTCAAATTAATCTTTTACAACCAAGACCATTTTTGGACCATAGCGAAAATTTTCAGCACTCCACAACCTTCAATTTCATTGAATTAAAAATAGGGTTATACTTCTCTTACATACAAATTGAAGTTACCTTTTATTACATAAAAATTGAAAGTACTAGTAAAGCAATAAATTCGAGGCGTGGATAAGTCAGTGTCCTGCGCCTCCCAGCCGGTGGAAGCCTCGATGCTGTTGGCCCAACAGGCCTCCTCATTGAGCTACCCCAAGACTCGTCAAACAAAGCGCTGAAAGCGAGCAGGGCGAAGCTCGAGTCCTCCATCTTTGTGGCATAACGGGCAAGTTGTACGCTCAAACCGGAATGCGCTGGGTACTTACCCCTCGGCGGGCAAGTCCGATCGTGACTAAACCGCATTGAATCGAACGAAAGTAGAACACGCAGCGGGTCGGACCAATCAACTGGATCCCGATCAACGGACATGCTATAGCTCATCGCCGGAGATTAAGCCAAGGATAGTGCCAAGCAATGCGACCGCAGACAAATTCCACATCCAAATAACCACCACCCTCATCAAGGGCATCAACTAAGCGTTGGCGAAGAAGTAGCCGCGAATGAGTAGGTGGGCAAGATTCCACAACCCGCACTTTATCCATCAACCATACCGGGAGGGATGAAAAATGAGAGAATAAAGAATAGAGATGTACGATGAGAGAAAAGCGAGAAAAGGGTTTTGTGAGAAAAATCGAGCCCGAGGTCGAGTGATGAGCATATATATATGTGAGGTTGGGTGGGAAACATTACTGCAGAGTAGTGGACTCCCGTCTGGTCGTCTCCCAATGATAGAAAGCATCCAAGCCCATCACTGCCTCGCCAATGTCATGGCGAGCACAAATTTCTTCCCTTCTTTCAAGCCTTGAGCAACTTCAATCGATGAATGCTAGATCCACCAAAGCCCGGAGGAGCAAAAGTGAGATAGTATACACAAGCAAAGGCGTGTTGTCGAAAAACCTTGCCAATAATGGTTCCTCGGTCACCAAAGATCGTAGCGATGGATCGCCGAGAATGTCCAATTCCTGCTGCATCGAGACCGAGCATCATGCATGGTGAGCCCACACATTTCCCCTAAAGCTTGGGCATGGCCGAAGCGAAACTGAGGCAAAATCTCTTCGTAGCGTTCAGATTCCATCAAAACTTGAAAATCTTCGAAAGTTAGACATACCTCTTGCCCGCCGAAGCTGAAAACATGCGTCACCGGGTTCCAAAACCTCGCCGCAGCATGGAGGAAGGGAAAGTGCAGCGGAGTGCGGCTCAACATGAATAGTGCATTCAAGACGAAACCCCGAAAATTAAACTTTTCCGAGCCATCTAAAGAAGCCATCCAAACTGTGAGATTTTAGGCGAGAAAGGCCTCCATTTTGGTGAAAAACTAAGATGAAATAAATCAGCCTCGAAGTTGGGGCTTTTAAAGAGGATAAGACACTATTCGGGGACACGTGTCAAAATTTGACGGTTGCTGAGCTAAGTGGCTGGCCGGCCACCTTTTCTAGCAAGCCGGCCACCTTTCTCCCCTCAGATGCAAAAAGCTGGCTAGCCAACTCCCAAAAGTGGTCGGCCATGCTCCAATGTGTGTCATTGATCCTGTTTTACCCTCCAGAAGGAAGTTCCAAGCATTTCCATGCACCGGATGTGTTAAAGGCCTCCATTTCCCTCTGTTTCGGATGTGTTCCGTCGCCTAGATCGTCCGAAATACACTTTGTTTATTGAGTTGTTGTTTAGTCTTGCTTATCGAGTTGTTGTTTTGCTTATCAAATTGTTGCTTTGTTAGTCGAGCTGTTTTGTTTATCGAGTTGTCAAGTTTTGTGTATTTGAGTTGTTACTCTTTACTTATCAATTTTGTTTTGCTTTGCTTATCGAGTTGTAAACTTACTAAGGTTTCGTAGTTTCTTAGTAAGTTAGGTTGTTTCGTTTGTTGTGTCGGTTCACTACCTGACTTGGTAAATACACAGTGCACATTTCCATTCGATCTCATTTTTGTGCAAAATGACGCGATATGATGCTGAGAGCATAAAATACAACACTTTTTTCAAAAGCTGTTTCATTCCATCATTGCAACATTTTACAAACGAAGGTACAAGTTTTACAGAAAATGAAACTGCCTAATGATGTACAATGTGCTACAAACTACTAGCAAAAAGGTAAATAAAATAGGGAACAGCAGCGTCAATGCTCTCAAGAACAGGAATAAGAGGCCCTCTTCATCCTCTTCTTCAAGCGTTCTCAAGACCACCACCACCATCCGAGTCAGCTGCCGTCCTCGGATTCCTCACCTCGCCTCCACTCGAACCAGACCGAGCCCTCCTCTCTGTCAGCAGATGTCTCTGACTGACGATCTGCAGCCTCCTCCTCATCCTCACCGGGATCCTCCTCTACAATGTATGCTCTACGTCTGCGAGACGATCCCCCTCCCCGAGCTCCTCGGAAAGGCCTGGATGGCCCAGCTCCTCGAAAAGGCCCAGATGGTCCACCTCCCAGAGAAGGCCTAGGTGGCCTGGCCTGCGGCTGAGCATACACCGGAGGCATCTAAAAATAAAGAGTTCAATTTGAATACATCAACTCAAATGTGTATATCATATGTAGATACAAAAAGACTACATGAAGAGGGTGCATGTAAATACAGTATGTAAGTGGGGTGTGTGTTAGATGTGCTCTACACAAGCAGCCTATCAGTACAGTAGAATGTTCAAGATCAGCATGTCACCGGAAATATGATAAATGCAAGAAAACTGAACAGTACCTGGACACCCATAATGGCCAGCTATGCCTCTCTCCGCAGGACCATGCCCTCAAGTGCGGCCATCATCCCGAGCATCTCATCCACATACTCGATAGGAGGCTGTAGACACAAGTGCAAAACTATCAGTAAGGGAATGAATGCCCAAGTATCCGGCTGATAAATCGAAATTGTGAAGCATATCGATGGTGAATCAGGATCTCTGACGTATCTATGGTCAGGAAGGGGGGGCTCTATCGGGATTGGGTAAGGAGTCCCAAATCGCCACCCCGTCAACTCAGTTGGCATGTCTGGCCACCCAGCATAATGATGAGTCGGAGGAATCGGGGGAACCAGTCCACCCCCACCTCTAGATGTGCCGGCCCTGCTGGTGGAAGGGGCGTCTGAAGCCCGGGCCCAGCTCGAAGAGGGCATATTAGCAGGCCTCATCACCGGAGCACGGACTCCCGTCAGTGGAGGCATCAAGTAGGTATGACGGTAGGTCGTGTAATCCCCCTCCACAAGGTGTAGTAAAGCGTCGATCAAAGATGGCACTAGTAACATCCCAGGAAGGGAGCCTATCAGCGATCCGCATATCAAGCGGGGGTGCTGAGGGAGGGTCCTGAGAAGTGTAGCCCCAGACCTGACGCAAGAAGCGGTCTCCCAAAAACCAGGCCCTATCGACTGGCCCCTCGAACAGGATCCTATACCGGGAGGCACCCCATGCTCCGGCAAACTAGAACCGGAGATCTTCACCCAAAGGCGCCCAAGGCTGCCATGTGATGTGCGGATAACCGATGCATAAGGGGGTCAGAAATCAGGAATATACAACATGAATCAAAGACAAAAGCAGAAAGAACTAAGAGAGTTGATATACCTCCGCCGACCGCCTTTGGTCAAAATCTGCCAAGATAAAGGAGAGACTCGAGGTCTCGGCCGATGCTGGCCCTCGAATGCGAGTGAATACGGGGTCATGAGGGGCCCCTCCACCACAAGCTCTGGGGCTAATGTCGGGAAGTACACATAGACCCATAACTGTGGAAAAAAGTGCAAAATGTAAGTACAAAATGCTGAGGACAAGGTGCAAGATACAGAGTGTAAAGTGCACCGTGTGTGCAATGTACAAGTAATGAGGACCAGAAATGTAAATCAAGAGGGCAGAAAGTACCTCCCAGGCTCTCCAATAGCCGCCAAGTAAGTCCCCCCATCCGCGGGAGGTCGCGCTCATATAGCAATAAAGGGTAGCTAAGCCGGCGCCACCCCAGTCATACCGTCTGACCTGTGATAGGTCCACCAAGGCACTCAGCAAATAAAGCCCGACAGTGTTCCCCCTATCGGCGAACAAAGTGGTCCCGAAGAGGAACATCAGAAAGCCGCGAGCATACTGAGCTGCCTCCGCAGGAGTCTCAGGCTCCATCTCTACCCTCCGGAAATGAGAAGAGAACCAAGTGTATCAGACTCTGCCCGAAGATCTATCAACAGGCGGGTGAGCCCCCAATAAATATATCCAAGCGGCCTCCCACTGGCCCATGTCCTCATCGTAAGGGATGGCCCAAACTCCCACGTCAAGACCGGTCAGTACCGCAAAGTCAAAAGGGGTCATAGTCAAGTGCCCCGTGGCAGAGAAATGGAAGGAGTTGGTGGTGTCCCACCATCTCTCCACCAAGGCACCCATCAAGGTCCTTCTGGCAAGGCAACGAAATAGTCCAGTACAGAAGGGCCCAAACCCTGCCAAGTCAACCAAATCCCGAACAGCCTCCAGGAGCTTGGCATACCAATCCCTCGCCGCGGTAGAGCCATATCCCCACACAGTGCGAGAAGTCACCTGCATTCAAAATGAATACATGCTTCAGCATCTTAGAATAAAATGAATAAGCTGCGTGCAAATGAAATGAATAAGCTGCATGCAAACAAAATATATGAGCTGTGTGCAAAATCAAATCAGATACAGAGTTTGGGCCGCGTGTTTTGCTCTCAATCAGTGTGTGCTACGTGTTCACCTCAACAATGGGCTGTGTGTTCAGAAAATCAAAGTTTGGGCTGCGTGTTCTACTCTCAATCAGTGTGTGCTGCGTGTTCACCTCAACAATGGGCTGTGTGTTTAGAAAATCAGAGTTTGGGCTGCGTGTTCTACTCTCAATTAGTGTCTTCTGCGTGTTCACCTCAACAATGGGCTGTGTGTTCAGAAAATCAGAGTTTGGGCTGCGTGTTCTACTCTCAATTAGTGTGTGCTGCGCGTTCACCTCAACAATGGGTTGTGTGTTCAGAAAATCAGAGTTTGGGCTGCGTGTCCTACGCTCAATCAGTGTGTGTTGCGCGTTCACCTTAACAATAGGCTGTGTGTTCAGAAAATCAGAGTTTGGGTCATGGTTCTACTCTCAATCGGTGCAGGTGTGTGTTCACCTCAACAATGGGCTGTGTGTTCAGAAAATTAGAGTTTGAGCTGCATGTTCTACTCTCAATCAGTGTGTGCTGCGTGTTCACCTCAACAATGGGCTGTGTGTTCAGAAAATCAGAGTTTGGGCTGCGTGTTCTACTCTCAATCAGTGTGGGCTGTATGTCCATCTCAAGTGTTTGGGCTGCGTGTTCAATTTTCAATCAGTGTGTGCCGTGTGTTCACCTCAACAATGAGCTGTGTGTTCGACATCAAAGTGTTTGGGCTGCGTGTTCAACTTTCAATCAGTGTGTGCCGTGTGTTCACCTCAACAACGAGCTGTGTGTTCAACATCAACAATGAGCTGTGTGTTCATCTCAGAGATCTGGCTGCGTGTTCAACTCTCAATCAGTGTGTGCTGTGTGTTCACCTCAACTTCGAGCTATGTGTTCGGCATCAAAGAATGGGATGTGTGTTCATTTCAGAATTCAGGTATTGGGCTGTGTGTTCAATACTCAACAAGTGTGTGCTGTGTGTTCACAATCAATATATGGGCTGCATGTTTAGAAAGTCAGAATGTTTGGACTGTGTGTTCAAGATGCAAACAAAATACGATGCCATGGACTGAACATTCAAAACAAGCTGTGGGCTCGAGTGGACAGATAAACATAACGAAGGCACGAAATACACGGAAAATGCAGAATACATTGCAGAAAGTGTAAAAGTGGAATAAATACATCAGGTGCCTCATGAGAGAGGTGAGACTCCGGCTCCCGCAGTAGTAGATCTGTAGGCGCTTGCTCACCAAAGTCAGTAAAATGGTAGAAAACCGCTCGCGGAATAATGTGCTCCTGAGGATGATACCTCTCGGGATCAAAGGGCCGAACTCTCGGAGGCAAGGACATAATATCCAGCTCACTCCCAGCACCTGGAAGACCTCCGCCATGAAGGAAATGACTAGCCATTTCAGAAAATCTGCAAAAATGAGCAAAATGAGCCGAAATTGGAAAAAGTCAACAAAAGTCAACCCTCGGGAAATGAAAAAGTCAACAAAAGTCAACTCCTGAGAAAATCTTCCAAATAATGAGACAAACTCACCTCAAGTGGCAAAAATGAGAAAAGAAGCCCCGAAATCAAAATTTAATCGGTTCAAAGTGTAGAGAACTGAAAGTTTTCACGAAAACAACTTGCGTGGGGCATTGGAAAACGCGTATAGAGCTTAGATCTGAAGAGGAAAATGGTTTGGGAAGGTAGAGAAGATGTTTTCAGAGCTGATGTTGTGAGCACAAAGTGTTTGGCCGAATGGTTTTAAAGAAAAGAGGTCGAAAAGACAAAATTGCCCCGAATCTGGGCTAGGTGGCCGGCCGGCCACCTTTTCTGGCAGGCCGGCCACCTTTCTCCATCAAAACTGGCCGGTGGCCTCCCCTTGGAAAGGAAACTAGCCGGTGGTGTTCCCAAGGTGCCCACCAAGCTCTCTGCAAATTTTGAGGAGGATTGGAGTCCCCGAGACCTGAAAAAGTACAAGAGAAATGCACTTTCTGTCGCGAAATCGCTCCGCTGGAACTTCAGCTTCAACTTCCGATGCGTGTCCCATCATTACTCATCGAAAGTGAGATGTATCCTTCTTGAACATGTTGTAACCTCTCCGGGAGGTGAACCAGAGGCCGCAATCGAGTCGCTCTCGCCGAAACGCGCATTTCCTTGCTCGTTGTTTTGCGACAAACATATATCCTGGTTTACACTTGTTCTGCATTGTTGTGCACATAACTTGCATTCTCATGCATATACTTGCATTGTTATGCACTTCTCCTTGATATTACCAAGCCTCCGCACTTAAACACGCGTTGCCACGCGCGTTTTTCCTCGCTAAGCAGATGCACCTTCCCACCGGCACCACGTTTGTCTATATTCGAAGTCACATTGAACATATGTTGTCAAGTATGTTGTGCTTGTTGAGTTTCTTTCTTTTGCAGGCACGATATTGTATGTACGGTTCATTTGAAGCTGGTGCGACCAGACGAATCGCGCAGGTATTGTATCTTCTCCGTGTGAGACGTGGCGAGAATTGAATAATTCTCCGCATTCTTAACTGCATGAAATATAGTTGTTGCTTTGCATTCTTGCTTAAAACTGTCGCATCTATTGTGAATATTTGCTTCATTACAGCTTGCTGCCTCGTATGATCATTGAGTTACATCCAGCTTTGTGCATTTCGCTGTGCATTTTGCACCCTGCCTGCGGGCATGCCTGCGGGCACATCTTCCTGTTTATCTAGTATGTTTGTCTAAGTCTTCGGCCTTGTCAAAAATGGGTCGTCTCTGGGCTTTGACATTCACTCCCATCACTTGTGACTTTCGAGTTCTGTCAAAGAGGGGCAACTGTAGACACCCCATTTTTGACCGACCTTAAGACTCAGACGTCACCGATTGAGCCCTTGGTGATGCTACATGTTGTGCTCGTTCAGAGGTTTCAGAGTCTCAGCTACGAGCATTGCCTCCAGACTTCCGGACTCTTTTGTGCCTTGCCTCAGTTTGTGAACCAGGCCTTGTTTTCTTTGTTTTCTCTTCCTGAAGGGAGGGAGAGGTCTCGTAGATCATCTCTCAGTGGCCGTAGGCTACATTTTGTGGTCGTAGGCCATTTTTCCTATTTGGAGCTGGTTCGATTTTGAGTTGGCAAGGCTGCCTCGGTTCGGGACCGCTTAACCACATCTGCTTGTTCTGGTTTTGGCGTGCATCTTATTTACTCCTTTTGAGGGACACTGGGGCCCAAGAGACCAACTTCATGGTCGAACGCCACCTTCGCTTAATGGGCTGGGGCCCAGTCATGTGTTTTGGCCCCTAACTTTCGCTTTTGCATCGGTTTGAGTTCATTTTTGGCAGAGACCTCTGCTTCATTGCTAGGAAGGTCAGAGAAGGGTGGAAGGCCAAGAATTGCTCGACAACCAGTTTTATTCCTTCATCGCCTCCGTCGCCCATTTTTTCCACTAGAAAGCCAATGTTGACCACCCTAAGGCCACTTTTTTCACAGAACCACATATTTGTGTTGTAGACACTGGAGGCCACCAATATCATATGGCCGGCCATTAATTGTGTTTGACCCTTTTGAACCCCTTCAAAAAATGGTCTTTTCTCTCTCCTGGTTCACCTTCTCCAGTTTTTGACCACATAGTTGTGTTGTGCACACATGGGGGGCCACCAATTTGAGGTGGCCGGCCAATCTTCATTGGACCTTGACCCTTGCCGACCGGCCATGGGAGGGGCCACCACCTGCAACCTCAATAACTAGCCGACCAGAATC
The DNA here is from genome assembly GCA_025200525.1 of Camellia lanceoleosa. NCBI lineage: Eukaryota > Viridiplantae > Streptophyta > Magnoliopsida > Ericales > Theaceae > Camellia > Camellia lanceoleosa. The sequence continues at coordinate 10,451,766 of CM045771.1, forward strand.
CTTACATCAGGTACAGTACAAATATACCCTCATTTTCCCCCCAGATTCTGTATCCGATGGGGGAACTTTTGGGAGGAAAACTTAAATTTGAATCTCCCCTCTTTTTTTCCCACTCTTGTGCCTATATAACCAGCCCCTCTCCTTCAGTTTTAAGGGTTAGAAATTTTAGTTTAAGCCTCTTGCATCAAATCTCTCTCCCTCTCTATTCCAAGCACCAAAACCCTTCAAATCCTACACCATTTTACACTACACCTCATAGCACAAGGCCTCTATACTCCATACCAAAAACTTGAGGTTGTTTTTCAGAGCTTAGGAGCACCCAAACTTGGTCCAAAGGCTGTCAAAGATTGGTTCTTCAAGGGTAAGTCTCCTTCTCCTCTTTTTGGCCCTATTTTTGCATGCAATCTAAGCTATACTTTCTCGCATATTTGGACTCCGACCCAAACTGTAAATAGTCTTTTTTTGAGGTCTTTTTCATGTTTTAATAAGGGTTCTCCCCTGTTTGAGGCTTCATACTACCACTTCCCACTTTAGCTCTCATTTATGTCTCTTTCTTGCATAGTATTTTAGGCCTATTTTTAAACTGTTTTGAGCTTGGTCATAAACTGAAAAGTTGTTTTTTTTGGGCTCCTCTTAAACATTGTTGAAGGGCTCTTCATTGTTTGAGGCTTCCATCTATCACTTGCCTCTTTATCTCTCTTTTGGCCCTATTTTTGCAGGCTTCTTTTAGCTCCTTGTGCTTGCATTTTTGGGCTCTGGTCTGAACTGTAAATAGTCATATTTTGACCCACTCTTCATGTTTTATCAAGGGTCTTTCACTGTTTGAGGCTCCCTTTTTGCTCTTTGTGTTGAAGCTCTCTTTTATGCCTTATTTTGTATAGTATTTTAAGCTTGCTTGTGCACTGTTTTGGACTTGGTAATAAACTGTAAAATATCATTTTTTGGGTCCCTCTTCAACATTTTTGAAGGGCCCTCCCCTATTACAGGCCAGCAGCCATCACTTGCTTCTTTGTCCCTCTTTTGGCCTTTTTCTTGCATAATGTTTTAGGCCTCCTTGTGTTTATTTTCGTGGATTGATGTAAACTGTAAAGTGCTTGATTTTCAGCCCCTCTTCAACTTTGTTGAAGGGCTCTTTTCCAGTTAGGGCCAGCAGCTGTTACTTGCTTCTTTATCTCTCTTTCGAGGCCATTTTTGCATGTTAGCTTAGCCCTACTTGTGTTCACCTTTTGGCCTTGCTTAAAACTAGAAATATGCATGTTTTGGGACTTCCTTGATTCTGTCTTTATGCTTCATGTTCAAATAATGCATGCTTTGTATAGCTATAAGTCATTCCATGTGCCTAGTTTCGAGTTTCGGGTCTCATTTCATGCATCGGGTGCCATGATTCCATGTTTCGGGGCTGTTTTGCATAATATTTTGGTACTGAAATTTGCATGCTTGCATATCATGTTCCATTCCTTACCATGCTTTGGTAGAGTGGCATTCGTGCCTTAGGGTCGGTCCTCGGTTTGCGTGCATGTGTGCACGCATCTCGAGTGTCTCACTTTTCATCTTATGGCCTCCTATGTGAGTGTGGCTGAGGCCCACTTGTGTTGGTGTAAGTCCATTATGCATTGTGTATGCCATTTCATTTCATAGCATTGCGTATGCTAGGTTGTATGTTAGCGCATTGTGTATGCCATGTTACCTCGTGCATCGTGTATGCCATTTCATAGCATTGTGCATGTTAGGTTGTATCTTAGTTGCATTCATGCATGTCATGCGTATTGCATTGTGTTTGGGATAGGAGTTAGCCTGAGCACGAGAAACGAGGGACCTTTCGTACTTCGAGTGACGGAACGTGTCTCAATTCCCAGTTACTGACACTCCGGATTATCCATGATAGAGTCTTGGTCTTGTTGTGTTTTCATGTGCATCCATTCTATATTGAGTTGTGCAATTCGACTCCTCGGCCATCATGCATCGATATACGTGATTGGTGGCACGAGGATCGAGACATGCATATATATGTGAAAATACATTGCCATGCCCCTTTCTTGCTCTCTGTTGCAGCAAATCAAGAGTCAACAATCTTTCGGAGCTTCGTGCAAAATTCCGGGCTTAATTGTGAACAGAGGCTAATTGGGGAATCAGAGGATTTCGTGCCACAACTAACATGCATCATTCATCATCCCGAGCAGAGTCGAGGCAGTCCCTAGCTTGCATGCTAGTTTATCGCTTTCCTAGATTAATTTGTTAATTAATTAGGATTTTGTACTTATTCGGACTGTATTTTTCATTTGGGACTGTATATTATTTATTCGGACCCTCCGAGCGAGGGTAGTGTTGTAATAAGTGTGCATGTGTGTGATGTATGTCTTCCAACCCCACGTCTTTCTCCCTTTTATTTACCAGCTTATGATGGTTAGATTAGGGCATGTTTCAATTAGCATACAGTATGATAGCATGTTTGCATTCATTCATCTGTCTTGCATGCACCGGGCTCGGCGCATCATACTAACTGCATTGTATTTCAATTCCAAGTTGAATACTTGTTAGCTGTAGCATTCCATATGCCATGTTTAGAATAGTCGAGCCTGCTATCTTAGTTGCATTTTGCATGTGTTGCATTAGGCACTTCTGTATAATTAGGATCATGCATGGATTTCTAATTAGCTTATGTTTCGGCTTGGAGTACTCGGTAAGTTTTATGCTTTAGCATCCTTGCATGTGTGTGAGTGACTGCCATGATAGCATGCTTACCATGAGGCTATTTGCTTATGTGATATAACTGCTTGAATGCCTGTGGGTGAAGGTTGGGTTACTTAGATTGGAACAAATCATCGACTGTGAGTTTTAAGCCCACTAGATAGTGGCAAAACCATGTTTTCTAAGCCCACCTGAGGGTGGCAAAATCTATATTTTAAGCCCGCTATAGTAGCAAACCATCTTTCAAAAACAAATATGAAATGTTTTGTTCCAATTCAGCGACTCCCATACTTGTATGTCATGCATCACATAGTAAATCTAGGCTAATAATCGGAATAAGAACGCATAATGTTTTCAAAACTAGATATCATGGTTAGTAGAGGCCGATCTTTGAACGGGCGAGCGGGGGTGCTCACGGCGACTTTTCCTAAATCATACCCAAGTTCCCGAGCCAAGGCAACTTTGGTGATGACGGACACGTGGCCTTAGGCAACGAGTCAGGATTTCCTAAATTTCCCAAAAATAAAATATTTAGGTGGCGACTCTGTATCTGGCAAAGCAGTCCATGTTTGGCACTTCTTTCTAAAAATCTGTTTTCTCAAACGACGGTTTGGATTTGGACTCTTTGGTTCAAGATTAAGAACCGTGACACAAATCGAAGTCCGAACTATAGCGAGGTCCCCACGGATTGTTACACACTATTTTGTGCGCTTAACGCCGGCTATTTTTGGCGCATCGCACTTTTTTGTGCGCTTTAACGCCGCGCTTATTTTGCACATCGTGACTGCTTTACGCAAGGCTTATTTTGGCGATCGCGACCGCTTTATGCGCTTTATCACTAATGCACCTTTGCGCATCGTACTTTTTTGTGCAGTTTACGCTCACACTGCTTTGTGCATCATAATATTTTGTGCGCTTTTAACGCCGCGCTTATTTTTGCGATCGCGATGTTTTGTGCGCTTTTTACCGCGCTTTTTGGCGATCACACCGCTTTTGTGCGCTTTTACTCGCGCTTTTTGCGATCGACTGCTTTTGTGTAGTTTATCACTGCGCTTATTTGGCGATCGTGACTGCTTTTTGTGCGCTTTATGATCGTGACTACTTTCGCGCCCCTTTATGCGATCGTGACTGCTTTTGTGCATTTACGCTGGCTCGCCTTTGCGATCGCACTATATTGTAATTTAACGCCAGGTTACTTTTGCACAACGACTATTTTGTGCGCTTTAATTCGCGTTTTGCGATCGTGACTGCTTTTGTGTAGTTTATCCTCGCGCTTATTTTGTGCATCGTGACTGCTTTTGTATGTTTTTCGCTTTTTGCGATCGATCACACTGCTTTTGTTTACGCAGATCGCTTTGTGCATCGTGACTATTTTGTATTTTTAACGCCGCTTATTTTGTGCATCGCATGCTTTTGTGCGCTTTACTCGCGCTTTTTGCACATCGTGACCGCTTTTGTGCGCTTATTCGCTTATTTTGTACATCGCACTGCCACTGCTTATTTTGCGATCGCGACTGCTTTTGTGCGCTTTACACTGCACTTTTGCGATCGTGACTATTTTGTGCATTTTATCACTGAGCTATTTTGGCGATCGCAAAGATTTTGTTCGCTTTAATGCTCACGCTTATTTTGCGCTATTACATCGCTTTTGTGTCGCATACCGGCACTTTTTTCGCATCGCGACCGCTTTTGTTCAAATTTACGCCGCATTGTTTTACGACGCCTTTTTGTGCAGCTTTACACAAGACTTTTGTGCATCGTGACTGCTTTTGTAGTTTACCTCGCGCTTTTTGGCGATCGTTGCTTTTGTGCGCTTTATCATCGGCGCTATTTTGCGCAACGACTGCTTTTGGCTTTACACTCGCGCTTATTTTGGCGATCGCACTATTTTGCGCAGCTTTTACCTCGCGCTTTTTGCGGATCGGACTTTTGTGCGCTTTACGCCATGGCGATGTTTTGCGATCGTGACCGCTTTATGAAGTTTACGCTACTGCTTTTGGCGATCGCATTCTTTTTGTGCAATTTACTCGCCATTGCTTTATGCGATCGACCGCTTTTGTGCGCTTTATCACTTACGCCTTTTATGATCGCACACTTTTGTGCACTTTACACTTGCGCGCTTTATGATCGCCTGCTTTTGTGCTTTTATCGCCGCGTTGCTTTTGTGCATCTCATCGCTTTTGTGCAGTTTACACCCGCGTTGTTTTACGCATCGCACTATTTTGTGCAGTATATCACTGCGTTGTTTTGGCGATCGATCGATCGCTTTTGTGCCGCTTACGCCGCGATGTTTTGCGCGATCGTGACTACTTTGTGCATTTACGCCATACGCTTTTGGCGATCGTGACTATTTTCTCGCAGTTTTAACGGTCGCGCTTATTTTGGCGATCGCGACTTTTTGTGCGCTTTAACGCCGCTGCTTATTTTGTGCATCGTGACCGTTTTGTGCGCTTTACGTCATTGCTTTATGATCGTGACCGCTTTTGTGCTTATCACTAGCGCTTTTATGCGATCATACCGCTTTTAGCTTTACGCCGCGACTACTTTTGTGCATCACACTATTTTGTAGCTTTTAACGCCGCTTATTTTGCGATCGTGACTATTTTGTGCGCTTTACTCGCGCTTTTTACGATCGCACTATTTTGTGCGCTTTACCATCGCGCTTTTGCGATCGACTGCTTTTGTGCGCTTTATCACTGCTTATTTTATTAGCTTTACGCCACATTGCTTATGCGATCGTGACCGCTTTTATCACAGCGCCTTTATGCGATCGTGACCGCTTTTGTGCGCTTTATGCTCACGCCTTTGCGCATTGCAATCGCTTTTGTGCGCTTTAATCGGCGCCGCTTATGATCGCACTATTTTGTGCGCTTTAATGCTCATGCTATTTTGCGATCGTGACTATTTTGCGCTTACCCTTGCACTTTTTGTGCGCCGTGACTATTTTGTGCGCTTTATTCCTCGCTTATTTTGGCGATCGTGACTGCTTTTGTGCGCTTTTACCACTCACGCTTTTATGCGATCGTGACCGCTTTTTTGCGCTTTAACGCCGCTTATTTTGCATATTGCAATCGTTTTGTGCGCTGCCGCTTTTTGGCGATCGCGACCGCTTTTGTCCAGCTTAGCACTAGCGCTTTTTGCGATCGCACTATTTGGTGCGCTTTACGCCAGACCGCTTTGTGCATCGACTATTTTGTGTAGTTTAACGCCGCTTATTTTGTGCATCGTGACCGCTTTTGTGCGCTTTACGCCGCGCTTATTTTGCGATCGCGACCGCTTTTGTGCCGCTTATCACTAGCGCTTTTTGGCGATCGCATCGCTTTTGTGCGCTTTACGCCGCGACTACTTTTGTGCATCACACTATTTTGTGTAGCTTTAACGCGCGCTTATTTTGGCGATCGTGACTGCTTTTGTGAAGTTTATCACTGCGCTTATTTTGCACATCGTGACTGCTTTTGTGCGCTTTTACGCCATTGCTTATGATCGTGACCGCTTTGTGCGCTTTATCACTGGCCTTTATGCGATCGCGACCGCTTTTGTGCGCTTTATGTCAGGCTCTTTTGGCGATCGTGACCGCTTTTGTGCATACGCCGGCGCTTATGATCGCGACTATTTTGTGCGCTTAAACGCTGCGTTATTTTGCTCATCGTGACTATTTTGTGCGCTTTACCGCGCTTTACGATCACAATCGCTTTTGTGCGCTTTATCCTCGCGCTTATTTTGCGATCGCACGATTTTGTGCGCTTTTGGCGATCGTGACCGCTTTTGTGCGCTTTACCACTCACGCTTTTTGGCGATCGACTATTTTTTGCGCTTTAACTTCGCGCTTATTTTGGCGATTGCAATCGCTTTTGTGCAGGCTGCGCTTATTTTGCGATCGTGACCGCTTTTGTGCGCTTTATCACTAGCGCTTTTGTGCATCAGATCGCTTTTGTGCGCTTGATATTCGCGACCGCTTTGTGCATCGTGACTATTTTGTGTAGTTTAACACTCGCTTATTTTATGACGCATCGGCTTTTGTGTAGTTTACCTCGCGCTTTTGCTCATCGTGACCGTTTTTGTGCATTCGCTTATTTTGTACATCGACTGCTTTTTTGCGCTTTCATCAAGGCTTATTTTGTGCATCGTGACTGCTTTTATGCTGTTTACACTCGTGCTTTTTGCGATCCCACCGCTTTTGTGCATTTTATCACTGAACTATTTTGCGATCGACTATTTTGTGCGCTTTACACTCGCAAGACTTTTGCGATCGCGACCGCTTTTGTGCAGTTTACGCCACGCTTATTTTGCGACGCCTTTTTTGTGCGCTTTACCTCACGCTTTTGCGATCGCGCTTTTTTGCGCTTTACCCTTGCGCTTTTCGCACATCGCACTATTTTGTGCGCTTTATCATCGGGCGCTTATTTTGGCGAACGACTGCTTTTGTGCTTTTACACTCGTGGTATTTTGATCGCACTATTTTGTGCGCTTTATCACTCGCGCTTATTTTGGGCATCGTGACTGCTTTTGTAGCTCGCGCTTTTTTGCGATCGGACTTTTTGTAGTAGTTTACGCCATACTGCTTTATGATCGCATCGCTTTTGTGAAGTTTACCTTCCGCTTTTGGCGATCGCGACTATTTTGTGCAATTTACGCCGTGTTGTTTTACGATCGCACTATTTTGTGCGCTTTACCATCGCGCTTATTTTGCGATCGCATTGTTTTGTGCGCTTTATCACTTACGCTTTTTGGCAAATATGATCGCACTATTTTGTGCTTTATGCCTCACGCTTTTTGTGCATCGACTGCTTGGTGCGCTTTATGCTAGCGCTTTGCGATCGCCTGCTTTTGTTGGCTTTATCACTCGCTCAAGGCGCATGATCGCATCGCTTTTGTGCGCTTTATGCTCGTGACCGCTTTGTGCATCGTATTATTTTGTGCGCTTTAACGCCACGCTGCTTTTGGCGATCACAATCGCTTTGTGCGCTTTATCACTACCTAACTTTGCGATCGACTGCTTTTGTGTGCGCTTTACGCCAAGGCTCCTTTGCGATCGTGACCGCTTTTGTGTGCTTTTTACACTGCTTTGTGCATCGTGACTACTTTTTGTAGTTTAACGCTGAGCTATTTTTGGCGATCGCACTATTTTGTGTAGTTTACCTCGCGCTTTTGGCGATCACACCGCTTTTGTGCGCTTTATCCTCGTGTAATTTTATGGCGATCGCACTGCTTTTGTTGTGCTTTGATGGTCATGGTACCGGCAAAGATACAGCACTTTTTTGTAGCTTTATCAACGCCGCTTATTTTGTGCGATCGCGTTGTTTTGTGCAGTTTATCACTCGCTCTATTGTGCGCATTGCACTGTTTTGTGCAGTTTACGCTAGCACTACTTTGCGCATCGCACTACTTTGCGCATCGCACTATTTTGTGCAGTTTATCATGCGCGCTATTTTGTGCATCGCAGTGTTTTGTGCAGTTTACACTCACGCTGTTTTACGCATCGCATTGTTTTGTGTAGTTTATCACTCGCGCTCTTGGCGATCGCACCGCTTTATGCGCTTTGCTGGCGTTGTTTTATGATCGACCGCTTTTGTGCCGTTTACGCCATACGCTTTGGCTTATGATCGTGACTTTTTGTGCGCTTTAACGCTTGCACTATTTTTGGCGATCGCGACTGCTTTTGTGCGCTTTATCACTAGCGCCGCTTATGATCGCATTATTTTGTGCTGCTTACGCCAGACCGCTTTGTACATCGTGACTATTTTGTGCAGTTTAACGACGCGCTTATTTTGCGCGATTGCTTTTTGTGCAATTTACCTCACGCTTTTTGCGATCGTGACCGCTTTTGTGTAGTTTACCTCGAGCTATTTTGTACATCGTGACTATTTTTGTGCGCTTTCACTCGCGCTATTTTGCGATCGCACGCTTTTGTGCGCTTTACACTCACGCCTTTGGCGATCGTGACTATTTTGTGCATTTTATCACTGAGCTATTTTGGCGATCGTGACCGCTTTTGTGCAATTTAACGCTGCTTATTTTGCACGCCGTGACTGCTTTTGTGCGCTTTACACTGTGGCACTTTGTCAATCACAGGAAGTTTACGCCGTTGTTTTATGATTGCCCTTTTTTGTGCAGCTTTACCATTCGCGCTTTTGGCGATCGCGACTATTTTTTGCGCTTTACCTCGCTACCATTTGTACATTGCACTATTTTGTGCGCTTATCATCGGGCGCTTATTTTTCACAACACACCGCTTTTGTGCCATTACACTTCTATTTTGGCGATCGCGACTGCTTTTGTGCTTTTTACTCGCGCTTATTTTGGGCATCTCAATCGTTTGCTTTTACCCTTACGCTTTTTTATGATCGGACTGCTTTTATAGCTTTACGCCACGCTGCTTATGCGATCGCGACTGCTTTTGTGAAGTTTACACTCTACTGCTTTTGATCGTGACCGCTTTTGGCGCTTTATGCTCGCTGCTTTTGGCGATCGCGACCGCTTTTGTGCGCTTTACCGTGACTATTTTGTGCATCGTGACCGCTTTTGTGCGCTTTATCACTTATGTTTTATGATCGCACACTTTTGTGCGCTTTAGACTCTACTGCTTTTGCGGTCGCCTGCTTTGTGCGCTTTTATCGCTTCACTCGCTTTTGGCGATCGCACTGTTTTGTGTAGTTTATCCTCGCGCTCTTTTGCGATCGCATCGCTTTTGTAGAGTTTATGCTCGCTACTGCTTTTGCGATTGCCCTGCTTTTGTGCGCTTATCATCGGGCGCTTTATGATCGTGACCGCTTTTGTGCGCTTTATCCTCACACCGCTTGGTGCATCGTGATTATTTTGTGCACTTTAACCTCGCACCAGATATGATCACATCGCTTTTGTGCGCTTTATCACTAGCGCCTTTGCGATCGTGACTGCTCGCAGCTTTTACACCGCTTCCTTTATGCGATCGTGACTGCTTTTGTGTAATTTACGCCATACGCTTATGATCGCACTATTTTGTGCGCTTTAACTCGCGCTTATTTTGGCGATCGCGACTATTTTCAGTTTACCCTCGCGCTTTGGCGATCGACCGCTTTTGTGCGTTTATCCTCGCGCTTATTTTGGCGATCGTGACCGCTTTTGCGCTTTATCACTGCGCTTTTTGCACATCGTGACCGCTTTTGTGCATTTTACGGTCATGGCGCTTATGATCGTGACTTTTTTTGTAGTTTAACGCCGCTTATTTTGGCGATCGCAGTTGTTTTGTGCGCTTATCACTCGCTTTATTGTGCACATCGTGACTATTTTGTGCGCTTTATCACCCGCGACTATTTTGTGCATCGCAGTTGTTTTGTGCTTTACACTCGTGGCTGCTTTACGATCGCATTGTTTTATATGCTTTATCACTACATTTTTGGCGATCGTGACCGCTTTTGTGCGCCAGATTTTTTGGCGATCGTGACTGCTTTTGTGTAAGCATACGCCGCTTATGATCGTGACTTTTTGTGCATTTTAACCAGAGCGCTTATTTTGGCGATCGCGACCGCTTTTGTGCGTTTTTACGCCGCTAAGCTTTTGCACATCGACCTGCTTTTGTGCGCTTTATCACTAGCGCCGCTTACGATCGCATCGCTTTTGTGCGCTTTTACACTCGCGATCGCTGGCATCGTGACTATTTTGTGTAGTTTAACGCCGCTTATTTCGCGATCGCACGCTTTTGTGCATTTCTCGCTTTTTTTGGCGATCGTGACTGCTTTTGTGCGCTTTACCTCGAGCTATTTTGTACATCGTGACTATTTTGTGCGCTTTCACTGCTTATTTTGCGATCGTGACTGCTTTTTATGCCGCTTATCCTCGAGCTATTTTTTACATCGCGACTATTTTGTGCGCTTTCACTCGCTTATTTTGCACATCGCGACTGCTTTTGTGCGCTTTACACTCGCTTATTTTGCACATCGTGACCGCTTTTGTGCATTTTATCACTCGAGCTATTTTACGATCGACTATTTTGTGCGCTTTAACGCCACGCTTATTTTCCACGCCGCGACTGCTTTTGTGCGCTTTACACACAAGACTTTTGTGCATCGTGACTGCTTTTGTGCGCTTTACGCTATGCTTGTTTTATGACGCCTTTTTGTGCAAATTTTACCTCGCGCTTTTTGCCCATCGCGACTATTTTTGCGCTTACCTTCGCGCTTTTCGCACATCGCACTATTTTGTGCGCTTTATCATCGGGCGCTTATTTTGCGAACGACTGCTTTTGTGCCGCTTACACTCGTGCTATTTTGTGCATCACAATCGCTTTTGTGTAGTTTATCACTCGCGCTTATTTTGGCATCGCGACCTGTGCATCTCGCTTTTAATGACGGACTGCTTTTGTAATTTACATACGCGCTTTTGGCGATCGTGACCGCTTTTGTGAAGTTTACTCGCGCTCGCTGGCGATCGCATTGCTTTTCGCAATTTACGCCATTGCTTTTACACATCGCTACCGTTTTACGCAGCTTTAATTCGCTACCGCTTTTGTGCATCGTGACTGCTTTTGTGCGCTTTATCACTTTACGCTTATTGCACATCGCACACTTTTGTGCGCTTTACACTCGCTTCCTTTTGACGCTCGCTTTTGTGCTTTATCGCCACGCTGTTTTTTCGATCGCGACCGCTTTTGTGCGTTTATCACTCGCGCTTTTTGGCGATCGTGACTGCTTTTGTGCTTTACGCGATGTTTTGGCGATCGACTGCTTTTGTGCATTTTATGCTCACGCTATGCGATCGCGACCGCTTTTGTGCGCTTTATCACTCGCTTATTTTTCGTGATCGCGACTGCTTTTGTAGCTTTATGCTCATTGCTTTTGGCGATCGCGACCGCTTTTGTGTAGTTTCACTCGCTACTTTTATGATCGCACTATTTTCGCAGCTTTAACGCCACGCTTATTTTGGCGATCGCGACCGCTTTTGTGTAGTTTACCCTCGGCTTATTTTGCGATCGACTGCTTTTTGTAGCCGCAATTTTGGCGATCGCATTGTTTTGTGCGCTTTATCACTGCGCGCTTTTATGCATCGTGACTATTTTGTGCGCTTTACGCCAGATCGCTTTGTGCATCGTGACTATTTCGCAGCTTTAACGCTTATGCTAATTTTGGCGATTGCACGGTTTTGTGCGCTTTTAACCTCGCGCTTTTTGCACATCGTGATTGTTTTAGGTTGTTTATGCTCATACTGCTTTTATGATCGCACCATTTTGTGCGCTTTAGTACTCACGCCGCTTGTCGTGACCGCTTTTGTGCGCTTTTCACTCACGCTTACTTTTGGCGATCGCGACTATTTTGTGCGCTTTATCACTTACGCTTTTACGATCGCACACTTTTGTGTAGTTTACACTTGGCGCTCTTTGGCATCACTGCTTTTTGCGCTTTATCGCTTAGGCCGCTTTTGGCGATCGCGACTGCTTTTGTGTAGTTTATCACTCGCGCTTTTGGCATCGCGACTGCTTTTGTGCGCTTTACGCCGCTGCTTTTGGCGATCACGCTTTTGTGCGCTTTATCACTTGGCGCTTTTTTGCGATCGTGACTGCTTTTGTGCGCTTTACGCCAGACCGGTTTGTGCATCGCATTATTTTGTCCATTTTAACGGTGCGGTTGCTTTTGCACATCACAATCGCTTGTGCTTTATCACTCGCGCCATTTGCGATCGTGACTGCTTTTGTGCATTTTACGCCGGCTTTTTGCGATCGTGACCGCTTTTGTGCAGCTTTATCACTCGCGCTTATTTTGCGATCGTGACTGCTTTTGTAGCTTTACGCCATACCGCTTTTGCGATCGTGACTGCTTTTGTGTAGTTTATCACTCGCGCTTTTTGCGCATCGCACTATTTTGTGCGCTTTGACGCCACGCTTATTTTGCACATCGTGACCGCTTTATGCGCTTTACACTCGCTAGCTTTGCGGATCGCACTATTCGCGGTAATTTACCACTCGCGCTTTTTATGCGATCACAATCGCTTTTGTGCGCTTTATCACTTGCGCTTAATTTGCACATCGTGACCGCTTTTGTGCATTTTTCACTCACTCTATTTCGCGATCGCGACCGCTTTTGTGCTTTACGCCGACCGCTTTTGCACATCGCATTATTTTGTGCGCTTTATCACTGCGCTATTTTGGCGATCGCAGTTGTTTTGTGCTTTTACACTCGCTTTTACGATCGCATTGTTTTGTGTAGTTTATCACTCGCGCTTATTTTGGCGATCGACCGCTTTTGTGTAGTTTATCACTCGCACTCTTTTGCGATCGACTGCTTTTGTGCATTTTACGACGCTTCCTTTGCGATTGCACTTTTTTGTGCGCTTTACGCCGCTTCCGCTTCCGTGATCGACTGCTTTTGTGCGCTTTATCACTAGCGCTTTTATGCGATCGCATCGCTTTTGTGCATTTTACGCCAGACCGCTTCAGATCGCACTATTTTGTGTAGTTTACGCCGCGCTTATTTTGGCGATCGACTGCTTTTGTGTAGTTTCTCTCGCGCTTTTTGGTCATCGACTGCTTTTGTGCATTTACCTCGAGCTATTTTGTACATCGACCGTGTTGTGTTTTCACTCGCGCTTATTTTGCGATCACACTGCTTTTGTGCGCTTTACACTCAAGGCTTTTGCGATCGTGACCGCTTTTCAGATTTTATCACTAAGCTTATTTTGCGATTGCACTATTTTGTGCGCTTTAACGCCATGCTATTTTGCGATCGCACTATTTTGTGCAGCTTTACACTTGCGACTTTTGCGATCGTGACTGCTTTTGTGTAGTTTACGCCATTGCTTTTACGACGCTTTTTTTGTGCAGCTTTACCTCGTGCTTTTTGCACATCGTGACTGCTTTTTGCGCTTTACATTCGCGCTTTTTAAGATCGTGACTGCTTTTGTGCGCTTTATCACTCACGCTATTTTGGGCATCGCACTATTTTGTGCACTTTACCTCGAGCTTTTTGGCGATCGAACGTTTTGGGCGCTTTACGCCACGCTGCTTTATGATCGCACTATTTTGTGAAGTTTACCTCGCACTTTTGGCGATCGTGACCGCTTTGCGCTTTTACGCCGCATTGTTTTGCACATCGTGACCGCTTTGTGGAGTTTACCTCCCGCCGCTTTTACGATCGCGACCGCTTTTGTGTAGTTTATCACTTACGCTTATGCGCATCGCACACTTTTTGTGCGCTTTAGATTCGCGCTTTTGCGCATCGCTTTGCTTTTGTCCTTTATCGCCAGTTGCTTTATGGCGACCGACTGCTTTTGTGCGCTTATCACTCGCGCTTTTGTGCATCCCATCGCTTTTGTGCGCTTTACGCTTTGTTTTATGATCGCGACTGCTTTTGTGCTTTATCACTTATGCTTTTTACGCTGCCGACTGCTTTTGTGCGCTTTACGCCAGACCGCTTTGTGCATCGTATTATTTTGTGCGCTTTAACGCCGTTGTTTTATGATCACACTACTTTGTGTAGCTTTATCACTGCGACTCATTTGTGCATCGTGACCGCTTTTGTGTTTACGCCAAGGCCTTTGCAGATCGCGACTAATTTGTAATTTACGCCGCTTATGCGATCGCACTATTTTGTGCGCTTTAACGCCACACTATTTTGGCGACGCACTCATTTGTGCAATTTATTCGCTTTTTGCGATCGCACTATTTTGTGCAATTTATCACTCGCTTATTTTTGCGCATCGCGACTGCTTTTGTGCGCTTTATCACTCACGCTTTTTGCGATCGTGACCGCTTTTGTGCGCTTTACGGTCGCTTATGCGATCGAACTTTTTGTGCCGCTTAACGCCGCCTATTTTGGCGATCGCAGTTGTTTTGTGCCGCTTATCACTAGCTCTATTGTGCGGATCGCGACTGCTTTTGTGTTGTTACGCTGGCGCCGCTTTTATGATCGTGACCGCTTTTGTGTAGTTTATGCTAGCGCTTACGCCGCGATCTTTTATCACTCGCGCTTATTTTGGCGATCGAACTGCTTTTGTGCGCTTTACGCCGCTATTGCTTTTATGATCACAATGCTTTTGTGTAGTTTATCAATCGCGCTTTTTGCACATCGTGACCGCTTTTGTGCTTTAACGCCTCGCTATTTTGCACATCGTGACCGCTTTTATAGTTTACCTCGCGCTTATTTTGCGATCACAATCGCTTTTGTGCGCCGCCGTTGTTTTGGCGATAGCAATCGCTTTTGTGCTTTATCACTGGCGCTTTTTGCGATCGCGACTATTTTGTGCGCTTTACGCCAGATCGGTTTGTGCATCGTGACCGTTTTGTGTAATTTACGCCGCTGCTTTTTGATCGCGACCGCTTTTGTGCGCTTTTATCACTGCTACCGCTTTTGCTCGTCAGACTATTTTGTCCAGCTTTTCGCCGCTTATTTTGCACATCGTGACTTTTTTTGTGCAGTTTACATTGGCGCAGTTTTGCGGATTAATCGTTTGCGGTAATTTACCACTCGCGCTTTTATGATCGCGACCGCTTTTGTGCGCTTTATCACTTGCGCTAATTTGCACATCGCACTGTTTTGTGCATTTTTCACTCACTCTATTTCGCGCATCGCACTATCAAGTTGTGCGGATTGACTTTGTAATTTGACTTGTAATGATGTTGCATCATTGGATGAAGTAACATTCAAGAGTCACGTCATCCAAGAAATGCGAGCTTAAATGAATTAGTCATTAAGTGTAGGATAAGTAGCCAATATGAGCAGTGTTTTGCTCTTTATCCAACTGTTGGGAGTGGATGAAGCAAAACTTCACGCACTATAGTAGTGTGCATTGAAGTATCACTTGAAGTTAAAAGATTAGCGCTTAGTAGCAGCAAAATTTATTAACACTAACTGAAAAGATTAGCACCAAGTGGCTGCAGAATCTATTAGCATTGCCAACTTGTCTAAGTCTAGACACTTACTGTTTCCACACTTGAGTGTGAGACATGATGTGGTGCTTCTTTGTATGATTCCTTTATTAGGCTAACGTTTTGTTTTGAATAATGTTTACCACTAAGCGCAAACGTTGCAGCATAGTAATGAAAAGGTCAAGGCCAACAAGGTTGTTATGACTCTAAGAATTTGACGCATCGCTTGTGAGAGCATTTTGTTGAATTAGACTCTTTAGCCTAATTCGTGCTTAAGTTACTTTAGGAGCTGTCATAGATTGATAGCTTATTCTCTCCTTCTTGTAGATAGTAGAATTAATTGCAAGTAACTATGAAGCGAGAAATAGATATGGCAAGAGGAGTATCGTCATCTTTCAACTGGATGCATTAAAGTGTATGGAGAATAAAATTGACTTGAAGGTGCAAGGGATTAGCACTTACTAGTTAAATTTGCGACTTAGGCGCACTTGATAGCTCCATGACATCCTTTTATGATCTAGTGAATGTGAATTATTCGTGAGTCATTACCTAGTTGGGCCTAAACCTTATAAACTTGTCTTCGAGAACTCACACATTAAGATGATTGGAATTAGTTTATGACATTGGTCATGAACCGGTGGCTTATTATACTTAATCACATTAATGAGATGATGACACGATGGTTTGAGTAGGCCTTCTCGTGCCCACTCGCTTATGACATCCTGCTCTCATGTAAATGTGTAACTTTGTTCGCAATGGGTGCGCACAAGTAAGTAGGAAAGTCATAGAAGGTCATTTGTTTTGGCGCATTTAGTCCACTATGATATTTGTGACTAGATATGTGTAAGGGTATGATAGCCAAGCCTCAATCTCGACACATTTATAGATTACGATACGCATCTGAGTCAAAACTATTTGATCTCCCATAAGTCAAAAGTTTTGAGATGATTTTTGACATTGCACATATGATGTCGAGATCAATTAGATAAGAGCTTTTGTGCTTTTAGTTTTGACCAAGGTGGCGAGTATCTATTTGAGTTTTTTTTTTTTTGAAAGCTCTGTGAAGAGAAATGGATGCTTAGAAAGTTGATTATTCCCAGTACTCAACAACACAATGGTGTAGTAGAGATAAGGAATTAAATATTGTTAATGTTAGGTGGATAATGGCTCAAAATGTTTCCCAATTGGGAATTGCACTAGTTTGTTGCCTATATCCTTAACTAAGTGCCCTACATATTAGATTTTACACTTCATTTAAGTAATGGGTTAGCAGAGAGCCATTTGTGGGCGAACCGTAACCATCAAAGCAGCTTATCCTTACTTTACTTCTCATAAGGTTGCGAAGTTAAGACCTAGGGTTCTATGACGCATTATCGTATGCTGTCTTGTAAACACTTGGGGTTATGTGACACATTATTGTGTGCCGTTATGTAAACCCTCCGGGTCATGTGTATATAGGTAAGTAGCTTTGTGGTAGTGTAACTAAGTCACATAAAGTTTTCTTAGTAAAGGTGATGTGAATAGAGTTTTGGAATTTTATAAGATAGAGAATTCTAAGCATAGCGCTTTTATGTAGCCTAGTTGAGAATGGAAAGAAATTTCCAATATCCTCGGGACAGTGGGAGCGATGTGCCTACTAATGGATTACTCCATTAGAGGAGAATACTTTACATTCTTAGTTGCGTGATACCGAATGTGAAAATTTTCCACGTCATCACTGGGTGATTGAGAAGGAAACATTCATGATTGCTCCGCAAGATGATAAAGAGCCTAGGATAATGCCAACGGCTCTAGTCCCCTGTTTTTAGAAAGTGGATCAATGTTGTGCAGTTTAAGACAAATTCTTTGAGGATTAACCATTCCTATAATTTGGTTGACTTTCCATTATGACGCGAAATTGTTCTAAAGTTATGCGTAATTTGGATAGTCATTGTTGAGGCATAAGGCTCGCTAGATACCGAAAAGTCGCACCATTGAAGAAAGTGTAGACCATAAGAAGACTTCCTCCGGAGCTGAGGAGTGAGGTTATTTTGACTTAGGCTATGATTAACATAAGTTCGAAACATTGATTTGTGGACATTGTGACCCAACTTTCTTGTTAGAGAATTGGATAAGTAGATCCGTAGGAATTTACTTTCTACTTTTATGGTGAAAAGTTAGGAGCGCAAAAAGGTTGCTAGTTCCAATAAATCTTTTACAGCCTAAAATAGTTATCCAAATAGTGGTTCTTAGATTTCGTCAAGCCATGATAGGCCAACGATGATCGATGAAGACCACTGACGCATGATCAATGGTCCAAAAGAAGTTTTTCCTTACTTAGTCATTATGAGCTAGGAATTTATAGGGTTGTCGCCACCTAGGGTGGGCAGTCCTCTGTTTTAGATATGATGGACATGGGTGATGTAATTTATATGCTCGGATGTACGATCCTTAGCGATTATTTTGGAAGAATTCCTGTTTTGTCTTCGATGACTTACATAAGGAATATCCTAGAACAATTCTAGATGCAAAATTGCAAACTCATTGACTTACCTATCGGTAAAAGCCAGAGCCTTAGCTATTGAGTGAATCCCCGAATTGTCTTTGGGAGAAACAGATGATCTATATTCCTTAATCTTTTCTTTGTTGTGGGAGCCTAAAGTACGCTATGTGGGCGTATTCGGCAAGATAAGTGTTATCTTTGGTATATGGTCAACTGAGTTGTTTAGACATTGACCTTGCTCATTAGACTGTGGATAGAATGCTTTACTAGTAGTATATTAATTTGCTCCTTGTAAGATTCAATGCGCTAGTTGGGCGCATCAAGAATGAATGCAAATTGGTCACCAAAATATCTTTAGCGAGGTAATTGCGCAAGAAGTAGTGATCTTGAACCACTTCATGTGAGGCGCAAATGGTGGATTCCGTTGTATATGCTTATCGCAAGAGGTGCTAATAAGGCTTATGCTTGGAATCTAGAATTGCGCATGCTGTGGTCATGTGTTTTAGATCGATCACTTATTTGTTGTGAGATGATGGGATGTTGACACTATTATGGTTTGTGTCATAATGATTCGCAGATGATGATGTCATCAGGCAAGATTGGCTCACTCACACGAGCAATCGCCCTTGGCGTTTGGGAGCGAGCAAGGATGAGACTAGTGGTTTATTTTTTATTTGAAGCCAAGAGAGGCTTAAATTATCCACTATGCATGTCGCCTTGGTTACAACCAAGATGAGGTCGTGTTAAGGACCAAACATGGATGTTAGTACCCACTTTCCATGTTGTGCCTGTTATGATTAGCAAGATGCGAGATCTCATTTGGCGCCTGGAAGGCAAGCAAAGAGAGAATTCGGGTTAGGCACTAGAAAGCTTACTAGACTAATATCTATACTTGTATCGAGTATGACGCCACTCTTTTAGAAGAGTTCTCCACCGTAACATGTATTCATACTACATGTGCTTGGCACAAGTAATGAGGTGAGAGAATGGATCCTCGCTTCTCACCGTGTGAGTCTTACGTGCCATTATTGATATGACTTTCATTTATGTACCCTTTTGTGACTTTTAATTATGTCATAAGGTAAGGGGTTGATGTTCTGCTACTTTGGTATGTTGCCTGCGGTCATGTATGATTCGGCCTTAAGGGACATCACTGGGAAAGCGGTCAATCCTAAACTAAATGGCATGAGGGCAAAGGGAAGATCATCTAGTATTACACCACTGTTGTATATTCACTACCGACAACTCACATCGCTCTGTATAAGAGGCGGATTGAGTGTGAATATATTGCAAGAATTGAGAGGGTCAAATATGCTCTTTTTGAGGGATTAGAGATGTTTTTTGGACCGGTGTAATTAGATGGGTCTGGGGTATATGAGACACTATTTCTATTCTTTTTGGGTTGATGTCTCTATGCTGGCTCATTTTGAGTTTCTAGTATAGAGCTCCCACATGCAGCTGTTCTCAAGAATGCACTGCATTGGCTAGTATGAGATTGTTCATTTTTAGGGAGATTGAGATAGAGATGTGGCAGTGTCATGCCAACTCATGTGCGAGTGGGAGATGTTAGAAATTGGGCGCCCATGTGGCATGACCCTTTTGAACCTTTTGAACCTGAACCTTTTGAACCTTATCCATATAAGTTTGAATTTAATTCAAAACTTATTTGGATAACCATTTAGGATATCTATATCTATCATATCAATAGATATAGATAGATGGATAGATAGATATTGGTGGTTATATATCTGATTATATATTTTAGATAATATATTGATATCAGATACGTTATGTGGTTTTTACCCATAACCTTTTTTCCCAGACTCTCTCTCTCTGACTCTCTCCCATTAAACAACGATCAAGCCATTTTGCACTGTGACTTGTGTAGGTGATACTCATTTTGTAGTATCACTCCACTGTTGGGTTCGTTGTTCAGATTCTTGAAGCACGTGATTTACCCACGAGGTTCTATCATCTAAAGGTATGATCTAAATGTTTTTTCCTGCTGCGTTATAATACTTTATTATTTACAATTTGAGATATCATCAAAATTAAACCACATGATTAACAAAATGGGTTCCAGGTGTTGAGATATTTCTACAACAATGCAATCTTCCACCGATTGTTAACAACAGTTATCTCTATCAAAATATTCCAAATAGGCAACATTAGAGCATAACTAACAACAATATATAACGATACTCTCAACAAGTTCAACATGGTATAAAGTGGAGCAATTTCAAATCATTATTCATCTAAATCAATTATTCAAATTCTCATCATTTCATCAAACCACATTCATACTTAAACTCCCAGACCAAGTTCTTTGGTCGCGGTGTATCGGTGGCCTATACTGGTAGGAGTCAGGATTTTCTAGTTTCCCCAAAAGATTAGGTGGTGACTCCAGGTCTAGTGATACGGTCTTTATTTGGCATTTTGATAGCTTAGTAAATTTGCTATGAATTTACCAGATTTAGACCCTCACTCGTTTCACATTGTACATTATGAACAAAACTGGGGTGAATTGTCAATGTAAACACCTCATTTTGATTAACCATAAGACTTAGGTGTTTGGATGATTCCCGATGATAAAAATGCTGTAGTTTGACGAAAGATTGTGTTTGGGCCACTGTTGGGCTTGTTGAACATCTTTTTGTTCCATCCAAACCTGCCATGTCAATATCTTTCAAAAAGAGGACAAGGAAGGAGGCCCAATTAAATTCAAGTTAATAGATTTTACAAATAAAAAACTATTTTCATGATATCAATTAGAGTTTTATTGGGCTATCTTATGCAACTAGATAGTCCAAGAGTTGAAGCGTGGACCCATACGTCTAGTAGGCACGCATGTTTTCTTAGCCTTTGTATATCTTTGATCTACCGGCATATCCCTGTGATACCCCTGTTCCGTAATATGTTAATTGGTCCTTAATATGAATGTGATTATGTGTTTTGATATGATTTTGTGCACCATTATATGAAAATATGTGGTTTTGAATTTCTATCTATTCACCGTGGGAATATCTGTTTGATTTTTCCGCTTCGGAAATTAAATTGGAGGCCTTGTCGGCCAGAGAACCCGAAATTGATTACGCCATTGTGATTGGCATAATTTTTAGAGCCTACGGTGGAATTTAATTAAAAATTGATTCGGGTCAGATTAAATCGATTAAATTGATGAATTTAGTGCCCAATTATTTAATAATATTAAATAATGGTTAGTGGGACTTTATGTGAGAGGCCATATACACTCAATTTGTACATTTGAGCTCAAAACCAAATTTTGTGTCTTGGAATAGAGAGAGCCGACCTTGAGAGGGAAAAGAGGCATCTTGGTGTATTTTGGCTTGTAAATTGTGAATTGGGAAGGCTAGGTGCAAGACTTGGCCATAATTGTGAAGATTGAGCTCCTAGGTAAATGAATTCATAAATTTTAAGTTACCATCTTGTGAATTCAAATTTGATTAATGGTCAAGAGCATGAGTTAGATTGATTATGTTGAATTTAAAGTCTTAGAACACATGCATGTAAGAAATTGCCATGAATCTCCATGTTTGAGCTTAAAGTATGTAATCCATGTTGAGTTTTGATTATTGACCATGTATTTGATCACCTCCTCACCAATTGAGTTGAAGATGTTAGGCATATTTCACATGCAAGTGTAAATCATGGGAGTTTGAGTCTTGCATGTTTGAATCTAGTGTGTTGGTGATGGGTTTGAGTTAAATTGAGCCATGCATGTGATTTAATTGTGAAATCGAGCTTCATTATGTTATAATTTGGTGTTTATACCATGTTAGAGTGTGTATATGTGAAGATTGAGCCAAAATCATGCATTTGGAACCTTTGAACATCAAGATGAAGCTCAAGAACTCAATCTTGAAAACCCAGATTTTTTATGTCCACTCGAGCGGGTGAAGTGCCGCTCGAGCGGGAAAATCGTGCTCCCAACACTTTTTGTAGACATGGTTCCCGCTCGAGCGGGGAGCTATGTAGACAGGCCATCTGCTCGAGCGGCAGAGTTCACACTCGAGCGTGATTTTGATGTAACCAGTATTTTTGCAGGCCTTAAGGGTACGCTCGAGCGGGGAAGTCCACGCTCGAGCGGGGACCTTATTTTCTGAAATTCTGAAATTGCATTCTGTGTTCTGTTTTCCATTCTCTTTCACTTGTAAGCACTCTTAGGCATGCATTGAGCATTGTAAATGAGTTAACAAAATAAGAATGAAGCCTAAAGAGGAATATGTGAATTAAAGAACGGATTGAACTGTTAGTGACCCTTTTGTGTTCATGAAATGTGTAGGGTCAAGCTATTTTAATGTTATTTTCATTAAAGGATGTCATAAATGTTTAAATCTTTTATGTAACCTAAACAATTAAATAAAGAAAATACGTAAAATAGTATTTTGAGGTTAATATAGTCATTTTGTATTTTATTTGAGACAACATGATCTTTTCATTTATTATTTTGAAGTCAATAAAAATATTTTTTTTTAATAAAATAAAGTTAAAATTAAACATATATATTTTTTTAATAATTTCATTTAGTAGGGATTAGTTTCATGAAATTTAACTTAGGAAAAAACGTTAATCTTTCCATACACTTAGTATTTTTAATTGAAATTCATATTATGAAATTCATATTTGTCATTTTTTTGAAAGATAAAATTGACTTTAACCCCCTTTGCTTTACTCCATGTGTGATTTACCTCTGATATTTGAAAATAAGAACATAACCCCCTTATGACCTAGCACATGTTTCACACTTGATGTTAACTTGGATTGAACGTCTGACGGTATACTTCATTTAGTCCACAAACCACAAGAACATTATAGTTATTTCCAAATTATATGGGTAGTTTGCACATGCACATTGAAGTGAAATTTGCCCTTTATTAAATATGCACAATGTCTTGAATTGAATAAATACACCTATAGGGTAAAATAGTATAGTGAAATAAATCAGGTGACAAATACCATTTCTCATATAGTATAATAGACGGCAAATTCAAGTATACAACCCCACCTTGATATTACCAAGTGAAATACTGAATAAAGGTGTATATTTATCTAGTACTATTATAAAGAGAAGTCTTCTCTGGGTGTTTATGTCTCATATTTTGGGTTTTTCAAAAATATCCCTATATCGCTTATATGAGCTTATGCACTAAATTCAATTTTTTTTTTTTTCAAATCTCTCAACTTTTGAATTTTTAGATTCATTTCAATTTTCATATTTTGAATTCAATCATACAGTTTACGCCTTATTTTCTGAAACAAAATGATCATATATATGTAAGCATGTGGACCTCGAATTGAAATTGCCAGTCCACCTTAACTCTCAATTCATGAATTTCATAATATGAATTTCAATTCTCGATTCTCAATTATATGAATTTCATAATATGACTTTAACAATTCTCAATTACATGAATTTCAATTTGCATAATTTTATTCTTAATTAAAAAAAAATTCCTTTTATTAACATGCAAAAAATAAAATTTCCAATTCAACAAATATAGATTGGTTTATTCACAATTCAAAATTCCAAACCCTAATTTCAAAAAATATAAACAGGATTCATAATTCACAATGCAAAAAATATAGACACGATTCAAAATTCAAAACCCTAATTTCTGAAACCACAAGCATAATTTCTGATTTCACAATTCAAAACCCTAACATTTTATGATTTCATAATTTCATAACCACACATTTAAAACCCTAACACATTTCATAATTCAAAACCCTAACACATTTAACCACACATTTCATAATTCAAAACCCTAACACATTTATGATTTCATAACCCTAATTTCTAATTTCATAATTTATGATTTCACATTCAATTGAAAACCCCACAAAATTTTCACAATTCAAAACCACAACATTTTTTACCAATTCAAAACCACACATTCATATTTTCACAAACACAATAAACACATAAAATTCAAATGAGACAGAGAGAGATAACAGAAAGAGAGTAGAGAGAGAGAGTAAGAGCAGAGAGAGAGTCTGAGAGCACAGGGAGAGCGAGAGTAAGAGTCTGAGAGCAAAGGGAGAGTAAGAGTAAGAGTCTGAGAGCAGAGCAGAGAGGAGAGCGAGAGCGAGAGTCAAAAAAAACGTGATTGTAAAAAACGTGATTGTAAATGAGGGGGCTTGGGGGTTTTTATATAAGTTGTAAAAGCGTGGTTGCAATCCACGCTTTCATTTATCAACAGTGAAAGCGTGATTGTGAATCACGTTTTCTTAACAAAACAAATATGCACAGTGAAAGCATGATTTCGAATCACGTTTTCTTAAGGAAACAATATGCACAGTGAAAGCGTGGTTTGGAACCACGTTTTCTTCAGAAAACAAAATAAGCACAGTAAAAGCGTGGTTTGAAACCACGTTTTATGAAGAAAACAAATTTATCTTAAAAGCGTGGTTTGTAATAGCACTTTCACTATTCCGCAAATTTTCTGCTCCAAATAGTGAAAGCATGATTTGTAATAGCGCTTTAGCCTAGTTTGGGAATTCCATCCAAACTAGGCCTAGTTTGGGAATTAAGATGGTAATTTGTGTAACGCCCTCAAAATATAACATAAAACCCATCAATATAGACATGCATAGGTATAAACAAAAGACCAACTTTCTTCTATTCATCAGAGTATTTCATTACAAAAGTATTACATGTTAATAATAAAAGCAAATGTCTACTAAGCACAGTGTTTCAAGTTAACACTTGGTTACAAAAAAAAAGAGTGCTAACTCTATTACACATTAAGCCCTTGGCTTGAATCTACATGTAATACATCAAAAGAACATAGACACAAAAATCTGTCTGCCTCTAGCCTCCCAAGCTATGTCCTTGGAGGTGGCATGCTACCTGTACCTGAAAATGATGTTTCCATATAGGGTGAGCCACAGCCCAGTAGAAATATACTAAACCAACTATGAACAATGACTAAAAGATTAGCAGTTGATAGATGACCAACACTGATACATCCACTTATATCACATTACAATTACATGACTTACAAGTCTATGTTACCTTTCATTTCTTTTCCATTTTCAGTAGATAAGCATACTAGCTAAATCGACACCTCAACAGACAAGCATATTAGCTATATCAACACCTCAGCAGATAAGCATAAGAACTATATCACACAACCAAAGATAAGCATATGAGCTATACTCTTCTCTAGACAAGCATATGAGCTGTGTCTACACTTCTCATAGATAAGCATATGAGCTATATCTACGGAGTTCATCCCCTATCTCCTCCCAACACTATCCGGTTTAGAGGTACATCCCCCATCTTCCCCTAAACCGCGGAGTACATCCCCCATCTCCTCCTCTACACACAAATGCATATAAACACAAGGGTTCTATACACAATCAATCAATACATAAAGTTAATGTATTCTATCCACCGTCATACTCTATGACACATTCCAATTGATTAGTTTTAGTTTGCCTAATCATCATGCATTGTCTACAACAATCAAAACTACCCTCCACCGGTAGCCCAAAGCAATTATTTCTAAACAGGAAATAAATGCACAAATGGATACTATATCAACATTTCCAATTCACTTCCTCTTTTCCTTTAATCAATTATATACATTAATTAATTAAACCAATTAGGGCAAATTCCCTTAATTAACAAAACAACCCTAAGGTTCCATTTTCACCCATAATCCATCATCTATCTCATTTTTCTATGCCAAACTTGCATATAGGTTTATTTCAAATAAAACCCCAACTTTTGTAAAATTACACAAAAGGCCCAAACTTTCTCAAATTTACCCAACAACACCCAATATATCAAAATGCTAAAATTGAAAGACAAAATCTATAAGGAGGAGTAGGATATCCCTACCTCAAATGGTGACACCCAACCAAGAAGATGAAGAAAACGAAAGTGCTCCAAATCACAAATTTTTCGGATCAAAAGGTAGCCTTCGACGATCAAAAACTTTTTTGTAAAGGCCAAAGGTGAGGAAATCACTCCTACTAGATCAATACCTAGAGAGAAGGTAGAGCTCTAGAGTGAGAAGCTCAACAATGGTGTTTTTGGAAAAGTAAGAGAGAGAAGAGATGTGAAAAAGTGATTTCAAAAAGTCAAAACACGGAGCTTTAACCCAGTCGCCCCGCTCGAGCGGCCAAACCCCCGCTCGAGCGTCACTCACAGATCCCCGCTCGAGCGTCCAAATCCCAGCTCGAGCGACGGATGCACACTCTCAGAACTTTTGCAGACAGGTCCCCCGCTCGAGCGTCCAACTCCCCGTTCGAGCGTCACATACAAACTCCAGCTCGAGCGTCTAAACCTCGCCGAGCGACAAAGACTGCAGAGAAAAATATTGGAAGGGTGATTTTCCCGCTCGAGCGCCAAAACCCCGCCGAGCGAGAAGCTAACAAAGGCCCCGCCGAAGGCCAAGGCTCCGCCGAGCGACAAAGCCAAAATCTGGGCAACTACTTTTGGTTCTAAGTTCAACCAACTCAGAATAAACTCGCCTAACACATCCTATAACTCCAATACAAAGTATAAGAGGATGTAAACAAGATTTAAACAACTGCTAACATCTACGGAACCACTGTACACAAGGGGTAAAACCCGGGATCGCTATAATTTGGCTTAATATGGGAAAAGCCTCCGCTTGGTAACCTTTAGAATAATGATTTGAAAATGGGGGGCTTTTCCCAAATTAAGTTAAATTAGCAATTTATTTCTCAAATTAGGTCTAGTTTGGACTAATTCCCAAACTAGGCTAAAACATGGTTGTGAACCACGCCATCCTTTTGTGCCTCTCGCACGAAAATTAAATAAAATCGTAAAAGCGTATTTCCAAACCACGCTTTTAATTAAGAAAGCGTGGTTAGAAACCACGCTTTTAATTAAATTTCTTCTTTTTTAAAAATGTGGTTGAGAACCACGCTTTTAAGCAAAAAAAAATTTTCCCTGAAAACATGATTGTGAACCACGCTTTTAAGCAAAAAAAGATTTTCCCTGAAAACGTGGTTGTGAACCATGCTTTTACTGTTCATAAAAGAAAGCGTGGATGATAACCACGCTTTTAACCAAAATCCGTTTTTAAGTGAAAGCGTGATTCGTAACCACGCCTTTAAAACTTATATAAATATCCCCACTTCGCCATTTGCAATCACGCTTTTTACACTTAGGTTTTTTCGACTGTGCTCACTGCTCTCACTCTCACTCTCTCTCTCTGCTCGCCTCTCGCTCTCGAGACTCTCTCTCATTGTCACACACACTCTCTCTCTCTCTCTCCGTCCATGGGTTGCTCTCTCTCTGGTATATCATCTGTCTCTCTCTCATTTGAATTTTATACGTTTATTGTGTTTGTGAAAATGTGAATGTGGGTACAATGTGGGTATAATGTGGATAGAATAGGGTTCATGAATGTGAAAATGTTGTGAATTGATGAAAATGTTGGTAGAATAGGATTTGTGAATGTGGAAATGTTGTGAATTGAAATTGTGATTTTGAATTGGTAAAATGTTGTGGTTTTGAATTGTGAAAATTTTCTAGGGTTTTCAATTGAATGTGAAATCATAAATTAAGGTTAGGGTTTTGAATTGTGAAATCAGAAATTAGGATTAGGGTTTTAGAAATTAGGGTTTTGAATTGTGAAATCAGAAATTAGGGTTAGGGTTTCAGAAAGTAGGGTTTTGAATTGTGAATCCTGCCTATATTTATTGTATTGTAAATTATGAATCCTCTCTATATTTTTTGAAATTAGGGTTTTGAATTTTTAATTGTGAATCTCGTCTATATTTTTTGAATTGAAAATTTTATTTTTTGTTTGTTAATCCTGTCAATATGGTTAAATCTTCTTATTCTTTTGCTTATCTCTTAAGATACATCATTAGGCCAGTATAACTAGTACAAACAATTTTTTTAGGTTGTTTTAGGAAATATGTTAAAAGCTAATTTTTCATTTTTTTTAAAAAACTTTTTTTGGAAAAACGTGTAAAAAAAGTAGAGAAATGATGTTACCCAAAAAAAGTTAGAAGTCAAAAAATGACTTTTAACCTCTTTGCCAAAAGAGGCCTTTGAAGTCTTCCTCAAAAATGCTATTACCAAAATATTTATAAATAAAAAAATTTTGTTTAAAAATTATGTTTGAAAAAATTAAAATTTTGATTTATAAAATGATTCATTCTCGAGAATTTTTACCCACTTGAACTATCCAATTGATTTATTCCCTTTGTGTCTGGATTATGTTTATTCAATTAAGCTTTATATTTTTATGATAGTCGGATGTCTGAATCAATTTACGTATTTCTCGACTAATCTTAGAATCCACACCAAACGTCCCTTCCACGAGATCGGACAAATCTCAAATAATACCTATAAACATGACCTCAAGAAATTGATAACACATAATGAGAGTTCAACTTGAGACCTGAAAGGAGCATACCTAATTTTTAACACATAATGAGAGCTCATTAATATTAATAAAACTCAAGTTTGACTCGGTTCGGCTCGATAATTTTTTTTAATGTTATTTATATTATTTAAATAAAAATAAATGAGTCGAGCTTGATTAACCAAGCCGAGCCCTTAACAAGCTCACGGGCTTGTTCATGAAAAGTTCGCTCATTTGCGTTTCTATTTGAAAGACTCATGATTGGGAATTTGGGAGAAGTATTTCAAATATCACCATACTTTACTAGAAATATTATAAAATTACAACTCATAATTATTAACTTTCAAATTTTTATTTTT
This sequence comes from Camellia lanceoleosa, assembly GCA_025200525.1. Taxonomy (NCBI): domain Eukaryota; kingdom Viridiplantae; phylum Streptophyta; class Magnoliopsida; order Ericales; family Theaceae; genus Camellia; species Camellia lanceoleosa. The sequence continues at coordinate 10,480,506 of CM045771.1, forward strand.
ATCTTTTATAACTGAGTATCTAAGTCAATTTATACACACCTCGACTAAATTTAAAATTATAATATATGCATCAAAAGAGAGTCTTAAAACATTCTAATTAATAGTCCATAGAAATTTCCTAGATAAGAAGAAAAGAAAAAAAAATGGCACTTTGATGGCTAAGGCTGTGTTTCATAATACCAAATAATTGCTACGGATGGCCCAACAGATTGACATGGATTAGTATCCAAAATTTACTACATAGATTTAACCACCAACATAAGCCCATAAGCCAAGGCACAAACCTCTTTTGAGAACATGAAAAAAATTAATTTATTGGTATGTTTTGATTATATCATCTCTCTATTTTTATTATTTTTTTTTTTTTTTGTATGTTTAAAAAAAAGAGTAAATAAATTAAATTTTTTTCTTACTTTTCAAAACAAGCCAAAATGAGCTTTTTGTTTGAATTTCATAACAAAGCCTCTATGACCACTAAAAAGTGGACGAGGGTTACCATTTCACATAGGAAATAACTTTGTCATTAAGGTCCCTAATGGCACAAGTTTGAGCAAACAAAAGTAACTTCTCTTTAATTGTCCATAAATCTCAAGAATTGGATCACCAGTTTTAAAAAATTAAGAACAATGTTTGAAACCTCTATTTGATATTGTCCAAATCAGTCGAGTTATTTCAATTCAATGAAAAAAATAATAATTTCATACAAAACTTACACTATAATTTAAGATTTTTGTATGATTTGTCCAATTTAGTCCAATCTCATTGAATAAAAACAATACTTGATAGAATGAAGTTGTTTTAAAATTATACTATAAAATTGTATGAAGAAAAAAATAAAACAAGAATCTTCATAATGTCTTGAGATTCAAAATTAGTAATCCATGATGTTATTTATTAAATAAAAATACTAAAAAAATAGAAATTAAATGTGTGATATATTTGTCTACATTATCAAAATACTAAAAAATAGATTAAGATTTATCAAAAGAAAACAAAATAAGTGTTCTTTAAATTGCTCCCACTTACATGCGCATTTATTAAAATATAGCCTAAATTAAGGGTTGTGCAGAGTTATTATTATTATTTATTTTTTTATTTATTTGGAGACAATGCCTTTCAGAAATTGATCATATTGAGGGAGGGAGGCCCTTTGTTTTATTATGCTAATGAAAATATAAAATAAAATAATTCTATTATAATTCGAGTGTTATGGTTTCAAATCATAGAAATAATGTCTCTGGATACTCAATAAGGCGCGTGCATATATCTGATCTTCCTCTAAACTCTGTCATGACTGTAATCTTTAGAATTGCCCCTTTACAGATCTTGTAAATCAAAATGGGTCACTAGCTAAAAATCTTATAGTTTTGTTATAAACAAAAAAAATTGATCATAAAATTGAATACAAATACATATATACGCATAAAATTTTATAGAGTTTGTTAGTATTTTGAAAAAATTTATCCATCTATATACATTTTGTGTACAGTTCTATAACCATTTTTGTGTTCTTAGACTTATTCAAAATATCAAGTGATTGCTGCTATGTGATTCAAATTCAATAAACATTTTTTGTATAGGACATCTATACATGTGCATGAACTCAAAAAGGATCATATGAACAAAGTATATCCAACCTCAAAAAGAAATGTTTCAACGTCGCATAGAGTGACTTAATCATATACAAAAGTTACCATATTATAAAATTAATTAGGGCTTTTTTAAAATAAATAAGATTAAATTAATGGTAGTGCTTGGATGGCTCTACTCATTTGATGCATTTTAAGCATTTTAATAAATTTATATTATTACACGGATGCTTAATCCAATGAGAAAGGCTATTACCCATCAAATTGACTATCTTATTGAAGATAATTGATGATTATTCCCAAGTTTCCATGTGTCAGAGAAATAGACTCTCTGACACACACACACTCACACACTCACATATATAATTTTTAATATATATAAATTTTATTTTATAAAACTGAGACCAATATTAAATATATATAATAATAATTTATAATAGAAAATAATAATTTTTATAATTTTTGTAAATATAAATCATTTTTATATAATTTTTATCTTTCGAGTGGTTAGAAATAATTTTTTACAAATTAAATTGAAACAACCATACGTATCTATATAACCTGCCTAAAAGTTAAAATGATAATTATTTTTTACCCTTCAATGATAATTATTTTTTATTTTTTATTTCTTAACCAAATTAATTTTTAATTTTTTAAAAAAAATTCTAAAAATCAAACCATACATAGCCTGAAAATCTTTTGATAAGTCATTTCTTACGTTGGTAACTTATTTAATTATTTGTTAATTTTACGACATTTTTCCCATGTGAGGCATGTTTGGTAACCATTTCGTTTTCAGTTTTCAATTTATATTTACAAAAATTTTAAAACTATCATAAAAACTTGTTTGATAATTTTTTTGGTTTATAAATGGTTGTCTCAATTTGTAAATTTGAAGAAAAAAACGTAAATTCAAAAAATGAGTTTATGTTGGTTTTTAAACAAAAATTTAAAAATTTTACCAACGATTTTTTATTTCAATTAATTTTTTTTTTCAAATAACTTTTTTTTTAATTAATTTTTTTTTAAATATTTTTTTTTTCAATGAATTTTTTTTTTCAAAGGTGAGGGGGGAATTGTCATAAACATAAACCTCAGGGAGTGTCAGTGTAATTTACCTAAATAAAAAATAAATAAATTTTAAGAATTAAAGTAAAAAAGTAATTATTTTACATAGTTGATTATTATTTGCTATTATAAATTATTATTATATATATTTAATATTGGTCTCAATTTTATAAAATAAAATTTATATATATTAAAAATCATATATGTGAGTGTGCGTGTCATAGAGAGAGGGAGAGAGAGAGAGGAGAGTTAGTGCTGGTTTTGATGTACTATTGAAAACGTGTTTTGAAAACACGTTTTTACATTTTTTGTTAAAAACGTGGTTATCATCCACGCTTTCTTTGGTCAACAGTAAAAAATTTACTTAAAAGCGTGGTTTCTAACCACACTTTATGTATAAATCAAATTTCCTTAGTTTGGGAATTTCGTCCAAACTAGGCCTACTTTGGGAAATAAGTTGCTATTTTGCCTTAATTTGGGAAAAGTCCCACGATGGGTTATGGGGCAAGGGGGAGGGGAGGATGATTGTAGAGGCAGCGTGGGTTTTGATGCCGTTAGGTCAGAAAGGTGAAACATATAGCGATTCGGTATTCCTCATCAGATTTGTCGTATTTTGGACCTTGGTTCCGTGGAGTTGGTAGTTGTATCCATCTTATTGTCATCCTTTGATTCCATTTCGTGAGTTTTAGGATGTGTTGGGCTTGTTTTGAGCAGGTGGGTTGAGCCTTGGTCTAAAATCTTGTTGTCGGGTTTTTGGTCGTTCCGCTCGAGCGGGTCTTAGGGCGCTCGAGCGGAGATTGCACACTCCCAGTATTTTGTGCCCTGCAAAACTTTTGTAGGTGTGATTTCTACGCTCAAGCGGGTTTCTTGCGCTCGAGCGGGTCGTGCTCGAGCAGGCTTGTTGGTGCTCGAGCGGACAGTGCATTTTTTGTGTAAGTTTTGGAAGGGGAAAAATTGCGCTCGAGCGGACTGGTTTTCATGCTCGAGCGGATGTGCTTTACTTTTGTGTCTTGGCGCTCGAGCGGGCCTTATTGCGCTCGAGCGGACTCAGATTTTTGTTCTTGATGCTCGACCGTTGTGTTTTCCGCTCGAGCGGACCTGTCGTATATCAGTTAGCTGTAAGGCATTTCTGAATCGCTTCTTTACAATCTCTCTCTCTTACTTTTCCGAAAAAGCCATTTGAGAGCTTCTCTCACTAAAACTCAACTTCTCTCTAAGTATTGATCTAGTAGGAGTGATTTCCTCACCTTTGGCCTTTACGAAAGTTGTGTTGATCGTCGAGGGCTACGTTTTGATCAGAGCATATTGAGTTTTGGAGCACTTTCAGTTTCGTTATCTTCTCCCTTTGAGCTCCGAATTTGAGGTAGGGATATCCTACTCCTCCTTATGAGCTTTGCCTTTGAATCTTAGCATTTTGATATGTTGGGGGTTGTTGGGTAATTTTTGAGAAAGTTTGGGTCTTTGTGCAATTTTACAAAAGATGGGGTTTTACATATATATGAACCTAAATGCATGTTTGGCATAAAGAAATGAGATTAGTGTTGAATTATTGAAGAAAATGAAACATTAGGGTTGTTATGTAGATTATAGGTGAAGCCCTAATTACATAGATAAATTAATTTGTGTAGTTAATTTAGAGAAATGAGAAATTAGATTGAGAATGTTGAAATTGGGAATGTGTGAGATTAAAGGGTGTAGATTGATTTATTTGTCGCTCACCTATGAAGAGTGTTGATTTTATATCCATTTAATGCATTTATTTCCTGTTTAGAAATAACTGCTTTGGGCTATCGGTAGAGGATAGTCTTGATTGTTGTAGACAATGCATGATGATTAGGCAAACTAAAACTAATCAATTGGGTGTGCTATTAGATATAGCGTTTGGTATAATACATCAAATTGTGTATTGAATGATTGAATATGTATATGATAATTGCTTATATACATTGCATTGTGTGGGAGGAGAACGGGGCTGCACTCCACGATTTATTGGAAGAACGGGGCTGAACCTCTAAACCGGATTTTGTGTGACAGTAATATAGCACTACAATGTGTATCAGGCTGCGAATTAGAAGTGTTTGTTTGATTTGATTTAGCACTAAAATGTATATCATTATCATTCGTGAAGTATAGAAGTGTTTTTATTTCATTAATACAGCACTACAATGTGTATTATTTGAGACTTGTGGAAGTGTTTGTTTTGATTTGATGTAGCACTAAAACATATATCATTATCATTCATGAAGTATGGATTTGTTTGTTTGATTTGATATAGTACTAAAATGTATATCGTTTGAGAAATATGGAAATGTTTTGTTTGACTTAGATACAGCACCAACATGTGTATCCATCATGAATTTCGAAAATGTTTTAGAGATGAATTATAATCTCGTCAAATGTTTTGGCCAGGGTACTGCGCCTTGTTTTCAAATTCAAAGTTGAATAAGAAGTGGAGAGTGAATTGTAACATGGAACTGTAATGTGATATAAATGGATGTATAAGTGTCGACCATCTATCAATTGTCAATCTCTTAGTCATTGCTTATAGTTGGTTTAGTATATTTCTATTGGGCTGTGGCTCATCCTATATAGGACACCATTTTCAGGTACAGGAAGCATGCCACCTCCAAGGACATAGCTTGGGAGGCTAGAGGCAGGCAGACGTTTGTGGTTGTGTTATCTCTTGATGTATTACATGTAATTTCAAGCCAAGGGCTTAATGTGTATTTGAGTTAGTACTCTCCTATTTGTAATCAAGTATTAACTTGGAAAGCTGTAAGCCCGTAGGGCATTTGCTTTTGTTGTTAACATGTAATGCTTTTGTAAAGAATTACTCTGATGAATAGAATGATGTTTGCCTCTTATATCAGTGCATGTCTAAATTGATGGGTTTAATGTTATTTTTTTGAGGGCGTTATAACTTGGTATCAGAGCGTACTGGGTTCGAATACTTTAGGTACGTGGGAAGTGATTAGTATCACAATGGGTTTGTCTCGCTTGTTAGAGACTTAGATGTAATGTTATGTGCTTATGTGATAATATGTTTATGTGACTATGTGGGTATGGAATGTAGTTTCTTGGATGTTGACTGGATCTTTGGGTTTCTGGGAGTCCTGTTGGAAAGGCACCTGATCAATGTTGTTTCTAACCGGAACTCTAGTAATGCCTCGGGACTATCATTATCCGGAAATGAAATTCGTAAGTGCTTAGGTGTTTATGTGCTTACGTGGAATGAATTACATCTGTCCATCGTGTTAGGACGCTAGTATTATAGTTTCGGCACCTTTGTTGTTGTGCTAATACCTTTGTTACTTTTACTAGGATGCCTAGGCGAGGAAGTTGTGATTTCCCTCCTTCCGCACGGGAAGAGTTACGGAAACAGTTTATGGAATTACGCCAAGGTACTACACCTTTGGTGCAGTTTGAAACATGGTTTGCTAACCTATTGAGGTTTGCTCCAGAATTCGTGGAGACGGAGGAATTGCATTGTTCAGAATTTGAGAGTAGGTTGTGTGACGACATCCATGAAAGGATTGCGAGGTCTTGGCCTAGGAGTTATAGTGTGCTTGTCCGGGCTGCGACTCACGTGGAGGCAGCGGTACTAGCTATGGGGTAGAATAGGGGAGAGGCCACGGTTTTAAGTGTTGGTCGGGTTAGGGAGGAGGCCATTTCAGCGACTCCAGTGACTCTAGGTGTTGGTAGGCCTTTTAAGAGGCAGAAGGGTTTTAACCCACGACGATTTCAGAGGACTCAGTCTGGCTTTACTTTTCCAGTGCCGAGTCTAGGTTCGAGAGAGGGTGAACGTAAGGGTGTCACTTGTTTCGAATGTGGTCAGCTGGGCCACAAGTCCCTAGCTTGCCCACAGAAGAAGAGAGCAGGGTTAGTAGTCCGACCAGTAGTTGTACCATCAGAATCATCTAATTAGCCGGGCTTTGGGCCGATCGAATGTTCGGAAGGAAAGAAGTCACTGGGGTCTTCATCAGCTCAGACTTTGAACCAATCTTATGCTAAGGAGCCGCTTACTTGTTGGGGGTGTAAACAACCTGGTCATCTCAAACGTTTCAGACCAAATTAGGGGGCTTCTTTGGGAGTTTTGCACCTAGCAGGTCCAAATTTTATTTGAATGGACAGGGCACACTGCTTTTGAACAACAAAGCCAGATTTCGAGGGCCTCTAGAGAGTCGAGTTCCCAAGCCCCAATTGGGGGGATTTGCAGTTGTTCCAGGTGTGGCCAGTCGGGGCACATCAGTAGTTCTTGTCCGTGGCTTGTATTTGGGGATGACCAACTTTGACGATCCCGTGAGGGACGACAGTGGTGGTAATACCGAGGGGATGGTTTTGTTTTGATTAATCCATTTTGTAATCGGTGAATTATCATTTTGTAATCATTGGGTTCTGTTGTGTAACCATTGTGTTTTGGGAATGTTGAAACATCTAAACTATTTGCTTATCTATATATATATGCTTTGTTTGTTAACTTCCTTGGATTTGGTGGATTGGAGCATGTAGCAGCTCTAAAGTTTTATTAATGCAATAAGTTGTTGTAAGACCATAAAATTTTTGGTAATAATGCATTTATATGCATGTGATTTGGTTTGGGAAAAATTGAGGGATGCGTATCCTAATCAGAACTATTGCAGGGCTATTTTGGGGCTTGAATAGTTGTACTTGCCGGGTATGCAGAACTTCATGGGTGCTACTCATTTGACCTTATGTTTATGGTAGAGGTTTTGGTCTCTTGTCGGGAGAACTCCTCGAGAGGATGTGAAGTGTGTGATTAATACTAGGTGTAGTATATATTTAACATGATACTTTGCGGAGTCATGGTGCATAATTTCGTTAGGACTAGACTTATCCCTTTATGATAGGTAATGTCACCAAATTTGCATCTGTACCGACTGGTAGTTTGATTAGAGAGAGTGTGAGACCCTATATAAGATAGTGGTTATTGGCATCGGGAGTGGTGTGTGGTGAGCAGCTGGTGTTATACCCCGAGCGGAGGTGTAATGGGCTTTTCTTAAGTTCCTAGACTCCTTTTGATGGTAGAATGCGATAGGTTTGTACCTTAATACCGAGTAGGTCAGGTGATGCTAACGACAGGATTGGTTGGGTGTATAACCCATGGTTTGGGTGTGAACCGTGAGTAGAGTCACTGTGGTTTGGTCTTTGCGAAGAAAGGTTTGGGATGATAATGAGAAGGTTGAAGACTTTTACTCTCCCAGAAATTTAGAATGGTGAATATGTGAAAGCCTTGTCGGCGACATGCGACGATGTCGGGGTTTGGTTCATGGTGGTTGTCTAGCGGTAGCATTGGCTAGTGGTTTGGCACGGAGGCTGGGCCTCTTGATGGTACTCTCGGGATGATTGACAACTAAGATGCGGGGTAAAGAGTGAACCCTATGGGTCATGGAGGGACTCGGTATGGGAATAAGATAGCTTACAAAATAAGGAGGTTTTTCCTAGTGCAGTACGTTTTAGTATGTGGTTCGTAGGTTGTTATCAGATGATGTGTAGAAGGGGGATCAGTCTTAGAAAATCCCAGGTGGATACCTTGATAAGGCAATGGTGTGGTTTCTGTTTGAAATCAAGAGGTTGGATGTTTGGTTAAGTCAGGTCACTTTGTTATAAGTGTCCGTCGTCCAATATGGATAGTGGTAACACAAATGAGGTGGTAAGGTTGTGAAGAGCGAGTGAGGCACTCTGTTAGGATCTTTTTGATTCGTTCGGTCCTTGTTGTGCGTTGTAAGGCACGAGGGTGTGCAATATTATTCTTTTGGTCGTTGCGTTGTTGGGAACTTCAAATGTTTAGGAGTCCGTTTCATGAAAGTTTTGTCTTTGAGAATTGCGTCATCACCATGGGTATGGCGGGTTTTGTGGGATGGCTGTGTTGAGATTCACTCAGGGGTCATTGAGTACTCTTCGTAAACTAAAATGATTTTGAATCGAAATGTGAGTTTTGCTAACCTTATTTTCGGGAAAATAAGTTGAGAGAAATCTTTGAGTTCGGCTATGGCCAGTTGTAAATGACGTGTTAAGTGGTAGCCTTACGAACCTGAACATTTTACGGGAAATTAGACTAGACCTAGCCTGAGTTGCTGGTTATATGCTGTGTGATTTTGGCGAGACCTTGAAGTAGTGGGGTAGTAATGTGTCGTAATGTCGTTTCTTACCCGTGCTTCGTCTTACACCTGTTTTGTGAAAGTTGACTGGAAGCCTTGTGTACAAACGTTTCCGTGTTTCCTTTGTTGGGATATTAAGTACCAAATACTGGTTTGAGTGTTGTGAGTAGTCAAGACGTGGTGGATGTCTCAGAACACTGTAGTGATTGAATGTGTCTTACTATTATCATTGTTATCGAGTCTGGCTAAGCCGGACTTTTCCATTCGTATGGTATTGTGAAAACGTAATGGGGTTGAGGAAACCACTTGGGTGAGTAAATTTCGGGTCCGAGAGAAGTATCTGGATCCATTAGTAGGTATTTGGGCATATGTTGAATATTTTGTTGTATTGATGAACTGTAGGAACACTGCACATGTTTCGTTTTATGGTAGTATTTTGGATTATGCCTTGAAAATGGTAGTTAATTTAGCATTATATATGTTAAATGTGATGTAGGAATGCAAGTGTACCATTAACATTGAATGTGTTTCGGAATTGTGAACCATGCATGTTAGAAGTTATTAAATTTGAAAGAAATGCATGTCGGGAAGGCATGTTATAGTATATATTGTAAGATTTTTTTTTTTTCTTGAATAGAGATGGGGTAACCGGTAATGGGTCAGGGCGTTGAATACTAAATTGTATATTGTGGAGAAATTGATTCAATTTAAATGTTATGAAAAATTTCAATGAGAGGTCTTGGCCAAATCAATTGAGAATAGTTATGTATTGTGAGTAACACCGTGTTTATGAAAAATGTTTACAAAACTCTTGGGTTTCGCATGGGAAACGCAAAATTTATTTCGGAATGTTAACGTTGAAAACTTGATTATTTTTTAGAAAAGGCCCTTTTGACCAGAGAATAATTTTCTATATATTCATACAAAAGCTTGCATTGATTGTTTTATTCGGGATTGTGATTATTGAGTAGTGACTTAGCTTGGAGCGCCAGTCGGTTGTTTCGGTGAGTTATCTCGGAGAGGGTTTGGTCTTGTTGAAGTTTCGTATGACGAGGTGTTGTTTTCTTTCGGGACATGTTTCCTTGTTAAGCCCTTCCCATGTGTGAGGGTGAGTAGAAAATCAGTTGTGAGGTTAACTTCTTTGTATTATGAGCTTTGCTATCAGTTGGCCTTGTGTTTTAGCGTTTCTTTAATTTCAGGGACGAAATTCTTTAAGGGGGGAGGTTATAGCGATCCCGGTATTCCCTTGCTGTATTTGTTGTATTCCGGACCTTGGTTCCGTGGAGTTGGTAGTTGTATCCATCTTATTAGCCTTGTTTGGTAGAGCTGTAGGAAATTGCTTATAGCTTATGCTTAAACAGCTTATAGCTTATAACAATGAACATAAGCTGATTTCTGACTTATAAATTAAGCATCTCCTACCCCACTCAAAGAATAAGCTGATTTCTGACTTCCAAAAAGCTATAAGCTATAAGGTATAAGCTAAACCAAATACATCAAAATAGCTTAAATTAAGCTGAAAGCTAAAATAAACAGCTTTTAAGCTGCACCAAACAGGCACATTGTCATCCTTTGATTCCATTTCGTGAGTTTTAGGATGTGTTGGGCTTGTTTTGAGCAGGTAGTTTGAGCCTTGGTCTAAAATCTTGTTGCCGGGTTTTTGGTCGTTCCGCTCAAGCGGGTCTTAGGACGCTCGAGCGGAGATTGCACACTCCCAGTATTTTGTGCCCTGCAAAACTTTTGCAGGTGTGATTTCTACGCTCGAGCGAGTTTCTTGTGCTCGAGCGGGTCGCGCTCGAGCGGGCTTGTTGGCGCTCGAGCGGACAGTGCATTTTTTGTGTAAGTTCTGGGAGGGGGAAAATTGCGCTCGAGCGGACTGGTTTTTCATGCTCGAGCGGATGTGCTTTACTTTTGTGTCTTGGCGCTCGAGCGGGCCTTATTGCGCTCGAGCGGACTCAGATTTTTGTTCTTGACGCTCGAGCGTTGTGTTTCCTTCGGCGTTGTGTTTTCGCTGGCCGAGCGGACTGTCGATATCGCTTGGTATAAGGCATTTTTGAATCACTTCTTTACAATCTTTCTCTCTCTTACTTTTCTGAAAAAGCCATTTGAGAGCTTCTCTTACTAAAACTCAGCTTCTCTCTAAGTATTGATCTAGTAGGAGTGATTTCCTCACCTTTGGCCTTTACGAAAGTTGTGTTGATCGTCGAGGGCTATGTTTGGATCCGAGCATATTGAGTTTTGGAGCACTTTGAGTGTCGTTATCTTCTCCCTTTAAGCTCTGAATTTGAGGTAGGGATATCCTACTCCTCCTTATAAGCTTTGTCTTTGAATCTTAGCATTTTGATATGTTGGGGGTTGTTGGGTAATTTTTGAGAAAGTTTGGGTCTTTGTGCAATTTTACAAAAGATGGGGTTTTACATATATATGAACCTAGATGCATGTTTAGCATAAAGAAATGAGATTAGTGTTGAATTATTGAAGAAAATGGAACATTAGGGTTGTTATGTAGATTATGGGTAAAGCCCTAATTACATAGATAAATTAATTTGTGTAGTTAATTTAGAGAAATGAGAAATTAGATTGAGAATGTTGAAATTGGGAATGTGTAGGATTAAAGGGTGTAGATGGATTTATTTGTCGCTCACCTATGAAGAGTGTTGATTTTATATCCATTTAATGCATTTATTTCCTGTTTAGAAATAACTGCTTTGGGCTATCGGTGGAGGATAGTCTTGACTGTTGTAGACAACGCATGATGATTAAGCAAACTAAAACTAATCAATTGAGTGTGCTATTAGATATAGCGTTTGGTATAATACATCAAATTGTGTATTGAATGATTGAATATGTATATGATAATTGCTTATATACATTGCATTGTGTGGGAGGAGTACGGGGCTGTACTCCACGGTTTATTGGAAAAACGGGGCTAAACCTCTAAACCGGATTTTGTGTGACAGTGATATAGCACTACAATGTGTATCAGGCTGCGAATTAGAAGTGTTTGTTTGATTTGATTTAGCACTAAAATGTATATCATTATCATTCGTGAAGTATAGAAGTGTTTTTATTTCATTAATACAGCACTACAATGTGTATTATTTGAGACTTGTGGAAGTGTTTGTTTTGATTTGATGTAGCACTAAAACATATATCATTATCATTCATGAAGTATGGATTTGTTTGTTTGATTTGATATAGTACTAAAATGTATATCGTTTGAGAAATATGGAAATGTTTTGTTTGACTTAGATATAGCACCAACATGTGTATCCATCATGAATTTCGAAAGTGTTTTAGAGATTAATTATAATCTCATCAAATGTTTTGGCCAGGGTACTGCGCCTTGTTTTCAAATTCAAAGTTGAATAAGAAGTGGAGAGTGAATTGTAACATGGAACTGTAATGTGATATAAATGGATGTATAAGTGTCGACCATCTATCAATTGTCAATCTCTTAGTCATTGCTTATAGTTGGTTTAGTACATTTCCACTGAGCTGTGGCTCATCCTATATGGGACACCATTTTCAGGTACAGGAAGCATGCCACCTCCAAGGACATAGCTTGGGAGGCTAGAGGCAGGCAGATGTTTGTAGTTGTGTTATCTCTTGATGTATTACATGTAATTTCAAGCCAAGGGCTTAATGTGTATTTGAGTTAGTACTCTCCTATTTGTAACCAAGTATTAACTTGGAAAGTTGTAAGCCCGTAGGGCATTTGCTTTTGTTGTTAACATGTAATGCTTTTGTAAAGAATTACTCTGATTAATAGAATGATGTTTGCCTCTTATATCAATGCATGTCTAAATTGATGGGTTTAATGTTATTTTTTTGAGGGCGTTACAAAACATGTAGGTTTCAATTGCGAAAGAGATGGGGAAGGAGAGAAAGTTTATCCACTGTGTGAGGTGTATGGTAATATTTAAAGGGATGGTTAGGATAGTTTGTGATCTAGTATGGTCAAGTTTAAAAGTGGTTTTAGAAGAAGTTAAAAGAGTAAATAATATATTGCCACATGTAATTTAAAAAATAAAAAAAATGTTAAACAAAGTAATTGAGATGGACATGAGTGTAGATTGTGACACAAAATGAAATTCAAAATTTAAATTGATGAAATTAAAACTTTCGAGTTTAAATTAAAAAAATACGTAAAACTCTGGAGTTTTTTTTGTAATTTGTCCAATATTTTAAACATGTTTATGTTCATTTGTTGGCAAAAATGAAAATAAAAATATATTTAGTATACACTATAATGTAAAAATTTCATGCCATTAATAAATGTAATTTTAATAACCAAATAATTTAATGCTAAATGGTATACCTTTTTAAAAATAAAATTTTGGTCTTGACAGGATAGTAATTCATTACCAAATATTTAATTTCATCCTTAAATAGTAGAGACAATTGGTGAAAAGTTTATTTCAAAAGGGTATAAAGTATTACATTCAAGGTAAAATCTTGTTTGGTAATAAGGACAAAGTGAAAATTGTTGACAATGTTGAAAAAGTTGTTGGAAAAAATTAAGTTTTTTTTTTATCACACACCATAGATTCGTCATTGTATTTGTATCATAGAATAGCATAATACACTTTTAATAATTAATTTTTTTATCATAAAAAATTATAAATCTCTTGTAAAATTTATCCAAAATTAATAAAAGATCTTCAAAACAAAAACTTAGCTGAATTATGACGTAATGTGATTTGTTATAACATATTGTGAGGTCTATTATAACATTATTTTGATTACGATGTAAGAGTTGTTTAGTTATTAAGTGTGTGAAAATATAATTTTCCCGTCCCCACCCTATTTTCTCATTGAAGTGATATTGGGGGAAATTACCATCTCTATTCAAAACTCAATTAAGTTATGAGCTCTTACCATAAAAGTTCTTCAAGTTGACAAAAAAAGAGTTTTTTTTTTTTTTTTTTTTTTTTTTGTAGTATACCAGTTTTCTATCCACATGTTAAATATACCAAATTCATGTAACTCAGAAGTAGGTATAAATGTTATGAATTTATAATTTTATATTTAAATTTATAGATAGTTTTTGATCAATCCTTAAGCAAATATTAAATATGATAATGATTGTATGCAGGGCACATTCTTCACTTTTTTTTTTTTTTTTTTTTTTTTTTTAAATGTGACATCCTTCATTTGTACAATAGAATACATTGCATGTCTATTTCTGTCAAAATTATAATATAAAATTTAAATTTTAGTACAAGTCTGAATTGTTTATTTTTATATTTATTTTTTGTATGACAAAACACAAGATTTAATATATTATACATCTAATAATAACTCATCTAATAAAATAAATTTGAGTACAAAATATAAAATAAATCCTAAATGGAGAAAAAGAACCTTCACGCAGAAAAGATACGAGTCTCCACATAGGAAGTAAAAAAAAACTCCACGTAGGGATGAAACCTCAGCCATTGTTTTATATGAATAAAAATAAGTGAACAAAAATGAGAAAATAAACAATAATAAACAAATAGAGACAAAAAAAAAAAAAAGCGAGAAAATATAAATTGAAGTAATGTTTAGTTGTGTTGAAGTAATGTTTCACCTCTAGAGTTCCTTCTACCCTGGAACATATAAATTGACAAAAATGAGAGGGCTGCTTTTTATATGAAAATGTCACTTATAGGGAAATATAAATTGTCTTTTGACTCCCACAACTTCCTTTCATCAAGTATCCGCCCAAACAAATTCAAATAACCAACACAAAAATAAAAGCAGATGAATTTACAAAAATCAAATCAACACTGAAATATTACCAAAACAAAGAAGAAGAAACATGGAAAAAGGAAAATTTACATTTATTGTGCACAAGAGCATGATGTTAATCGTAATAAATAATGGAAAAAACAGAATACAAGAGCATGATGTTAATCTTTATGTGTTGTAAGCTTTTTTCTTAAAAAGCTAAAAAATCTAAAACATAATCATTATTTTAACTCATATTTTAATTAAAAAATCAATAATGATTGTTGGATTACAATTGCTGATTACTTAAATAAAGTTCTTGCCTCACAAGTAATTGTAATTGAATGAGTTAAAATTCATATAATTCTTTTAGAAGTAAAATCCGATATAAGTATATTGTTGCTATTTTAATGTTTTTTGTTTCATTAAAGCAAGTATATGGCAACTGTTCCAATTATTTTCTACTAGGGGGAAACACAATTCGGGATCTCGATGAAGGTGTCTCATATGATGCTGAGCCGAAAGGGATATATGGGGTGCAACTTGGCACCACGCTTAGCAATTTGGAGGAGATGTTCATGTCCAAGGTGGCAAGTTACGGGGAAAGTGTCCGATTGACCTTCAAATGTAGATATCCTTATCTCCAGTGGCAAGCACTCAACAAATACAAGATATTACTGATCAATGATGATGAGGCGTTGAACACCGTATTAAGTATCGGTGTAAGTTTCCAACCACCAAATTGTTTGGAAGTGTACATTGATAAAGAGGTTGTACACAATGTCCCAAATATGACACAGATGGATTCTCATCCATTCACTACATTGCTGACACATGGGATTAACACGACAGTGTTTCAGTCTCCTATGTATGAATCAGATCAATGTTATGTAGTGGGCTACACACAACAGACATTTGAGGGCCATGGTTTAGAATCAAGTTCACGTGGTGGATATGATTATGAATTTCACAATAATACAGAAGATGTGCCCACCTGCAGCCATCATACCACTCCAGTTGAAGTTGTTGGTAATATGGCTGAAACAGTGAACTATGTGTAGTTTGCTGACAGTGACATGTTCGGTCCTGATGTTGCCCTAGACGATGATGAGAATGAAATGTGTGATGAAGAAAATTTATTGGGCGGATCAGATGATGATGATGAAGAAGATGATGCTGACGCTCCCGTTGACCTTGAAAATGCCCCCATTCCACCTAGACTTGAAATCCCTTTCTATGAGAACCTTTACATGGGTGGTGATTTTGACATGAGCAGCCGTGATGTTGTTCCTCGTAACTGGATCTGGAACGCTAAAAATTCAGAGTTGGACAAAGGGATGGTTTTGGTTGATAAGAAGCAACTTGTACATGTTGTGAAATTGTACCATGCAACAAATAATCGAGAGTATAAAGTCGTAACCTCCAAGCAAGACCTTTGGGTGTGTGCTTGCAAGCACGATTGCAGATGGTGGTTGCGTGCATCTCTTAGTAGGAAACATGGTCTTTTTGAAATAAAGCAGTACAGGGGTCCTCACCATTGTTTATACCCACGAATGAACAGGGACCACACTAATATTAGCTCCAGTTACATTGCTTCTTATCTTTTGGGACAAGTTGCGGTGAGTATAAAAAATAAATGTTTACATATATATACATATTTTTTTGTTTATAGTGTTCACACCAAAATAATCCAACTCATATTTGATTGTCGTATCCAGAATGAACCTGATATGCCAATTAAGAATGTCATTGAAGATATCAAAAAGACCATGAACTATAGTATATCATACAAGAAGGCGTGGCATGCAAGGGCAAAGGCAATTAGAATGGTATTCGGGGATTGGGATGAATCATATAGGCAGTTGCCTAAATTCATGCATGCATTACAGACATCTAATACTGGCACCATCGTTCAATGGAAGCATAGATATACCGGAGGTACAACCATTATGCTCGTCTTCCACTTTGTTTTCTGGTCTTTCAAACCCGTCATCGATGGCTTCAGATATTGTAGGCCTGTTATAATCATAGATGGTACATTCTTATATGGTAAATACACTGGTGTGTTGCTTGTAGCAACTATTGTCACTGCCAATGGTAAAGTATTACCGCTTGCATTCGCTGTTGTCGACAAGGAGAGTTTGGAGTCTTAGTCGTTCTTTATTTCAAATATCAAGGAACATATTGTCATGGACCGACAGGGAGTGACCTTGATATCTGATCGAGCTGAAAGTATTTTAGCTGCTGTGAGGTGGCATTGGCTGAATTCCTCGCTCCAATTTGTTAGATATCATCGGCACTGCCTTCGACATGTTTGTAGTAACTTTAACACAAAGTTCAAAAATATGGAGCTGAAACAACTTCTATGGAAAGTAGGGAGTGCTCATCAACGACGAAAGTGTAATGCTTACTTAGAATAGATACAGGCTAATAACCAAGATGCCATCGATTGGGTCCACAAGATGAATCCTGTGGAGTGGGCCCTTGCGTATGACGGTGGATATCGGTGGGGGGTATTAACCAGTAATGATGCAGAGTGCTTCAACAGTGTCTTGAAAGGTGCAAGGAACTTACCTATCTCAGCTATGGTTGAATTTACATTTCGACGGCTCGTAAAATATTTTGACGAGATGGGAGCCCAAGTTGAAACAGATGTATGGAATGAGTTCCAATACCCTAGAAAGATGCAAAAAACTATCGAGGAGGGCATCGCAAGGGGAAATACTTTCTAGTTGATATCGTATTATAGGTTAGTTTGTAATGTGAACTAAATTGTTCTTATTATGTTGTTAAGTTAATTATACCTAAAAACATGAACTTGATTAGTTTGTATCAATATTGTCTGATAGGCCCCGCCACGTATTTGAGGTGCAAACATCTTTTCACCATGGACGAGGTCGCAATACACAGATTGTGCAGATGAATCAACCCACGTGCAGTTGTGAAAAATATGAGATAAGACACTATCCATGTTCCCATATGCACGCTGTAATGTCTGAATGCGGTGACAATCCATTCGAGTATGTTGATCTAGTATATAGGCTTCCTGTATACATGAGGGTTTGGGAAACTAAATTCAATCCAATACCGCATCAAGATTATTGGGATGATCCGCAGTGAACCTTAATGCCTAATGCACTTCGTCTGCGAGAAGTAAAACGGGATCGTACATCTATGTCTCGTGTTCCGAATGAGATGGATATATCAAATAGGCGTTTGACCGCTCATTACAGTGAGTGCCAGCAGACAGGTCATGACAGGCGAACATGTTCGGCGCGACTTGGTCGATGAAGACTATGTAATACTTACATATTGTAATAGATCATTTTTAAATTCTTTATTTGTAATAGATCATTTAATTCTTTATTTGTAAACGGGGTCGTACATTTAAATAGATCATTTTTTATTTGTAATAGATCATTTCTAATTTTTAAGTTTATATATTGTGATTGTTTTATATTAAAAAAAAAATACAACTAACATACTAAGAAAATAAATTAAACTAAATATGTATGTAAAAACATTTAACTGTACCACATAGGCCTAAGTTTTTTACTGTGTACTTGATTGAAAATGTGTATTATTCTATTATTAATCACATAGTTCTTCTACCATTTGAAAATTTAATATTTATGAAAAAATTTAGTATTTTCGAATGCTGTAACTATTGTTCACATTTACAATTTATGAATAAATTTATGTAATTTAAAATTTTATAATTTATTCAAACTTCTAGCATTACAAAATCAATAATTAAGTTTTGTCAAATATGCCATAAATGTAATCATCAACCTATTATTGGAAAAAAAAAATTCTCATTCAATTTTTTGGCAAATATTTATGTAGGAAAACTATCCACATGTTAATACACTATGTTCATGGTCATTATTAAGCTTATGTAACTGAAGCCCTAAAATTATTTTCGAAAAGATTTCTATATTAGTTATAGCATACATAACGGTAGGTTCTGTTGAATTTTTATCATATTTAATGACACATAATTTTAAATCTTAAAGTACAAATATATATATATATTTAAAAATCATAAATTATGGAATAATTAGAGTTTTTTTTTATGATTATAATTAGATTTTAGTGAATTGCTTCCATGTTAGTGGCGCAGAAATTTATAATTTTAAAATAATCGAGCACATTTTTTTTTTGAAGTCATCATGTATGGAATTAATTAGAGTTTAATTGTTATAGTTAAATTACAGTTAACCAATAGAGGTTTTTGAAATAAAAATTAATTACATTTTACTGAATTGCTTCCATATATAGTATCTCACAAATTTAAATTTTGAAATAGCTGAGTATACTTTTCTTTTACAAATCGTAATTTATGGAATAATTACAGTTTTTCTGTTATGATTAAATGAGATTTTTATTGTTATGATCTAGTATTTCACTTGTACAAGCTTCATGGCACATGTACCTGAGGAGGTCCCACTGTTCAATCAGCCACATCGGGCTGACAGTATATGGGAGCGTCCGGTATGCAATAACGTTTGTTGGACTTTACGCTTACAATTAAAATATCCTGCATTTTGTTTTATATTACATGATAATGCTATTATTTAAACTAGTCATTCTGTTATGCAGGACGAGGCACGCACCGTGTTGACTTGCCACCGGGTAGATTCTGGATTGTGGGAGCATCTGTTGGACCATAGAGTCTTGCAGTATATACTACGCGGGGATTCTATGGTGTGTACCGTATCGGGCATATTCGACTGCACCACCCACTCATCATTGCTCTCGTTGAGAGGTGGCGCACAGAGACTCATACATTCCATTTCCCGATCGAGGAGGCCACCGTCACATTGCAGGATGTATTTGTCCTATATGGTCTACGGATTGATGGGCGAGCAGTTACTGGAGTTCACTCATCATTGACGAGGGAGCAGTGGATAGCCCTATGTGTTGAGCTATTGGGAGTAACACCTACACCTGCAGACTTACAGGCAGGTAGACTGAGGGTGAGGTGGCTGGCCGAGCAGTTTGGTCCTCTTCTAGATCATGCTCCAGATGAGTTGGTACAGCAGCATGCCCGAGCATATATTCTGTGGCTTATTGGGGGGGTACTTCTCCCTGATAAGTCACAGAACTTGCTCAAGCTGATGTACTTGCCACTGCTAAGAGACATTGACGAGATTGGCCAGTACAGCTGGGGTAGCGTGGCTTTGCCATGCTTGTATAGGATGTTATGTCGAGCAGCTCAGGTAGGTGCGAAGGAGATCGGAGGACCACTTGTCTTGCTACAGGTTAGTAAGAATTTTATTACATGTCAATTCATATTGTAAGACATATATCAGTATTGTAATTGCGTTCAAACTATTGTATTGCAGACTTGGGCGTGGGAGAGATTGATTCGCATTGCCCCGTCTAGGCGACAAGTGGTTGGTCCTAGTGAGCTTCCCATGGGTGAAAGAGACATGCAATTGCCACCCGGACCGCGAGGTAGCCGGTGGAGGGTTGACTTGGGCCACGAGGTCATCTCGACCCACGTAGTCGTAGTTTATAGAGATTAGCTCGACCAGATGATCGAGGGCGAGGTATGAAATTTTGCTCTCAATTTTAGTTGTCTTGTTCATTGTATATGTTTTGAGTTCACGAGTGAATTTTAATATACTTGTCGTTATTATAGTTTATCTAGCAGCCTTATGTTGGGGTCCTCAGTATGCTCTCCGACTACTGCCGACTAGGTCAGGAGATATGGATGGCAAGAGTGCCACTTATTTGTTTTGACGTGGTTGAGTGGCATCTCCTCCATCGTGTCCTCCGAGAGTTTGGTCGGGTCCAGTCTGTGCCGGATCGGTTGACATCAAGTGGCGATTGCACGTCACTGATAGGCGTGGCCGAGCTGGCACTGACTAGAGTCTGTTTTATATGCGATCTATACAGTTGTGGGATGCCCATCGGGACAGTATTGTACAGGCTGACTAGAGCGATGAGGTGCTCCCCCCTTCCGACCCTTACATGTTGTGGTATCGGCGACATACACGCCTACTAGTCGGTAATCCTAGCCACCTATCTGAGTCCGGATATCAGGGAGTTGGGCCTTATCTTGAGGCATTGGTGAGTATCATAGTATGTGTCAGATAATTATTAAGATTATAATTGATTTACTTTGAATCAACTGTAGCCTAATACGTCCGAATTTTTGTTCGGGTGGTTGGAGTTGGGAGGTCATATCACTTGGTTGAGGATGCCCTTTTCAGACGTGATGGACAACATGTGTTGCAGGCCGTTGCATAGGGATGGCAATTTGCAACCGGCTCGACAGGGACCCGACCCCCCGACCCCGAATTGTGCGGGTTTTCCCCGAAAAATACCCCCAACGGGACGGGGATGGTATTTAAAATTCAATCCCTAAACAGATTCGGGTCGGGGACGGGGATAAGTGTCCCAGCCCTGTACCCGGCCCGGCCCCGTCCCCGTTCCCCGGTCCGGTTTGTCCCTGAAATGAAATTACCAATTTACCCCTAGATATATATATACACACACTGTGACCTAACCAAACCAAACCCTTATCTCATCCTCTCCAGTTCTGTCTCTCTCTTTCTCTCTCTTCCCTCTACTCTCTCTCGACGTCGATCATCACGTCGATCATCGATCATCACTATAACCAAACTAGATCTGGTGGAGTTCGCGACGTCGATCATCACTGTCCGCGACGCCGGAGGAATCCTTCTGTCGTCCATCGCCACTGTCGCGACGCAGTCAGCCACAGCCACCCATCGTGATGCCGATGATGCTCTTGGATCGTCCATTTCCACCGATCGTCCTCCTCCATGAACTCCACCAGATCTAGTTTCTCTCTCTCTCTCTCTCTCTCTCTCTCTCTCTCTCTCAGATCTTTCTGTCAAATTATTTATTTATTTTTTATTTTTTTATTTTTTTTATATTCTGTATGTTGTTGATCTAGTTGAAAATGTATGTGATGTTGTTGATCGTCTATCTCCGATCGGGAATTTTCGAGATCGGGGAAACCCTATCCCCGATCGGAGGTGGGGGTGGGGAGAGGGAAAGGTTCCCCGTCAGGGATCGGGGCCGAGGACGGAGCCATGTTCACCATCGGGGATCGGGATTGGGGAGTGTAATCCTCGGCCCCACCCCGCCCCGTTGCCACTCCTACCGTTGCAGAGATCCGAGACTTATTGTACGAGGCGATCCAGCTTGCCCATCGGGGAGATCGTCTGCATTTTGGCCACTACAAGGTACACAAAGTTAGCTTGCTCCAGACATCATGGCCCACATCGGCCAGCCACATTAGCTCCTTGGAATCCGTCACCCCACCACATGCTACCCCATACATATCTCCAGATTCCCCCCAAATACATCCTACCCAGCATACTGGCATACCTTATGTAGCTGACCCTGATTGGACACCGCCCCGATACATGCATGATGTTGTTACCCCACTCACTAAATTACGACCACTAGACAGTTCAGGTGTTTGTAGTGTTGGGGTTCATACATGTACATCATATAGTCCCACACTACATACACCTACTTTTGTGGGGACTAGTTCGACCGTGACCATAAGTACACATGATGCAGTTCTCACTGACATCTCCCACGTTGAGAATAAGGCCCATATTGAGCCCCCTTCTAAAGCGCGAGGGAGAGGCCGAGGTTATGGTCGTGGCGGACGTCGTGACCGAGGTCGGGGTGCGGGCAGAGGCAGAGGTCAAGGTCGAGGTCCAGCTGTAGATTGTGATATAGTTGCACCAGATGAGGGAGTTTCACAGCTCACAGCAGTATCCGATCTTCGGCCAGAGACAGGATCAGGGGCAGCACATGCAGGAGAGGGAGGGTCACACTCACAGGCTCCACAGGCAGTCAGTGAAGGGCCACATGCAGGGAAGGGAGTGCCACTAGATACGCATTTACAATTGGGGGAGCCAGATATTCACAGAGTCTCCCGTAGGAGACCGATGAGGGAGGTCCACGGTCGGGGTTGTGGGACTGGGGGCAGGTTAGGGCATTAGCGGGTGTGATATGGAGTGTATAGTTTTTTTTATTTATAGTTTTTGTTATAGTTTTTGTAAATCAAACTTGTATAGAGGATGTAAATGTGCCATACTTATTTATTCGAAAATATAATTTTACAATTTTTTATTCTTACTTATTTTGATGATTTCCTAAATACTTCAAATATTGAAATCATGATGTCACAATGGATTTAAACATGGTGGTTATATATATAAGAGATTCAAGTTGTGCTGCATTTGGTACCATGTGGATTTTCGTTTTACAATAATAAACTATATAATTTTTCATACAGTTTTTTTTAAAAATAATTTTTTTTAACAACATAATTATTTCTTTACAAAAAACACAAAATAAATAAAATTATATAATTTTATTTATTATTCTGTACCTTTTTTCCCAAAGAATTTGATAACATAATGACAAATTTAAGAACACTTTTTTTTTTTTTTTTTTTAAATACAGACACACAAATTTCAGATTACATAAGACTACCCAAAAAAAAAGGTACAGAACCTAATAATATAATAAAAATTTGAAGAACATTGATTTTTTTGAACAACGTGCGCATACACACACATACAACATTAAGAAAAGGGCAAATTACAAACACCCCCTTGAGGTTTGGTGAAAATATAGATTCCCCCCTGAGGTTTGAGAAATTACATCCCATCCCCTAAGGTTTATATTTCCATAACAAATTACCCCCTGAGGTTTTTATTTTCATACAGATTCCCCCTAATTTCTCCTAATTTGTTATGAAAATTTGACCCTCATGGGGCAATTTGTAATTTCTCAAACCTCAGCGGGAAATCTGTATTTTTACCAAACCTCGAGGGGGTGTTTGTAATTTTCCCTTAAGAAAATAAAAACACAATAATAGAATAGATTTACCCACCAACTGGACCCTCTGTAATAATAAATAGTTCCTCCAGCACCCAAATTCTTTAATTTGCCAACCCCACATTCCTTCATTTGTATCATCACTGTGGCCCTCTTCGCTCGAAGAACCCCAACTCCCTATACTGGACCCTCAACCATTTGTCTTTGACGTTGTGTCGTTCCCCAAAATCTAGTTTTTGTCAACAGCCGACTCGTTGCCACCATTGGACTGGCTATTTTTATTACAACTCCTGATATTAGTGGGTGACTCATTCTCATGCCCGGTTTGAGATTATATTTCAACTTTACTCCCCTCAGTATTCGAAGAACCCCAAGCAGCAGAAGTTTTTGACTGAGGTATATGCTCAACATCTTCTTACTTGACTGTGGGTGACTCATTCTCATGCCCAATTTGAGATTGTATTTCAACTTTACTCCCCTCAGTATTCGAACAACCCCAAGCAACATGAGTTTTTGACTGAGGTACATGTTCTACATCTAGGTACTTCACTGTGGGTGTGTTTCACAGTGCTGTCTACGACTGAGAAAATAATTTCGATTTTATCTCATGTAACTTAACTCATGGGCATTTCAAGACACCTGAGGGTATTTACTTGCACTCTGTTTCATAGTTATTTATGAACAGTATTGCTTTAACACAGAAAATTAAAGCCTCTGATTCATTTTATGATTTAATTTATAATTTTTTGCAAACACCAATTTGTACTGAAATCGTCAGTTCGATGTGACTTCTTACTGTATTAAAAAAGCAAGCACCAAAAAACAGTTTACTGTGGCTATATGACAACTTACTGCATTGAAATGGCAGAAGCAAGCAACAGAGAATTGACAGTGATTGAGCAAAATAATGTCGTAAACAATGTTCTATGTTGTGTCGTATCATCGTTACTGGAGTGTAAGACAATGTTGTTGTTCATCTAGCTTACGGATGTATTTCAACTATTTGTTATATGAACCTGAAGTTTATGAAATCACTACATTGATAAGTACACATGTCAAGATTCGTTACGAATTTCTCTTCCTATTGATAACTCATATATAAGCATTGCAAAGCCATTATACTGAATGAAAATGTTTGGTCATACATGCAACCAAGTTCATTCAGTATCATCATTATATTCCACATCAATAATGCATGAAATCATGAAAGCCTAGTTCAAGTAGCGTTCTTCAGAATAACAATAACGGAGAGAAAGCAAAGGTATTTGTTATTTGTAGACTTACAAGAACTATTCAAAAACTATTGAAATTTCTCCCTTCATTGATAAGTCGTGGATAAGCATTACAAATCCATTACAAGATAAATGGTTTGGTCATTCATCCAAACAATTTCATTCATTATCATCATCATCTGACATTTTAATATCAGATTCATACATAACATCCATGCTCCAGGCGAAGTACTGGTGTGCATCATCCATTAACCTATCTTCGGCACGCTCATTTGCGTTCTTCATTAGTTCGGACCTTTGCAAACGTTGGGTCATGTGATTAACTTCGTCGCGGATACAATGCAATGCCCTTTGCAACAACTGTGGAGTGTCAATTGGCATACGCATGGCTAACCAGTGAGGAAATTTAATATTAACTTCACGACATAGCTCAACGAGAACATTTGCTCGAGTTATGCGAAATTGCCACTCAGCTCTCATGGTATTGATGGCGACATGTGAGTAACGCAAATTTGAATTTAATCGGGATTGAAATTCATCTCCATCTGCAACCCAATAGCAACCCATTGCTGAATATAGATCAATCACCACATATCTCATGATGATATCGCTCGAAATAGCTATAAAACTTTTGTTGTGGTATGATGCGATATTTATACCACATATACACACGGTAGCTGTATGTTTGAACTTATTGTAAACAAGTATGCATCAGAGTTGTCACGTCAACTTTTATGACCTGAACAACTATGCATCAACTTTATACGAGTTGTCACTTCGACTTTTATTTACTACTCAATGTATATCTAAAATTTAAGCAATTTAATTTCGACTTTTAAGCACAGTTCAAATCTGCTTAGAAATGAGACCATCATTTTTTCGCTTACAAACATAATTCAATTTATTTTGCCTTGATAATATATTTAATTTCACTTTTCACCTTACATATTTCATTTAATTTAATTGAAGAAATTTGACCAATTTAATTTGAAGTTAACTATGTATTGATTTAAGTCAGTGTTGTTCTTGTCTGCATACTAGGCTAGCTTTTATCTGTAACACTTTCAAGTTCTATACATCGAAAAACCCATTCATTCTAACTCTACTACAAATTAATCTTCAATACATTATAACTCTATAATATTTTATGTTCAAGGTTTATGAATCTATTTGGAGTTGCATAGGGTAGCTTTTTAAACACAAAGGGTCTAATTGTTTTGTTGTTTTGTTTTGACACTCGCTCATCCCATTATGAATTGCGGAAATTCACATGGGCACAATAGCTATGGTACAATAATAAATTGTAGCTCGGCGCAGTAATACGTCCAACATTCATCAGTGATGCAAAGACTTTTACAGACGTAATAAATTGTATGCTTTGTTTTTTCCTCAGATGCTATGTGACTTTCTGCAGTGATGCAGTGATGCATGTGACTTTTTTTCCTCACTGCATGTGATGCATGTGACTTTGTGCAGTGATGCATGTGACATGTGCCTTTATGCAGTGATGCATGTGACTTTGTGCAGTGATACAGTGATGCATGTGACTTCATGTAGTGATTCAGTGATGCAGTGATGCATGTGACTTTCTGACTTTGTAAATTATATACTTTGTGACTTTTTTCCTCACATGTAGTGATGCATGTGACTTTGTGCAGCGTGACTTAGATGCTTTGTTTTTTCCTCACATTTCAGAATTCATCTAAGTCACATTAATACAATCCCATGGCAATAGTGTTGATAAATAATTATATAAATGAGTGAAGTGTAATTTACCGAGTACAAAAAGAAGCAAAAAATGTAAAGAGGAGAAAATGGGATGACTGTGAAGTTTCGTTAAGTGAAAATAAGATAAAATATAGGCTGCAGTGGCAATTTTCTTTACATATCAGGTGGCCATTTTATTATTTTGTTTTGTTTGTGTTTTGAACATTGTTTTGGTGAAAAAATCAACGATAGTTTTGTAGGTCGAAGTGAGTTGGAAGGTTGTGTATTTACTTGCACTCTGCTTCATAGTTGTTTATGAACAGTATTATTTTAAAACAAAAAAAATTAAAGCTGCTGTTTCATTTTATGATTTAATTTATAATGTTTTGAAAACACCAATTTGTACTAAAATAGTCAGTTCGAAGTGACTACTTACTGTTTTAATGTGGCGATGTGACAACTCACTGCATTACTGATTAATTTGACAACTCACTGCTTGAATATGAAGGGATTGCATTGTGAAAAGGACGACCTACAATTATGATTTTATCTGACAACTACGTCCGTAACTATATCACAGGTACACAAAGTCACGGGTACTCAGGATTGCATGAAATGAATAAGATAAAATAATATCACGGGTATCACTTCTTCCATAGTGCCCCAACTCAATTATCGTCACTAGATCATCTCTAGTTAACCCCCAGTATGATGTCTATAAATAGCGCTACCCCCAGTATGATATTTGTTCAAGTCATAACAATAGTAATATATCTACAATTACTATTATTGTTAATTTTTTTATTTTATGAACAATGTCTTCAAGAGGTGCAAGAAGTTCACGCCATCAAAGAAATCCGAAAGTATGGCTACTACCTCCATTTACTTATGACTACAAGAGCGAAAAGTACTCGAGTCCGAAGGATTATTATGCTGGTATCCGAGCAGAATGGGCGTTCAGGGTAACGGAGCAAGAAGGATTGTTTAATGATCTACGTAACTTTGGGGCACCAGTACCTCATTGTCATTCATTGACCATGGCTAGACGAAATGTGAGTGACTATGAAAAAGAAGTTAGCAGAATTAAGAAGGAGAACAACAGAATGTTGATGCAAAGATGTCGACATTTCATGCTTCAACTAGCCACCGAAATGGCAGAAGCAAGCAACAAAGATTTGACAGTGATTGAGCGAAATAATGTCTTAAACAATGAAAAATATCTCTCTGACTACTACATGTCAGATAAGGAATGAGAAATCAAACACCTTTATCTTTCATATATGTTTGTATGTTGTGTCCTATCTTCGTTACTAGAGTGTAAGACAATGTTGTTGTTCATCTAACTTACGAATGTATTTCAACTATTTGTTATATGAACCTGAAGTTTATGAAATAACTACATTCATAAGTACACATGTCAAGATTCGTTACGAATTTCTCTTCCTATTGATAACTCATGTATAAGCATTGCAAAGCCATTACACATGGTAGCTGTATGTTTGAAATTATTGTAAACAACTATGCATCAGAGTTGTCACGTCAACTTTTATGACCTGAACAACTATGCATCAACTTTATACGAGTTGTCACTTCTACTTTTATTTACTACTCAATGCATATCTGAAGGTTTTAAGCAAAGTTAAAATCCGCTTAGAAATTTAATTTCACTTTTCCGCTTACAAATATAATTCAATTTATTTTGCCTTCACAATATATTTAATTTCACTTTTCACCTTACATATTTCATTTAATTTAATTGGAGAAGTTTGACCAATTTAATTTGAAGTTAACTATGTGTTGATTTAAGTCGGTGTTGTTCTTGTCTGCATACTAGGCTAGCTTTTATATGTTGATTAAAGGTTTGTGCTTTCAAATTTGTAGACACTAGGAGTCTCATGAAAATTTAGCCCTACCAATTATCCCACAAAATGAAATTAAAATAGAAATATAATATCATGAATACAAGTAAACACAACATCACAACAATGCTGCATTGCATAACAACAATATATTGTACAAGTTCACATTAAAAAGATACAAAACTTAATGCACCATCTATTCCAATAGAACATGGAAAATGTTAGAGTGAGGAAAACAAATTCATTTTGACAAATAAAACATAATTTGTTAGCTGGAGAAACAATCTCAAAGCCAAGTGGTTGGTCCAATTGGGGGACTAATAAAGTTAAGACAGACGAACTGCCGCCTTCAACAGCACAGAAAACAGAACAGGTAGCTCAGTCAAAAGCTTCCCTTAACTGGGGCTCCTCAAATAGTGATCCTCTACGTAAAGAATTTCAATCTCCATCAGGAAAGATGAAAGAGTCGCCTTTCAATTTCTGGAAGTCCAGTCAAAATGATGACTCTGGTAAGGAATGGGGGGTTGACAGAAAACTAAACTTGGAGGCAGGACAAACAAGCTCAAAGCCAAGTGATTGGTCCAGTTGGGGGACTAATAAAGTTCAGACAAACGAACTACCGCCTTCAACAACACAGAAAACAAAACAGGTAGCTCAGTGAAAAGCTTTCCTTAACTGGGCTCGTCAAATAGTGATCCTCTACGTAAAGAATTTCAATCTCCATCAGGAAAGAAGAAAGAGTCGCCTTCTAATTCCTGGAAGTTCAGTCAAAATGATGACTCTGGTAAGGAATGAGGGGTTGACAGAAAACTGAACTTGGGGGCTGGACAAACAAGCTCAAAGCCAAGTGGTTGGTCCAGTTTAGGGACTAAGTTTCAAACCCAATTGGTTTTACTTGATTTGCTTGTCAAAATAACTATTTACAATTATTTATACCCAAACAGATTGTTTTCTGCAACTCTTTAAAGAAATTGATGGTTCTTTTAGTATAGAATAGCAATCAACGCAAGGCAAAAAATGTAAGAACACAAGACTTGTAAAAATTTAAGGTTTCTTCATTCTTAAAAATTTCAGTTCAAAATTCATCCGTTTGATAAGGTTTCTTCATTTTTAAAGATTGTGGTTATGTGCAGAATTTCATACTTATAGATTGTACCCTCAACTTTATGTACCCATCTGATATTCCTCAAACTACATAAAATACACATGATATTCACAAACATTGGTGGCCAAGTACTCTTACCTAACCCACATTTCACTCACAAGATCCACCATTACAAGCAAAAACACTCATGGAATATAACCCATGCCATATACTTGTTCTTCATACATCTACTATACCCATAGCACTATTTCACACCAACTATTAACCTGAAAGATATTCAAGCCACCTAATCAGTTAAGCTTTCATTCCTTCTTCTTCCAATGAATGCACAGAAGCATAAATACAAAATAACTATATTCACAGAATATTGGTTCAACCTTGGAGATGGAGTTATTCAAGCACCAAACTAGTTGTACAATTTTCACCAAAAGCTACTCTTATTTCCTTTTCACGGCTGCTAGTTGAATAATATGAGAGTTTAGGGTCACCCACACACTTTAAAAAATCTAACTCCCTTATCCTTTTGCTTTTATTTATTTATTTATTTTGTTATTATTAAAATCTTACCTCTAAATTAGAGATTTCCACCATAAATTTATTTTAGGTTTAAAAATTAATTAAAAGACCTTCCAAATATTTAATTTGCACTTTAGGATTGACCACCAAAAAATTTGAGATTGTAATATTATTATTATTTAATTATTTACTAAAAGTTTTATATTCGGGTTCGCACAAAACAGGTAGCTCAGTCAAAATTTTCCTTCAACAAGGGCTCCTCAAATAGTGACATGTACGTAAAGAATTTCAATCTCCATCAAGAAAGAAGAAAGAGTCACCTTCCAATTCCTGGAAGTCCAGTGAAAATGATGACTCTGGTAAGGAATGAGAGGTTGATAGAAAACTAAACTTGGGGGCTGGACAAACATTACCCAAAAACAAGTGGTTGGTCCAGTTGGGGGACTAATAAAGTTCAGACA
The DNA here is from genome assembly GCA_025200525.1 of Camellia lanceoleosa. Lineage (NCBI taxonomy): Eukaryota > Viridiplantae > Streptophyta > Magnoliopsida > Ericales > Theaceae > Camellia > Camellia lanceoleosa. The sequence continues at coordinate 10,510,715 of CM045771.1, forward strand.
GACGAACTACCGCCTTCAAGAACATAGAAAACAGAACAGGTAGCTCAATCAAAAGCTTCCCTTAACTGGGGCTCCTCAAATAGTGACCCTCTATGTAAAGAATTTCAATCTCCATCAGGAAAGAAGCGAGAGTCGCCTTTCAATTCTTGGTAGTCCAGTCAAACTGATGACTCCGATAAGGAATGGGAGGTTGACAGAAAACTAAACTTGAGGGCAGGACAAACAAGCTCAAAGCCAAGTGGTTGGTCCAGTTAGGGGATTAATAAATTTCCAAAAAACTGTTCTAGAAAATTCGAAAACCAAGTAAGTTTTGGATTTAAAATTTATAAATATTATTTTTAATATATACAAGCAAACAAAATTGTAAGTTTGACAAACTCTTTTAAAAAATATAATTATAATATTCATTTCAAAATACAAAACCATACAAATCATCTATTTGAATAAATTCCATTTTAACCCAATACTTTTGTATTCAATTACATTTTCATTCCAGCAATATTTTCATACACTAGTCTTCCAATACTATTGGGTTAAGTGGTTGTGCGTGAGATTTGCAATTTTATTATGAGTGATTTCCAGAAAAAAAACAAAATAACAATTAATCTTCCATACCTATGGGGTTAAGTGGGCGTGCGTGGGATTTACAAATTTGTTACGATTGATCTGCGGATGGGTACGTTATGACCAATGTTCAGTTGATGTTGTAAATATTTTCCAAAATATTACAAATTGAATATTCAAAAGTTGATTTTAAAATAATTGCCAGTGACAACAAAAATTCAAATAGTCATACTTTTCAATGAAATACAAATAGTTGGTCGTAACAACGAATGATGCATAGCTAAGTGAAACACAACATTGCCTACATAAGCTTCCTTTTTTTCACACATTGAGTAGTCAAATTGTGGAGAGACTTGTCAAGCCGTTCACAGATCCGTCAAAAATGCCTTACCGATGCAGTGACATTGAACACAGTTAATAAATTAATCCCCCTACGAATTGGTGAATTTTACATGGGCACAATAAATTTCATACGCATGCGTGCTTCTTTCATATAGTGAGTAGTCACTTCGAAGTTACGATATCGAGGTCAGAAATATGGTGTTTTGAAGAAATTTGAAATTCAATCATAAAATCAAATGGAGGAGGGTAGAAGATAAAATGCTATACTAGTTCGTGACTTGTCAACATGTCGTGACTTGTCAAGTCAGTTTGGTTGGGTTCAATCGGTTTTGTCATTTTTTTCGATTTTTCTTACATCCCACGTTACAGTGAGTAGTCACTGAGTTGTCACATCGAACATGCAAATGAGTTATGTTCCAAGAAATTCAAGTTGCGTTTCTAACACCCCTCGCCCTTTTTACTACATTGACAGTGTCACATGGCAATAGTGACTTCTTTATCACGCTTTAATTTTCAGCGATTTACCTTCGGAGCATGCCCTTATTTTGTTGGTATATGCATGATGGATTGTCAAGTCATGTGACTTGGTGCACAAGCATTGGTTTTCTCGATTTTTTGATTACAGTGACAACTTATCTCTTATTGATATATGTGGGATTGTCAATTCAGAAAGTCACATGGCAACAGTGAATTTACTGATTTACCTTACAGTGAGCATGCCCTTATTTTGTCGGTATATACAGATAGATTTTCAAGTCATGTGACTTGGTGCACAGGCATTGCTTTTCTCTGTTTGCTGATTACGGTGACAACTCATCTCTTATTGATATATGTGGGATTGTCAATTCGGAAAGTCACATGGCAACAGTGAATTCACTGATTTACCTTACAGTGAGCATGCCCTTATTTTGTCGGTATATGCAGATGGATTGTCAAGTCACATGACTTGGTACACAGTATTTGCTTTTCTCTATTTTTTCATTCTAGTGACAACTCATACCCTTTTCGTATATGTGAGATTGTCATGCAGAGGCATTTATTTTCTATGGTTTTTCCTTCAGTGTCTTTCTAAAGCCGTTCATAACCAACTATATAAACGACTAAAGGTGAAGACACAACCTTACAACTCACTTCGCCCTACGAAATTATCATTCATTTGTTTAAAAAAATTAGCATGGCTACATGATTCATGGGAGGGAGTGCGAATCGCAGAGGTGGTAGGAACTTGCAAAGGGGTGACAGTTCACGACGAGGAGAAGGAAGGGGACGTGGTGATGTTGAAGACGAAACAACAATACCTGTTTTAGATTATGCTTGTGGTTATCGTGATAGGTTTGGGAAGCGACATTTTTTGATGCCCAAGTATTATTGAGTTCAAGGAGGTTCATGTATGGAGCCATCTGACAATCAAACAGGATATGGTTTATTTGACGCTGCTTGTCTCAAGTGGCCCGCACTATTTATAGAGTGGGTACAACTGGAAACCTTAAGTTGGGAAAATCAACTTAAGGTGCCAAAAGCATGTTCTGTTGAGATTCAAAAGGAAGATCCTGATAATGTTGATCGACTATGTGAAAGACTACAACGTGAGATTTCTCAAATGCGCCGTAGGTTAGCCTGCGATATGCAACTATACATAGTTAAGAAGGATGCCCAGAAGAACAGAGCAGAACCAAATGTTGCGGCTATCAAGGGTATCATGGAGGATCCTGAACTTGTCTCTGACCACGAGCTTCGGATTATTGGACTGAGATTGCCGATTTAAGCGCGAATTAGGTGTTTTTGTCTATACTTCGGCAATATTAGGTCATGCATTAATATGTAATGTGTGTGTTAGACTAAGTGTTTCCGTAATGAGTTTGTCAGATTGTCTGTCTAATATTTGTCTATCTAACTGTTATGTTTATGTATTGTGTGTTCAGTTCAGGGTGTCCAGGATGTATGTATTGTGTGTTTAGTTCATGGTGTCCAGAATGTATTTTTGTGGGAGACTTATGTCTGTACTACTTATGTAACTGAAAACTGTTACATTTGCAACTTCAGTTATGTTGTTTTCATGCCCGTATGAGTATTTAGTAAATTAGTGACTTCGTATATTATGTATTAAGTTTTATTACAAAAATGTTGACAAAATTTATTTTAGGGGAAATACACATTCTCTTAACTTGTTCATCTTCTCAATCGTGACAACCCAAAAATGTAACCATTATTCATTGAATATAACAAATAACATTCTCATTCTTACAAAAATACACTACCAATTGAATAAAACAAATAACCTTTCCATTCATTCATTCATTGCACAACATCAGTCTTATGAAATAAGCGAAACCAATTGAATCACAATAACATCAACTCCAACCCTGTCGCGCCCCACTTTTTATTACTCGAAGTATTACCAATTCCATTTACTTAATTCCATTTCAGAGATAACATGTGGAAATAAACTCGTATCTTCAACTCGTAGAAGTGAATAACATTGCTCTCATTCGTATGCAAGTAAATACAACATAAGTATAATAAATAAATTGCCCTTGGGCTTACATCATTAACGAATCAAGAAGAAGGGTACAACCCTTTTACATATATGGCATTCCGCCAATACAAGAGAGGCCCCATGGCCAACAAATAAGAAGATCCAAATCTTGCCGCACATTCAGCTTAACACCTGAAAAAGATTCAACAACGTGGGATGACCATATAGTCCAGTAGAGATCTCAACATGGCCCTCAACAATAACAACTTACAGATAGCTATGTTCATGAATGCTCAATCTCATACTAGGATAGTAATGTAACAGTTTACACAAAATATACATAAGTATTAACTTTTCTTGAAAACAACCATTTCAATCAACGCCATAAGCGATTCATCTTTCTTTTCTTTTCATTACCCCTTGTTCCCAAACTTTCATAAACAATAACAACTTCTCAGAAAAATAATTTCTCTAAGCCCATTACTTTTCTCCCGTTTCCCATACTTACAACAGATGTCCCATTTTCAAAACATATTTTCAAAATACTCGATTTCCTTCACACTTTCCAAAATCTTGAAATGGCATTTTGGTTTGTTCCCAATACATTCATATCTATACATGCATGCCTTTAATAGAAAGGGAGATAACAAATCATCAACATGTATATAATCAACAAATGAGGCAACTCGGCCCTCCAAAACTGTAACCATCGCAATCCATGATATACTCAGATACACTAAGACAATAACAATAACACTCTGCTCTATTGGCTAAATCAGTTCTCCAGGCGCTAGCTGGAAAGTAACGGTACCTTTGATTATAAGCGCAGTCAGTTCTCCAGGCGCTAACTGGAAGGTAACGGCACCTTTGATTATAAGCGCAGGGTATAACACCAATAATCACAATACAACAGCACATAACCAACAAGTGTAATACATACACAACAATTCAACACACCCATGTCATCCTCCACCGATGACCAAGGACAAAACCTCCAGATGCAAGTATTTAGTACATCTATTAAAAGACCCAATTACTATGAGACCACAAACCCAACAACAACACTAACACGGTAGTTAAAGATACAACCCCCACGTGTGTATCTAACACTCAAGAAACAATAATTCAATTTTCATACTTATATCAAAGATACTTTTCTCATTTCACAAAACAAATTCCATTCCCTTTTGTTTTCACAAAACCAACTCCATCCTCTTTAATTTCCACAAAACCAATTCCATTCCTTTTGTTTTACAAAATCAATTCTGTTGATAATAAAGCCATAACTTACATTAGTCCACTACATTCATTTCAAAACCATTCCAAGCCAAAGTTAACCCCTTAGGCATTTATACCTTCACCCAACTCACATTAACATTAGAGATTTACAACATAGGTTAACTACCCTCCATTTTAATTTACCAAATCAAAATATAATTTAGGGCTTTTTCTTCTTTCAACTATAACATGGTAATTTACACTTCAATTAGCCCAAAACAACCATCAATGATAAAATAACCATTTTCAGACAACCAACCCTAGGTTCCTTCTCATGATTTCAAATAGATCCAACGTGGATATGATTTTCATGCAATACAAAACTACCACATGTCTATCTATAGACGGAGTATTGAAAAAGAACAAGGAGAATCCCTACCTCAAATGGAGAACCCAAGGGAAGAAGAGCAAAACTCGGAAGTGCTCCAAACTCCAACTTTCTCGGATCAAAATGTAGTCCTCAACGATCAACACACTTTTTGTAAAGGCCAAAGGGTGAGAGAACACTCTAACTAGATCAATCCCTAGAGAGAAGGTGGGTTTCTAGTGAGAGAGGCTCTCCAATGGAGTTTTAGAAAAGTAAGAGAGAGAGTGAGGATGTAAAAAGTGATTTAAAATATCACAGTTGCTAACTGATATACGACTCTTCCGCTCGAGCGGAGAACAAGACGCTCGAGCATCAAGAACAAAAAACTGGACACGCTCGAGCGCAAGAAGTCCCGCTCGAGCTCCAAGACACAAAAACAAAACACATCTGCTCGAGCGCGAAAACCAGTCCGCTCGAGCGTAGATTCTCCTCTCTCAAAAACTTCGCAGACAATGAACTACCCACTCGAGCGCCAACAGACCCGCTCAAGCGCAAGGAAACCCGCTCGAGCATGAAAAACACACCTGCAGAAGTTTTGCAGGGGCACGAAATACTGGAACTGTGAAAACCCCGCTCGAGCGCAAGAATGCTCGCTCGAGCGGACAACCAAAATTCTGGGCAACAAGGAATGGGGCTAAGGTTCAACCAACCTGTTCGAAACACGCCCAACACACCCTAAAAGTCAAATGTATGAAATCAAATTATGACAACAAGACATAAACAACCAACAACTCCACGGAACCGAGTCCGGAATACGATTTAAATTGGGAGGAAAAACCGGGATCGCTATAAACCCAATATTTACATTACATAAGTTCCTGTTCGTAATCAGACACCAAATTACATACAAGTTACATTACATAGAAAAAAACGAAAAAAGTACCATTCGTATGTAAAAAATACATCGCCAAAATTTGAGGTCGTTCTCTTCTTCCTTCTTACTGCAGCTCTCGTGGTGGCCTTCGTCTTCTTGGCCTCCTCCGCGGTGCTCTTCGCGTCTCACCCTTCATCGTTGTTCGTCAAAGTGCAAAGTGTGTGGGTGTGCTTTAGACTGTTGAGCATGTATATCACCTTCTAACCCAAAACAAAGACGAAAGAAAAAAAAATTAATGAAAACGACTAGAAAACGGTTTTACTAAACTGGTTTTCTGAATTACATTATCACCTTCTAACCCAAAACAAAGACAAAAGAAAAAAAAAATTTAAATGAAAACGGCTTTAGTAAAGCCAAAAAAAATTTCTAAATTACACCTTTTAACCCAAAAGAAAGACAAAAGAAAAAAAAAATTTACATGAAAACGACTTTAGTAAAGCCAAAAAAAAATTTATAAATTACATTATCACATTCTAACCCAAAACAAAGACAAAAGAAAAAACAAAAAAAATTTACATGAAAACGGCTTTAGTAAAGCCAAAAAAAATTTCTGAATTACACCTTCTAACCCAAAACAAAGACAAGAAAAAAAAAAAAATCAACATGAGAACGGCTTTAGTAAAGCCAAGTTTTTTTTTGAATTACATTATCACCAAAACAAAGACAATAGAAAAAATATATATATATTTACATGAAAACGGCTTTAGGAAAGCCGTATTAGAAAATGGTTTTAGTAAACCCGTTTTCTGAATTACATTATCACCAGAACAAAGACAACAGAAAAAAAAAAAAAAAATTTACATTAAAACGGCTTTAGGAAAGCCGTATTAGAAAACGGTTTTAGCAAACCCGCTTTCTGAATTACACCAGAACAAAGGCAACAACAAAAAAAAAAAAAAGACAATAGAAAAAAAAAAAAAAATTTCCATGAAAACGGGTTTAGGAAAGTCGTATTAGAAAACGGTTTTACTAAACCCGTTTTCTGAATTACATTATTTTGTGGCAATTTATATTTATGTTGAAAAATATAAATTGGGAAAAAAATTACTAAAAAACGGTTTACAAAAACCGTTTTATATAAATTGAAAATTAATTAGACATTAAGTAAAAATGGCTTTAGAAAAACCGTTTTTACGAAGGAAAATTTTATTATTTTTTTATTCATCAAAAACGGCATTGGAAAAGCCGTTTTAAAGAAAACGGGTTTGGCAAAACCGTTTCACCCTATATTGGGAATAAAGTAGAAAACACACCTTAGAGTGGCACTAAATATTCAAAATGTGGCAGCCAAGAGAATTGGCCCAGTAAAAGCGTGGTTCACAATAATGTTTTTAGCAATTTTTTTTTTTTTTTTTTACTTAAAAGCGTGGTTCACAACCACATTTTCAGAAAAAAAAAAAAAAATTCCTTAAAAGCGTGGTTCACAATCACGTTTTCAGAAAAAAAAAAAAAAAAAAAAAAAAAAAAAAAAAAAAAAAGAAGAAAAAAAAAGTGTGGTTTCTAACCACGCTTTCTTAATTAAAAGCGTGGTTTGGAAACACGCTTTTTCAATTTTACAATTTTTTTCGCACGAGAGGCAAAAAAAGGATGAAAGCGTGGTTCACAACCACGTTTTAGCCTAGTTTGGGAATTCCGTCCAAACTAGGCCTAGTTTGGGAAATAGGTTGCTAATTTGGCTTAATTTGGGAAAAGGCCCTGAAAATGGAGTTGTGTTTTAAGTTTGTGGATTTTGAAATTATGATTTGAATGTAAAAATTTTGTTTGATTATGAGTTTTGAAAAGAATTTTGAATTGGGTGATATTTATAACTTATAACTATATACACAATCCAAAATTCTATTCAAAACTCATAAAAAAATTTTAAAAAATTTCCAAAATATTTTTATTTAAAATATAAAAATAATAGGTGTTAAAAAAAAAAACGAACACGGTTCTGGTCAACCGGGAGAATGACTGGGAAGACCAAAATTCAAAAATCCTCTATTTTTAGAATAGAGAACACGAAAGAGAGAGAGAGAGTAGCCAAACAGGAAAGACAAATATGTTTTGAAATGTGTGGTGAAATCACAATTCCAAAATTCCATCCAAACAATACATGCAAATAGAAGGGTGGAATTAAATTTTCAAAGCTACACCAAACACAGTCTCTATTTCCACGAGCTTAATTAGCTCCGGGCACACATTTAATAAAATGATATTGGATAAATTATAAATACATTTTTTGAGATTTACTTAAATTATAAATTACTTTTTGTGATTTTAAAAATTAGGGTAAATTACAGTGACACCCCCTGAGGTTTATATTTATTACTGTTTCCTCCTTACCTTTTGGAAATTACATTCCCTTCCTTGACATTTAAAGTTTCATTACAGATTGCTCCTTCCAGCAATTTAATTTTTTTAAATACCAATTTTTCCCTCACTGGGTAAATTATATTGACACCCCTCACATTTTAGAAATTACAATCCCCTCCCTAAGGTTAAAAGTAGCATTACCAATTGCCCCCTCGGTTAGTATTAGTTGAAAAAAAAAATTAATTGGGAAAAAATTTATGTAAAAAAAAATTATTTGAAAAAAAAAATTAATTGGAAAAAATTTTTGTTAGCTAAATTTTTAAATTTCTATTTAAAAACCAACGTAAACTCATTTTTTGAATTTACGTTTTTTTCTCAAATTTACAAACTGAGACAACCATTTATAAACCAAAAAAAATTATCAAACAAGTTTTTATGACAGTTTTTTAATTTTTGTAAATATAAATTGAAAACTAAAAACGAAACGGTTACCAAACAGGCTTCAGATGGTAAAAATGTCGTAAAATTAACAAATAATTAAATAAGTTACCAATGTAAGAAATGATTTATCAAAATATTCTTAAGCTATGTATGGTTTGATTTTTAATTTTTTTTTAAAAAATTAAAAATTAATTTTGCTAAGAAATAAAAAATAAAAAACAATTATCATTTTTATATAATTTTTATCTTTCGAGTGTAATAAACATAAACCTCAAGGGGTGTCAGTGTAATTTTTATCTTACGTTGGTTTTTAAACAGAAATTTAAAAATTTGACTAACAAAAATTTTTTTCAATTAATTTTTTTTCCAAATAATTTTTTTCAATTACTTTTTTTTTCAAATAATTTTTTTCCCAATGAATTTTTTTTTCAACTAATACTAACCGAGGGAGTAATTGGTAATGCTACTTTAAACCTTGGGCAGGGGATTGTAATTTCTAAAATGTGAGGGGTGTCAATATAATTTACCCAGTGAAGGCAAAATTGGTATTTAAAAAATTAAATTGCTAGAGAAAGCAATCTGTAATGAAACTTTAAATCTCAAAGAGAGAGATGTGATCTCCAAAATGTAAGGGGGAACTGTAATTGTAACGCCCTGGAAATAATGACATTTAACCCAACAATATTGACATGCTATGATATATAAAAGATCCACGTTCTTTCATTCAACAGGGTTCTATTACAAAACGTATTACATGTTAACAACAAAAGCAAATGCCCTAAGGGCTTCTGACTTTCAAGTTACCACTTGGTTACAAGAAAATAGAGTGCTAGCTCATTTACACATTAAGCCCTAGGCTTGAATTTACATGTAACACTGCAAAAGGAAAGACACACAAAAGTCCATCCGCCACTAGCCTTCCAAGCTAAGTCCTTGGAGGTGGCATGCTACGATACAAAAATGATGTTCCCATATAGGGTGAGCCACGACCAAGAGAAATATACTAAACCGGTTATAAATAATGACTAAAAGACTAACAATTGATAGATGGCCAACTCTTTTACATTCTTTCATCACTTCAACAAATATAAACAAAACATATATTCACACTTTCCATGACAAGCATACATGCTCGCCAATATTTTCTAGATAAGCATACATGCTCTATCTACGGAGTTCATCCCCTATCTCCTCCCGTAACATCCGGTTTAGAGGTCCATCCCTATCTTCCCTAAACGCGGAGTACATCCCCTATCCCCTCCAACCCAACTCAATGCATATATATATAACAATTAAACACATCTCAAATCAATACATAAGGCCAATGTATTCTTTCCATCATCATAACCCATGACCCAATTCTATCTCAATTCCTCATTTTCCACAATTAATTATTCAAATTAATAAATCAATGTAATTAGGACATTTCCATAATTAACATTACAACCCTTAGGTTCCAATTTCACTAATGTTTCAACATTAATTCCATGTTTCTATACCAAACATGCTTCTAGGTTTATTATAGACAAAACCCCAACTTTTGTAAAATTACACAATGGCCCAAAGTTTCCCAAAATTTCACAACAACTACCAACATATCAAAATGCTAAAATTCAAAGACAAAATCTATAAAAAGGAGTAGGATATCCCTACCTCAAAAGATGAGCTCCGAAGGAGAAGGACCCAAAACCAAAATGCTCCAAACACCAAACTATTCGGATCAAAATGACGCCCTCGACGATCAACACCCTTTTTGTGAAGACAAAAGGTGAACAACACACTCTAACTAGATCGATTTAGAGAGAAGTTATGGTTTTTGAGTGAGAAGCTCTGAAAATGGTGTTTTGGTAAAGTAAGAGAAAGAAGATAAGTCAAAAAGTGATTTAAAATGCCCAGTCCCACTCAGTTATACGACAGGTCCGCTCGAGCGTAAGACACTCCGCTCGAGCGTAAAGACACATAAAACAGGTTCCGCTCGCGCAACATTGTCGCTCGAGCTTCAAGACCTGAACACAAAGTTTGTCCGCTCGGCGTAGATCGGCCCGCCGGCGCAGGTCTCCTCCTGAACTCTCACAAAAATATATGCGCTCGGCGCTGAAAGACAAAGCTTCGGCGCATAAACCACACTTGCGAAGTTTTGCGGTGCACGAAATCTTGAAGGTGCATTCTCCGCTCGAGCGCCAAAACCTCCGCTCGAGCGTACAAGCAACAACAACCCATCCGCTCGAGCGCAAACATGTCCGCTCGAGCGGACCAGTTAAAACCTGGGCAACTAGACTTGGTTCTAAAGCTTAACCAACCTGTGACAAACCTGCCCAACACATCCTGTAACTCAAAAACAAAGCAAGAAAGGACGTAAATAAGACAATACTCAATTACCGACATCCACGGACACATGTCCGGACCACTATACAACAAGGGGTAAACCCGGGACCGCTATAGTAATAAACATAAACCGCAGGGGATGTCAATGTAATTTACCCTAAAAATTACATTATGTCCTTTAAAGTTTCTAATTTCATAACAAATAGGTCATTTTATTAATAAATCATCAAGTTATTTAACAGTTTTTAATAATGTTAAAATTTTATTTCAATTAATAATTCAGATAATTTTATTATTGTATAGGTGAACAGTTAGAAATTTCACTTTTTTAATTAATTTTATTAAATAAAAAATTCTAACGGGGAGGTATTTGTAATTTTCCAAACTACAGGGGGCAATTCGTATTTTAAGCAAACCTTAGGTGGTGTACTTGTAGTTTGCCCAATGAAATTCTATTTCCATGCTATAATTAGCTCCGTGCACACATTTAATAAAACATTAATTTAATGACAATTGTATTTTAAATTAAAATGATTATAATGGACATTCAGCAATATCTACAATATTATAAGAGATTATACACATCTTTTAAGAACAAAAAAATCTCAATGTATTTGAGTTTTAAAAAAAAAGTAAATATTAATTTTTTCATTATTGTCACCTTGCTTGTAAACACTCTCTACTCTTTTATTACTTGCAAAGCAGTACTCTTAGAACATCTCTCATATTATTTTAATTTCTAGGTTTGTATTCTATTATTTGTATCATTTTCTTATTAGTTTCACAATTTTTGCTTGATTTTAATATGAAAGAGTTGCAAACCAATGAAAGTTCAAACTCAAGCAAAAATATGTCTGGAGACAGCAAAATTCACTACAGGAAATTACATTTTTGGCGACCAAATTTGGTGACTAAAAAAAATTTAGTTGTCAAAAGTTGTGGAATTGATGACCAAAAATTATATTCATTGGCAAAAGTACAAGATTTAGCTATTAATTTTTTTTAGTCGGGGTATATTGATTAGTGCCGACTGAAAAAAAAAATTAGTGCTTAAAAATACGACAATTGGCGACTAAAAAATTTTTTTGGTTGCTAAAAATGGCACAATTGGCGACAAAATTTTTTTTAGTCGCTATACAGCTAGGTTTAGCTATTAAAATTTTTTAGTCATCGAATGAAAAAAAATAATTTACATTTTATCTTTGGCGACCAACTTTTGGTTGCCAAAATTTTATTTTCAACGACAAAATTTTTTTTTAGTCGCTGTAGAGTTAGTTTTGACTACTAAAATTATTTAGTCACCGAATGAAAAACAAAAATTTACTTTTCATCTTTGGCAACCAAACATTTGGTCACCAAAAATTTATTTTCAGCGATTAAAATATCTTTTAGTCGCTGTACAGTTATTTTTGCTACTAAAATTATTTAGTCGCCGAATGAAAAATAAAAATTTACATTTTACTTTGTTTAGTCGCCAAAAATTTATTTTCAACGACAAAAATAAATAAATGTTGCTGTAGAGTTAGTTTTGACTACTAAAATTATTTAGTCGTCGAATGAAAAAAAAAAAAAAAAATTTACTTTTTATCTTTTAACGACCAAAAGTTTGGTCGCCAAAAATTTATTTTCAACGACTAAAATATCTTTTAGTCATTGTACAGTTAGGTTTGGCTGCTAAAATCATTTAATCGCCGAATAAAAAAAAAATACATTTTATCTTTGGCAACCAAACTTTTGGTCGCCAAAAATTTATTTTCAATGACAAAAAATATTTTTAGTCGCTGTAGAGTTAGTTTTGACTACTAAAATTATTTAGTCGTCAAATTAAAAACAAAAATTTACTTTTTATTTTTAGCGACCAAAAATTTAGTCGTCAAACATTTATTTTCAGCAACAAAATTATTTGTGGCCAAAAGAACCAAAATATTTGAGGGCTTTTCCCAAACTAAGCCAAAATAGCAACTTATTTTCCAAACTAAGCCTAGTTAGGACGGAATTCCCAAACTAGGCTAAAATGTGGTTACAAACCACGCTTTTACCGTTTTTGTGGTCCTCCCATGAAAAATTTGTAAAATCGTAAAAGTGTGGTTACAAACCACGCTTTTAATTAAGAAAGTGTGGTTACAAACCACGCGTTTAAGGAAATTTTATTTATACATAAAGCGTTGTTAGGAACCATGCTTTTAAGTAATTTTTTTTTCTTCAGAAAACGTGGTTACGAACCACGCTTTTACTGTTGACCAAAGAAAGCGTGGATGATAACCACGTATTTAACCAAAATGTAAAAACGTGTTTTGAAAACACGTTTTCAACACAAAACCACACTCAGAGGCTTCATTCTCACACACACTCTCTGTCACGACCCGCTCCCCGTACCCAAGGGTTAAGCATCGTGATGGCCAGTAACTGAGGTTACCTCCGGCCAATTCTTAAACAGATCAATAAACGCAAACGGAAGTAATATTTAAGTAAAGGTACCAAAATAATCATTGGAGTTTCTATTTTTATTACAAAATTATATTGACCAAAAGGCCGATATTTACATATAAAAATATCAATAAAAGTGTTGTGTGTGTCTACTCCGCAACCCTACATCTAAGACTTTCCAAAAGCTATTTCTGAATTGCATTGTTTCCTAAAAAATTGGTAAACAACTATAAGCACTTGGTAGAGGATGAAATATTATACCAAGAGTATAAGAGACATGAAATAACCATGGATAGTTATGTAGCCAAAACATTTAAGATGACTTAGTCGGAACAAATAATCCTTTAAGCAGCAAAACTGAGATTATGTAAATAAATTACCATAACCACGGTAATTTGGTAAACAAATCATTTAAGTGGCAGAAACTGAAATACAGAAATTATGTAAGTAAATGACCATAACCACGGTACAGAACAGAACAGAACAGAGGTACGGATTCTAGAGGTGGCTGCTACAATAGTGTAGCACTTAGCTCCGCACAACACTTTTATAGCGATCTCGGTTTTCCCCGTCATTTGTTGTTGTAGTTGTTGTTGTTGTCGTTGTTGTCTATATCTCGTCTTTACCTTTTAACTCTTTGAATTTGAGTTTAGAAATGTCTTGGGCGTGTTTTGAACAGGTTAGTTGAGTTTTGGTCTCTAATCTTGTTGCCCAGATTTTTGATGATCCGCTCGAGCGGGTCTTGTTGCGCTCGAGCAGAGTTTGCATCCTTTTAGCAGTTTGTGCATTTGCAAATATACTACAGAAGTGTTTTTCGTGCTCGAGTGGAGTTCATTAAGCTTGAGCGGGTATCCTTGCACTCGAGCGGGTATCCTTGCGCTCGAGCGGGTATTCGAAGTCTGTAAAAGTACTCGAGGAGTGTATTCTACGCTCGAGCGGGTCTCTTTGCACTCGAGCGGGTAGTGCTTTGCCGTTGTGCCTTGGCACTTGAGCGGGTTTAGTTTTTGTGTCTTACGCTCGAGCGTATTACTCTCCGATCGAGCGGACTATACGTATATCAGATCGCGACTGTGTCATTTTAAATCACTTTTTCGACTCTCTCTCTCTCTCTAGCTTTTCAAAACCCTCATTTGAGAGCTCATCTCTCTAGAATACATCTTCTCTCTATGAAATCATCTAGCTCTAATGATCTTTTACCTTAGTCCCTTTATATAAAGTGTGGAGCGTGGCTTGATCTTCATTTGGATCCGAAAATCATTGGATTTGGAGTACATTCGAGTTTCTTCATCATCTCCTTTGAGTCTCTTCACTTAAGGTGGGAATAACTACTCATCTTTATGAGCTTTAACATAGATGCTGGGCATTTTGTATAAATGGTTTGATTTGGGAAGTTAGGGTTTGAGATTTGAAATATTGAAAAGAGGGGTTTTGTTCCTTTGAACTACATATGTGTATATGGGTTTTAAAATGAGGTTATTGATGTTTATTGATGATAAGTGAGCCTTAGGGCCAAAGTTGGGAATAAGGGGGAAAACCCCTAATTTTATGTAATTAATCAATTTGTACAATTAATTTGGGAAAGTATGAGAATGTGAAATTGAGATGAAAATCGTAAAATTGGGAAGTTGTGAGATGGAACGGTGTAGTTGGATTGATAAATCACTCATCTTTTAAATTGTAGATAATTTATCTATTTGATAATTTATTATCTGTTTAGAAATAACTGCTTTAGGCTATCGGTGGAGGATAGTCTTGATTGTTGTAGACACTGCATGATGATTAGGTGAATTAAAACTAATCAATTGAGTATGTCATTGAATATAACGGTTGGAAAAATACATCGAATATGTGTATTGATTGATCATTGTATATGATAAGTGCTTAAATATATTGTATATGTATATTGTTTGAGAGGAGATAGGGAATGTACTCCATGGTTTGGGAGGAGATAGGGAATGTACTCTCGAACCGGTTTGAGAGGAGATAGTGGATGGACTTCATTGATAATTAAGTTGGCCGGAGTGTCCAGGGTGAAAGTCCCGAAATCTTGATTACGTTTGCATAACGTAGATGATTTGAAGTGATGAAGTATTATTTATATGAGTTGTAGTCTCATTTGAATTGAAGTATGAAAATGTTAATGATATGAGTTGTAGTCTCATTTGAATTGAAGTATGAAAATGTTAATGATATGAGTTGTAGTCTCGTTATAAACTGCCTGGATGAACTGAGAACCATATCTATGAGTTGGTTTGGATAATGAAACAAAAAAAGATTGATATACCTGTAAATATGGATTGATTAAGAAAGGTATGTATGTTTGTTTATGTGAGTTAAACGTTTATCTAATGTCAATATTTTAGTTATTGCTCATATTATGTTTAGCATATCTCTACTGGGCGTTGGCTCACCCTGTATGGGACATCATTTTCAGGTGCAGGTGATATGCCGCCTCCAAGGCCTTAGCTTGGAAGGTTTTGGGAGTGAAGGCTTCTTTTTGTCGTTTTGCTATTTTGGTGATACATGTAAATTTAAGCCAAGGGCTTATTTTGTATAGAGAGTTAGAACTCTTCTTTTATTGTAACCAAGTGTTGACTTAGAAAGTTGTAAGCCTATAGGGCATTTATTTTTGTTGTCAACATGTATTACTTTTTGTAAGAATACTCTGATGTATGGAATATGATACCCCTTCTTGTATCATGAATGTATGATTTATGGGTTCATTTTTTAGGGTGTGGCAACTTGGTATCGAGCGTCGGGTTTGAATACTTTTGGTACATGGGAAGTGGTTAGTACCACAGTGGGTTTGTCTCGCTTGTTAGAGACTTAGATGTAATGTTATGTACTTATGTGATAACATGTTTATGTGACTATATGGGTATGTGATTTAGTTTCTAGGATGTTGATTGCATCCTTGGGTTTCTGGGAGTCCTGTTAGAAAAGCACTTGATCAATGCTGTTTCTAACCGGAACTCTAGCAACGCCACGGGACTGTCATTATCCGGAAATGAAATTCGTAAGTGCTTATGTGATTATGTGCTTACGTAGAGTGAATTACAGTTGTCCATTGCATTAGGACGTAAGTGATATAGCTTCGGCACATTTGTGAATGTGCTAATGTCTTCGTTACCTTTATTAGGATGTCAAGACGAGGACGTGGTGGTAGACGTGGTAGGCCTAGGAGGCACAGATGCCTATACCGGATGAGATTCTGGCGCAGTAGGAGGGGGTTGGTCAGGCCAATGTGGCCGAGCCAATAGGTCAGCAAGCTATGGGCGCCTTAGCCCGTGAGATGGCAGGAGCATTGAGGGAATCCATGGACATTCTCAGGGCTGAGAATCAGGTCCAGGCCCATGTGGCTGAGGCAGGGCCGTCCTTTTTGAAGACGGAGTTCTTCCGGTCGAATCTGGACGAGTTTGTGGGTGATCCAAAGGAGCCACTGAAGGCTGATGAGTGGCTTGAGTAGATGATGAAGACGTTTAAGATGTTGGGCATCAAAGACGGAGGCTTGAGGGTGACCTTGGCATCCTTTCAGCTGAAGGGAGACGTGGGTCAGTGGTGGAAGTTTGTTTGGGGACGTATTGGAGGGGCTTGGGAGGCTTTCCTTGATGCTTTCCAGGAGAAGTTTTTGCCTCCCGTTGTTAGGGAGAAGTTGAGGGATTAGTTCTGTTAGCTTAAGCAGCTGAATACACCAGTGGCCGAGTTTGAGGCCGCATTTACCAGTTTATCGAGGTTTGCACCTGAACTAGTGGCGTCTGAGGAACGCCGTTGTCTTGAGTTCGAAAAGAAGTTAAGGACCGGGCTTAAGCTTAGGGTTACGGGGTCCATGACTCGGGAGTATGGGCGCCTTGTGGATGCTACGGCCCATCTTGAGATTATTATGCATGAGGAAGAGGAGAGGATGAGGGGCTCCAAGAGGAGTCAGGATGGTCAGGGGGACGGTAGGAGGCAGAGGGGTCCTAACCCTCAGCAGTCCCAGGATGCATTTGCGAGATCTACATTTCCAATGCCGAGTTCAGGCACTGGGAGAGGCAGTCAGGGAGACTTTACCTGTTACAAGTGTGGTCAGCTGGGCCATAAGTCTCGGCTTGCCCTTGAGAGGAGGAGGCGGCTTTATCTTGGCTCGTCCTCGAGCGAGTCCGCAGAGGCCAGCCGCTCTCTTGTTACCAGTGTGGTCAGGGGGGGCACCTGAAGAGGTTATGCCCACAGTTGAGTGGCACATCTAGTGCATCTGGTTTGAGGCAGACTCAGAGCCATCAGCTAGCTCAATCAGTTCAGGCCTCGAGGACCAATCAGGAAGCCGCTCGGTCCTGCCAGCGATCTTATGCTCAGGGGTGGCGAGTAGATCAGAGGCCTTCGAGGCGTGTGTATGCCGTTATAGTGTAGGATCTTGTATCGGCTCCATCTGTTGTGAGAGGTACCTTTTTGTTTTGCAACTCGGTTGCTGATGTGTTGATTGATACGGGTGCATCTCATTCCTTTATATCTGCTGCATTTGCATCTGTTTTGGGTTTGGAGTTGGCGCAGTTAGCATTTCCTATTTGTGTTGTATCACCTGTTGGGAGTGAGTTGATTTTGAAGCAAGGGTGTAGAGGTTACGATAGAGAGGTCACTGACCGCCGGCTTCCATTTTCTTTTGTAGTAATGGTTATGTCGGGTTTTGATGTGATTTTGGGTATGGACTGGTTATCGTCATACCGGGCTGTTATTGATTGCTATCGCCCGGGAATTCTTGTATGTACCTTGAGGATTGTTTCCATTTCTTGGGAGATCGGGTGGGTAGAGTCTTGCCACGGTGTATGATCCGCGAGGCGAGTGAGCTTAGTTGCATTCTCGCTAATTTGTATAAGTAGTGAGTGTGATGAGACCCACGCTGAGTTGCCGAGAGTGGTTTGTGAGTACTCGGACGTCTTTCCCGAGGACCTTGTTAGTTTGCCACCTCATCGAGAGATTGAGTTCTCTATTGACTTAGTGCCTGGCATGACACTAATTTCCATGGCACCGTATCGTTTTTCTCCAGCCGAATTGAGTGAGTTGAAGATTCAACTCCAGGAGTTGCTAGATAAGGGCTTTATTCGCCCTAGTACTTCGCCATGGGGAGCACCGGCTCTCTTTTCTAAAAAAAAAGATGGTGCCTTGAGACTTTGTATTGATTACCGAAAATTGAATCGGGCTACAGTTAAGAACAAATACCCTACGCCTCGTATAGATGATCTATTTGACCAGTTGAAAGGGTCCCGTTGTTTCTCTAAGATAGAGTTGAGATCGGGTTACCATCAGTTAAGGTTCAGGGAGGAAGATATCCCAAAGATGGCATTCCGTACGCGATATGGCCATTATGAGTTTCTGGTGATGCCTTTTGGGCTCACCAACGCACCGGCAGTGTTTATGGACTTGATAAACCGGATCTTCCGGGAGTTCTTAGATCAGTTTGTGGTCGTTTTCGTGGACGATGTTCTGATTTATTCACCTTCGGAGGAGGATCATGAGGAACATTTGAGAGTGGTGCTTGAGTTGCTTAGAGTCCATCAACTGTATGCCAAGTTTGGAAAGTGTGAGTTTTGGCTAAGAGAGGTTAAGTTCTTAGGCCATGTAGTCTCTGGGGAAGGGGCGTCTGTTGATACATCAAGATTGAGGCGATGCAAGATTGGGCCTGACCTAAGGGTGTTTTGAGATCCGATTTTGGAATGGTAGGTATTACCGTCGGTTTGTGAAAGATTTCTCGGGCTAACCGCCTTTGACTAGATTGACGCGGAAAGGGGTCAAATTTGTATGGAGTGAGATTTGTGAAAAGTCATTCCAAGAACTTAAGGTTAGATTCACCACCGCTCCAGTTTTGATTATTCTGGAGAGGAGTTTGGGCTATGCAGTGTATTGTGATGCCTCACGAGAGGGTTTGGGTTGCGTGATGATGCAAGAGGGAAAAGTGGTAGCCTATGGCTCGTGGCAGTTGAAAATACATAAAAAGAACTATCCTACACATGGCCTAGAGTTAGCAGCTGTAATATTTGCCTTGAAGATTTTGAGGCATTACCTTTATGGTGAGAGATTCGAGGTATTCTCGAATCATAAGAGTCTAAAGTATCTGTTTACATAGAAAGACTTGAATTTGAGGCAGAGACGGTGGATGGAGTTTATTGAGGATTACGACTTCGGGTTGCATTGCCATTCGGGGAAGGCCAATGTTGTGGCTGATGCCCTTAGTAGGAAATCCATTAGGGATGTAGCTTGTATAGCCATCCGGGAGTGGGAAATGTTGGGTGCACTTGGCGAGTTTAATTTACTTTCAGGTGAATCTGTTGAATCTGCGGCCTTGTTTGCTGTAGTTGCGTAGCCTACACTTGTGAATCGAGTGTTAGAGGCACAGAGGAGTGACCTTGAGGTAGAATCCCTCCGGGAAAAGATCTCTAGTGGGAAGGTTGAGAAGGGTTTTACTGTGTATCCTGACCTGAGTATGAAGTACCGAGACCGTCTGTTTGTACCGAAGCCTTGCCGAGAGGAAGTACTCCGAGAGTTTCACCATTCACGCCTTGCGGTGCATCTGGGAGGCACAAAGATGTATCGTGATTTGGGTCGCCAGTTTTGGTGGTGGGATATGAAGAAAGATGTGGCAGTTTTTGTATCTAAGTGCCTTACTTGTCAGCAAGTGAAGGCCGAGCATCAGAGGCCAGCGGGTTTATTGCAACCCTTGCCTATAGCCAAGTGGAAGTGGGAGCATGTCATGATGGACTTCGTTATAGGTCTTCTGAGGACTCAACAGGGTAGTGATGCCATTTGGGTGGTCGTGGACCGGTTGACTAAGTCGGCGCACTTTATTCCTATGCGTGTGAGAGATTTGGTAGATCATCTTGCCGACTTGTATATCCGGGACATAGTGAGGTTGCACGGGGTCCCAGTGTCGATCGTCTCAGATAGAGATCCACGTTTTACTGCAAGATTATGGCAGAGTTTGCAGAGTGCCTTGGGCACTAGATTGACCTTTAGCACGGCTTGTCATCCTCGGTGAGCCAGGCGATCCGGCGTACTATTCAGATCCTTGAGGATATGCTTCGAGGCTGTGTCCTTGACTTTAGTGGATCGTGGGAAAGGCACTTGCCCTTAGTGGAGTTTGCCTATAACAACAGTTTCCAATCGAGTATTGGCATGGCACCGTTCGAGGCCTTGTATGGCTGACCGTGTAGGTCTTCAGTGTGTTGGGCCGAGGTGGGTGATGCACCTTTGTTGGGCTCGGAGTTGGTTCGGGAAATGATAGAGAAAGTGGAGCTTATCTGTAGAAGCTTATTCTGACCCAGTCGCCAAAAGAGTTATGCCGACCGTAGGAGGAGGCCTTTGTCATTTGAGGTGGGTGATCACGTCTTTCTAAAAATATCACCTAGGTGGGGTTTGATGAGGTTTAGGAAGAGTGGGAAGTTGTCCCCTCAATTTATTGGTCATTTTGAGATCCTTGAGCAGATTGGAGAGGTCGCATACCGTTTAGCTTTACCGCCGCAGTTGTCCGGAGTGCATGACATGTTTCATGTTGGTATGCTTCAATCTGCCGGATTGTAGACGAGCGTCCCGCCGAGGAGGTTAAGTCCCGTTTCGTTCATATTGGGGTCATTACAGTTCAAGGACTCAAATGTCACGGTTCTTAATCTTGAACCAAAGAGTCCAAATCCGGCAAATCGATTTGAGAAAACAGATTTTTTGAAAAGAAGTGCCAAACATGGACTGCTTTGCCAGATACAGAGTCGCCAGCTAAATGTTTTTTTTTTTAAATGGGAAATCTAGAAACCACGACTCGGTCTTAGAATACGTGTCCGTCATCACCAAAGTTGCCTCGGCTCGGGAACTTGGGTACGATTGGGAAAGGTCGCCGTGAGCACCCGCTTCGCCGATCGAGACCGGCCTCTACTAACCATGATATCTGATTTTGAAATCATTGTGTGCTCTTATTCCGGTTATTAGCCTAGAATTACTATGTTATGCGCACAGCAAACAAGTATAGACTAGATTGCCTAATTTGGAAATAAGCATTGCATATCCGTTGGTTTTGAAAAGCACTTCGGAATTTGTTACTCGCAAGTAGGCTAAAACACGGATTTCAACGAGTTTTTCCAACTCAAACAATCCAACCTTCACCCACAGGCATTCAAGCAGTTTATCTCATATAAACACCTAGCCTCATGGTAATCATCTTTGTTATGGCAATATTCACACGCGATATGCTAAAAGCGTAAAACTCACCTAGTACTCCAAGCCAAAACAGAAACTAGTTAGTAATCATATGCATGATCCTAGTTCATGTTAAGTGGCTAATGCAACACAAGCAAGGGTGTAATCTAGACAGGCTAGGCTATCTTAAGCATGGCAGGTGAAATGCTACAAGTAACAAGTATTCAATTTGGAATTTGAAATACAATGCAGTTAGCGTGATGCCGAGGCAGTGCATGTAAGACAAATGTATGGATGCACGCATGCATTGCATAAGGTATGCTAATTCAAATATGCCCTAATCTACCATCATAAGCAGGTAAATAAAAGGGAAGAAAGACGTGGGGTTGAAGGACATACACACACTCATGCACACTTATTACAAATACGACCTCACTCGGAGGGACCAAAAGAATATACAGTCCGAATAATGAATAAATAAATTATTACAAAATTTCTAATTACTTAGTAAATAAATGCAAAAAGAAAGGAGGCCACGCCTTTCGGGATCTTGTGAATGATGTATGCTCGGATCCGACTCGCCCGGGAAACCCGTACCATGCCACTGTTGCCTCTGTTTTTACTGTCCTGTTTCTCTGGAAAACTTCCAAAGTCTCAGGAAATGTTCCTTGCACACTGAGGATCATCATCGGTTGGATGAAATGGCCACCGGCCATGTAGAATGTCCATCGGCTGCTCATGAGTTCATCGGCCACACATAAATGGCCGGTCGGCACTATATGTTGCGGTCGGCAGAAAATTCTGCGAAGGCGAGTTTTTGACAACAGAATGAGCGATTGCATGGCATGGAATTTTGGGCATATGTAAGCATGGCCATGTTTCCTATCATGTGTTAGACTCAAGAGAGCATGGCCCTTGGTCCTTAGGCCACCAATTATGCATTTTGATGCATGATGGCCTAAGAGACCAAGATTGCAATTCAATGGCAATGCATGCAACATACAAATGAAGATCAAGGCCCTATCATGTCTAGGTCAAGAGCCTTGATGACATGAGAATTGAGATGTGTTTTGTCACTTAAAGTACAAACACCTCTCATCTCTCACATTTGGTTTGACACCCCAAACCAAATAATGCAATGCATGTTATGCAAACATGGCTCAAAAGTTCAATAAGAAGCTCTGATGCAAACATGCCAATTGTGATGTAAACTAGATATGGAAATGCAAAGTGCTAGAGCATGCAAAATGCAAATGCATGGCAAAAATGGACAAATCATGCAATAGAACTAGCATGTAACAACATATTATGGATCAACCATGCAACAAGTATGAGACAATCACACAATGGTGGACCCAGGCCAAGAGGGGCAGACCTCAAACCTTCCCAAAACAAAGGGCAAAAGTCTTTGAAAAAGGTGGACAATGATTCATGCGAACATGCAAACCAAAAGGGCCCAACTCTAAGGCACAAAGTGGAGCATTCCACTACCTACTAAGATGACCATTCATGGCATGTATTAGATAAGCAAAAACATAATTTTAGCATGCAAAGATACACCCAAACCCTTTGATATGGCAGCCCCAAAATACCTTAAACATACAAACATGCACAAGGCCTATTTCAAGGCATAAAAGGGGACACCTTCAAAGCATGAGAGAGGTCACATATGCAAGCATACACACATGATTTATGGACTGAAATAGGATCCTAAATGATGCCAAATCAAGAGGATGGCCCAAGCTAAGCATGTTAGAGGCCAATATGCTTAAGGCTTACAAGCCAAAACACAAAGAGGTGACATCAAACAAGGCAAGCATGACTGAAATAGATGGCCAACAGACCTTAAACATGACAAGTCAACACCAAAAGCTCCAATAAGCTAAGCTAAAACATGAGGATATACAAGGCTAAACACATGGCACATTTCTAGGCAAAGTAGAGCACTTCAAAGCAAGTATAAGATGCATGCTAAGGGCTACAAATTTAACCAAAAACAGAGATATAACATGATCCAAAACACCCAAAAAAACTCTAAAATGAAGCCAAAACACATCAAGTATGGATGCTCCCTTATGAGCCAAAACAAAGGTAAAAGAGGTACAAAGGGGAGAGGGGTGTCCCTCCCCTATACAAGACTTCAAACCACCTTCCTTACCACTAAAAAACCCACTGGTTTTCAATAGTGAGAAGACCAAAAAAAACAAAGCAAACAAGGCTCAAAGTAAGGGCACCAAAGAAGCCAAAATAAGGCCTAAGAGGGTGAGTTTGCACTCAAACCACAAAGTGACCTTAATGAAAGTTCAAAAGAAAGAAAATATAAGACTTTTTTATGTTATACACAAAGCTCAAAACACAAAGCAAGATAGGTCAAAAGTCAATGCAAGATTGGGGAAATTAAAGTAAAATAGTTACCCTTGAAGAACTCTTGAAGAACAGGTGGTGCAGCCCCCTTCTAATGATCAAAATCAGTCCAAAATCTCAACAAACAACCCTCCAAGTCCCTCAATCTCGAACTAAGGTGTAATGGTGTGTGTATTAGTGCAAAAGTGAGGTAAAAACACACTATTTAGGCTTAAAACACACACACAAGGATGAGAGAGATATATATATATAGAGAGAGAGAGTATAACACAGATATATAGATATAGAAGCTCTAGTTTTTGCTCAAAAATGGCTAACCCCTAACAAATGGAGAGATATGATGCTTATATAGGCAAAAACAAACCAAGAAGCTTAGTGGCTAAGCAAAAGAGAAAGGGTCAAGAGGTGCAAAGGGGGTCTTAGCTTCTTGCAGAAGCTAAGACAGCTGGCCAAGCTTCTCCAAGAAGCTTGGCCAAGGGGGTCAACCTTCTAGAAGGTTTGGGGGTTCAAAGGTGCAAAGGAGTCACCTCCGTGCATGGGGAGTGGTGTGGGTGCATTCCAGCTGGCACAGCTGGTATGCACCATGCCCTAAGGGGTGCAGAAGGGTCACCGGCCAACCAAATAGGTCACCGGCACAATAAAGTGCGTTTCGGCTATAGTGCCAACCGCCATTAATTTCAAGGAATCATGGCGGTGGTACACATATTCGGCCGGTGATGGTGGGGAGGGCGGTGGGGTGTAGGGATGGCCAACAAGCCATTCTCGCTCTTCAAGGCAAAACACAGTGTTTGGTGCCAAAACCAGACACAAAAGCAGTCGAGTTCGGAGATCCCGAGGCAGGCGCGTGGCGAGACCTCCGAACTCCAAACGAACACAAACATGGATAATCATCGAGTGTTCAAACGGTGATGCCCAAGTCTTGAGGGCGGTCAAAAATGGGGTGTCTACGGATCCGTCACATGTATTGGATTGGACTGACTTAGAGGTAGATGAGGATGCCTCGTATGAGGAGAGACCGGTGCGGGTCTTGGATAGGCGGGACCAAGTCTTGCGAGGCAAGACGATACCCTTGGTGAAGGTTTTGTAGAAGCATCACGGAGTGGAAGAAGCCACTTGAGAACGTGAGTTGGAGGTCCGTGAGAAATATCCGGACTTGTTTGTTAATGTTTAACTATGTATTGGAAATTTTATGTCTTGATGAAATCTAAAAACATTGTATATGTTTTGAGTTGTAAAACATTGTATATGTTTTGATTTATGGAAGTTTTATTGAATATGCCTTGAAAATGGAAGTTTAATTTAACATTGTATATGTTGAATGTGTTGTAGAAGTGCAAATGTATCATTGACACTGAATATGTTATTGAATTATGGAATATATGTATTGAAAATTGGTGAATTTCAAAGGAATGCATGTTAAAAGTTATGTAGTAAGTTGCTCTTTTGAGAAAAGTTGGAATGACCGGTAATGGGTCAAGATGGTGCATGTTAAATTGTAAACACAAAGAGAATTGAAATAATCTTGATTTTGAAACTTAAAACTAATTTCGGGGACGAAATTCTTTAAGGGGGGGAGGTTATAGCGATCCCAGTTTTCCCCGTCATTTGTTGTTGTTGTCGTTGTTGTCTATATCTCGTCTTTACTCTTTAACTCTTTGAATTTGAGTTAGAAATGTCTTGGGCGTGTTTTGAACGGGTTGGTTGAGTTTTGGTCTCTAATCTTGTTGCCCAGATTTTTGATGATCCGCTCGAGCGGGTCTTGTTGCGCTCGAGCGGAGTTTGCATCCTTTCAGCAGTTTGTGCGTCTGCAAATATACTGCAGAAGTGTTTTTCACGCTCAAGCGGAGTTCATTATGCTCGAGCGGGTATCCTTGCGCTCGAGCGGGTATTCGAAGTTTGTAAAAGTACTGGAGGAGTGTATTCTACGCTCGAGCGGGTCTCTTTGCGCTCGAGCGGGTAGTGCTTTGCAATTGTGCCTTGGCGCTCGAGCGGGTCCTTTTGCGCTCGAGCGGGTTTAGTTTTTGTGTCTTACACTCGAGCGTATTACTCTCCGCTCGAGCGGACTATACGTATATCAGATCGCGACTGTGTCATTTTAAATCACTTTTTCGACTCTCTCTCTCTCTCTAGCTTTTCAAAACCCTCATTTGAGAGCTCATCTCTCTAGAATACATCTTCTCTCTACGAAATCATTTAGCACTAATAATCTTTTACCTTAGTCCCTTTATATAAAGTGTGGAGCGTGGCTTGATCTTCGTTTGGATCCGAAAATCATTGGATTTGGAGCACATTCGAGTTTCTTCATCATCTCCTTTGAGTCTTTTCACTTAAGGTAGGGATAACTACTCATCTTTATGAGCTTTAACATAGATGCTGGGCATTTTGTATAAATGGTTTGATTTGGGAAGTTAGGGTTTGAGATTTGAAATATTGAAAAGAGGGGTTTTGTTCCTTTGAACTATATATGTGTATATGGGTTTTAAAATGAGGTTATTGATGTTTATTGATGATAAGTGAGCCTTAGGGCCAAAGTTGGAAACAATGGGGAAAAGCCCTAATTTTATGTAATTAATCAATTTGTACAATTAATTTGGGAAAGTATGAGAATGTGAAATTGAGATGAAAATCGTGAAATTGGAAAATTGTGAGATGGAACGGTGTAGTTGGATTGATAAATCACTCACCTTTGAAATTGTAAATAATTTATCTATTTGATAATTTATTATCTGTTTAGAAATAACTGCTTTGGGCTATCGGTGGAGGATAGTCTTGATTGTTGTAGACACTGCATGATGATTAGGTGAATTAAAACTAATCAATTGAGTATGTCATTGAATATAACGGTTGAAAAAATACATCGAATATGTGTATTGATTGATCATTGTATATGATAAGTTCTTAAATATATTGTATATGTATATTGTTTGGGAGGAGATAGGAGATGTACTCCACGGTTTGGGAGGAGATAGGGAATGTACTCTCAAACCGGTTTGGGAGAGGATAAGGGATGGACTCCATTGATAATTAAGTTGGTCGGAGTGTCCAGGGTGAAAGTCCCGAAATCTTGATTACGTTTGCATAACTTAGATGATTTGAAATGATGAAGTATTATTTATATGAGTTGTAGTCTCATTTGAATTGAAGTATGAAAATGTTAATGATATGAGTTGTAGTCTCGTTATAAACTACCTGGATGAACTGAGAACCATATCTATGAGTTGGTTTGGATAATGAAACAGAAAAAGATTGATATACCTGCAAATATGGATTGATTAAGAAAGGTATGTATGTTTGTTTATGTGAGTTAAACGTTTATCTAATGCCAATGTTTTAGTTATTGCTCATATTATGTTTAACATATCTCTACTGGGCATTGGCTCACCCTATATGAGACATCATTTTCAGGTGCAGGTGATATGCCGCTTCCAAGGCCTTAGCTTGGAAAGTTTTGGGAGTAAAAGCTCCTTTTTGTCGTTTTGCTATTTTGGTGATACATGTAAATTCAAGCAAAGGGCTTATTTTGTATAGAAAGTTAGAACTCTTCTTTTGTTGTAACTAAGTGTTGACTTGGAAAGTTGTAAGCCTATAGGGCATTTATTTCTTTTGTTAGAACTCTTCCAAGGTATGTATGTTTTTTTAAGTAGCAAAACTGAGATTATGTAAATAAATAACCACAACCACGGTACAGAACAGAACAGAACAGAGGTCATAGAAGTGACAGTCAGAACAGAGGTACGGATTCAAGAGGTGGCTCGTACAGATTCTAGAGGTGGCTCTCACAATAGTGTAGCACTTAGCTCCGCACAGCACTTTGCTTCACACAGAACAAAGGTCAATGGATCAGAGGGCCACAAAGTGACCAAACAGAGGTCAATGATTATTTAAGTCCCCCAATGCATAGGACTCTCATGGTGGTACTTACAAAACATAATTGTATATAAGGTCATAGTCAAATATTCTTTAAAATATAAACAAACATATCCATGGGTTTCCTTTTAAGCGAATAGGGTTCAGAAATAAAACCACGTAACTGAAATGTTTATATAATTTATAATAGTTTATAAAACATAACTTGTATAAAATAAATATGATAAGTCAAAACATACATAAAATATATTATGGTGGCTCAAAGTATAATATAATTCACTTTATCTTTAATACCTTGCTCTTTCTTTCTACTATCAAAGACCATCTCAGCTTCCATTATTTTTTCTTCCTTTATTTTCTTTCTTTCTCTCTTTCTTTCTCTCTTTCTTTCTTTCTTCTTTCCTTCCTTTCTTTCTTTTCTTTCTTCTTTCTTTCCTTCTCCAGGTGACATGCCTCCTTTTTTATAAGGAGGTGAGGCCATCCGCGAGCCAACAAGTGGCTACGCGTCACTTTCACTAAGATTTAATTCATAATTATATAGATTTATTCTGATCCTTAATAGATATTTAAGATAATTATCATTTGACCCAATATTTTAATATAATTATATAAATTAATTAATTCTTAATTAAATTACACTCTATCTTATACTAACAGAAAATTAATTATTTATTTTACTACCGCATCTATTATTATTATTATTATTATTATTATTATTATTATTATTATTATTATTATTATTATTATTATTATTATTATTATTTATACTTTGACCCCTCAATTTTTAATAATTATATTATTTTATAAAATCATACATAATAATACAAAATAGATCATATATTTTCCAACTATAATTAAATAATATTAGTATAAATTTTACAGAATAATTAAAAATCTGGATTGTTACACACTCTCTCTCTCTCTCTCTCTCTCTCTGACACACATACACACACCCACCACTTACATATATAATTTTTCATATATATAAATTTTATTTTGTAAAATTGAGACTAATATTAAACATATATAATGATAATTTATAATAGCAAATAATAATCAACTATATAATTTTTATAATTTTTGTAAATATTAATCATTTTTATATAATTTTAGAAATAATTTTTTACAAATTAAATTGAAACAACCACACATAAGTATGTACATAACCTGTCTAAAAGTTAAAATGATAATTATTTTTTACCCTTAAATGATAATTATTAATTATTTTTTATTTTTTATTTCTTAACCAAATTAATTTTTAATTTAAAAAAAAAATCTAAAAATCAAACCATACATAGTCTAAAAATCTTTTGATAAGTCATTATTTACGTTGGTAACTTATTTAATTATTTGTTAATTTTACGACATTTTTATTATCTGAGGCATATTTGGTAACCATTTCGTTTTCAGTTTTCAATTTATATTTACAAAAATTTTAAAAACTATCATAAAAACTTGTTTGATAATTTTTTTAGTTTATAAATGGTTGTCTCAATTTGTAAATTTGAGAAAAAAATGTAAATTCAAAAAATAAGTTTACATTGGTTTTTAAATAAAAATTTAAAAATCTTACTAACAAATTTTTTTTTCAATTAAATTTTTTTTTTCAATTAATTTTTTTTCAAATAAATTCAAAAAATGAGCTTACGTTGGTTTGTAAATATATTTTTTTTTTTTCAAAAAACACTCATTTTTTGAATTTACTTTTTTTCCTCAAATTTACAAATTGAGACAACCATTTATAAACTAAAAAAATTATCAAACAAGTTTTTATAATAGTTTTTAAAATTTTTGTAAATATAAATTTAAAACTGAAAACGAATTGGTTACCAAACATGTCTCAGATGGTAAAAATGTCGTAAAATTAACAAATAATTAAATAAGTTACCAACGTAAAAAATGACTTATCAAAAGATTTTTAGGCTATATATGGTTTGATTTTTAGATTTTTTTTTTAAAAAAAATTAAAAATTAATTTGGTTAAGAAATAAAAAATAAAAAATAATTATCATTTAAGGATAAAAAATAATTATTATTTTAACTTTTTGACCGGTTATATACATACGTATGTATGGTTGTTTCAATTTAATTTGTAAAAAATTATTTCTAAAATTATATAAAAATGATTTATATTTATTAAAAGTATAAAAATTATATAATTGATTATTATTTGCTATTATAAATTATTATATATATTTAATATTAATCTCAATTTTATAAAATAAAATTTATATATATTAAAAATTATATATGTGAGTGTGTGAGTGTGGTGGGTGGGCCAATTTCCCTCTTTGTGCCGTTTTCAAAATTTCAGTCCCACTTTAGGGTGTGATTTTAACTTTATTCCCAAAGTAGGGTAAAACGGCTTTGCTAATGCCGTTTTCCAGAAAACAGTTTTACGAAAACCGTATTTCACGATTAAAATAATAATAAAATTTGAAAATGAAAACCGGCTTTTCTAAAGCCGTTTTTAATTAAGTTTGTAATTAATTCTAAATTAACTAAAAACGGTTTTTGTAAAACCGTTTTCTCATTAATTTTTTTTTTATTTTATATTTTCAACATAAATATTTTTTTACCAATTTTTTTTTTAATAAAAACGGTTTTAGAAAAACCGGTTTCTGAAAAAAAAAATTTAATTAAAAACGGTTTTACAAAAGCCGTTTTTGGACCAAATATTTTTTTAATGAAAACCGGTTTTAGAAAAGCCGTTTTTCAACATTAATTTTTTTTATAATTTATATTCTCAACATAAATATTTTTTGTTCAAAATTTTTTTTTAATAAAAACCGGTTTTAGAAAAGCCGTTTTTACATTAATTTTTTTTTAAATAAAAATGTTATGACCAAAAATATTTTTTAATAAAAAACGATTTTAGAAAAATCGTTTTACAAAAACCGGTTTTACATTAATTTTTAATTTTTTGAAATTTATATTTTCAACTTAAATATGAAAACTACCAAAAATATTTTTAATAAAAGCGGTTTTAAAATATAAAGTTTTTACATTAATTTTTTAAAATTTATATTTTCAACATAAATATTTTTTGTGACAAATATTTTTAACAAAAATGGTTTTAAATTTTTTTTTTTTAATTATGTTTTCTCATGTGGGAAGGTTGGACTTGAGAATGAAAAGATGAGTAAGAGAGCGCAATTTCAATGCATTGAAAGATGGGTTTCTTTAGAAAATTACAAAGACAAATAAAAATAAAAATTAAAACGTAATGCTTGCTTTGAGTTTTGTAAAACATTTTTTGAAAATTATATTTTAGATTTTTTTGTTTTTGTTGAATTTTTTAATATTTTAAGCTTTTAAACATACCTAGCATAAATACACTAAACACCAAAAATACAAACAAATAGAAAAAATGAAAATTCATTACATTTTCCATATTTTTGTGTATTTATTAATTTTTGAAAATATTTTTTTACAAATATTTTACTTTTTAAACATATCTAAGTAAAATGCATCTAAAAAAGTAAAAAAAAAAAAAAAGGCTTAAAATTTTAAAAATATTCACTAAAAACAAAAAACTCAGTTTTAAAAAAACTGAAACTTAGGGCTTGTTTTGTTTGTATGTCAACATATAATTTTTGAGAAATTTTTAAAAAAATTTTTGTAGTTCAAATTTTTTGAAAAAAAAATTCCAAAATCACTTTTAAAAAATTTTGAAAATTTCAAAGTGTTTACAAAACCCACCCTAGAGTGGGAATAAATATTTTATGTTTTAAATATTTATTTATTTTTTTAATGTGCACTATATTTCGGGGCTTTTCCCATATTAAGCCAAATTATCATCTTAATTTTCAAACTAGGCCTAGTTTGGACGGAATTCCCAAACTAGGCTAAAGCGCTATTACAAAACACGCTTTCACTGTTTGGGGCCGAAAATTTGATGAACATTGAAAGCTTAATACAAATAAAAGTGTATTTCTCCACAAATAAATTCCTTCAACATTTTTGTAATAAAACTTAATACATAATATAAGAAGTCACTAATTTACTAAATACTCATACATGCGTGAAAACAACATAATTGAAGTTGCAAATTTAACAGTTTTCAGTTACATAGGTAATCTGAGACATAAGTTTCCCACAAAAATACATTACGACACCATGAACTGAACACACAATACATACATCCTAGACACCATAAATTGAACACACAATACATAAACATAATAGTTAGACAGACAAATATTAGGTAGACAATCTGACAAAGTCATTACGGAAACACTTAGTCTAACAGACATTACATATTAATGCAAGGTGTTATATTGCGAAGTGTAGACATTAACACCTAATTGCGCTTAAATCGACGGTGGCTCGAGTGCGAACAATCCGAAGC
The DNA here is from genome assembly GCA_025200525.1 of Camellia lanceoleosa. NCBI lineage: Eukaryota > Viridiplantae > Streptophyta > Magnoliopsida > Ericales > Theaceae > Camellia > Camellia lanceoleosa. The sequence goes on from CM045771.1 coordinate 10,542,840, forward strand.
TCGGCGTCGAAAACAAGTTCAGATCCTCCATGATACCCTTGATAGCCGCAACATTTGGTTCTGTTCCGTTCTTCTGGGCCTCCTTCTTAACTATGAGTAGCTGCATATCGCGGGCCAACCTACGGCCCATTTGAGAAATCTCACGTTGTAGTCTTTGACATAGTCGATCAACATTATCAGGATCTTCCTTTTGGATCTCAACAGAACGTGCTTTTGGCACCTTCAGTCGTCTTT